>JAJHZJ010000111.1:112500-452500 GCA_023548195.1 Bettongia penicillata ogilbyi
CCATGGGCAAAGCTAGTTTCCCAGAAAGGATCAATACCATATGGTTACACTCAAAATTTTAGGGTTCTAACAGTAACCCTGTTGTGGGGGAACGTAATGCTCGCACTTACCTCTTTAACTCTTGAACTCCTGCTAAAGTGCTTTTATATATACAACAGCCACCCCTCATAATAATCACACTTTTAGATCTTTAAAATAACCCCTTACTTATCAATAAGACAAAAAAAATAATATTATCACAAGGAATCATCAATCAAAACAAATGCATAAAGATAAATTATATCACAATCCACACATAAATCTGGGGTCACACTCTTCCACCAGCACACTCAATGTCTTTAGGGGAGAGTGAACGCCTACACAATTGGAATTAGATAAAAACCCATGAGCTTGAGATAAATCTATCACTCTGGAACTGTAAACTTTGGTGTCTTCTTTATGTATCAGCATCTGTCTGCAAAAGTTCTTTGTTATTTCTGTGTTGAACACATAATTCCAATGATAAGCATGCTCTGTTTGACTAATGTCACACTTGGCATGACATCTGAGTCATATTATGCGATTCCCTAGGGATTTCTCTGATTTCCTGTTTCTAAGCTGTTCCTCTGATTTACTCCTCAACAGCAACTGTAGTATCTATCACTTCTAGCTTCTAACTTAACTGATGTAGTTCTGAAATATCTCTCTTTTTCTCTGTCTCGCTCCTCTTCTCTCCTCTGTCTCTCTCTGTCACTCTCTGTCTCTCATCTACATTTAGTTATTTCTTCTTGCCTCCATGCTTCTGGGTTCTTGCCCTTGATATTTGATTACACTCTTTCTGTCTCCTCAAATCAGCCCTTTGACATTTTGTGTTACTTCCTACCTCTCCTACCTGTATCCAGGTCTGCTGTTCCACAAATGATGGAGCTAGTGAACCCCATGGAGACAATGATTATTTATTTTCTAAACTTTGTATCTCTCTCAGAACAATACTTTGTACATGGTAGGTGCTGTTGGAAATGAAACTTGGACTATTCTTGGATTGCCTTATTCCTAATGTCATAGAATATAAATTTAGAGTTGAAAAGGGCCTCTTGAAAAGAGACCATCTTGTCCAGCACTCTCATTTTATAAATAAAAAAGTTAAAGATCATGAAGGCTAAGTGACTTACCAAGGTGACATAGGCATTTAGCCTCATGGGTAGGTTTTGAGCCTAGGTTCTCCTAGGCTCCTTAACAGTAATGTTCTTTCCATTGTATGGTGCACCTTTCTTGTTAATGCTAAGGGTTGACTGCCCACCACTGTGACACTAGTCTATCCAGGACCCAACTTCTCTTTGTTGGCTCCTTTGACAGACACAGAAGGTTTATCCCTTTACCATGACATTGAGATCTCCAGAGGCTAATAAGATAATCTCTAATTTTTTAGATATTTGGACACTAAAACTCCAGGACTTAAAGTTATTTGTACCAGCTATCTGACCTTGGGCAAATCACTTCCCTTTTCTGGCCCTTATTTTCTTTAATGAGTGGGTTAGACTAGATAATTTCTCCCTTATCTACCCGTTCCTTTTCTCTTTATTGGATTCAAAACTCCCTTAAGAGAAAATTGGTAAAGACAAAGAAACCATTCCATCCACATAACTTTTATGTATTAATTTTTTTAAGAAAAAAAAAATCTAATTTTCAATGTTTAAGATATAAAATATACATATTCAGTTCATCATCATAATATTGCCATTTGTATAATGTAACTGAAAAGATGAGGGCCTATTGCATCAATCAATTCCCACCTAAAAAGACAAGATATTGTATCCAGATAACTTTATCAGGTGGAAGAATACAGATAACTTTAATAGATAACTTTATCAGTTGAGATTGTTTACTGAGTGTAAGGAAATCTTGGACACTATCATTGAATTAATCCAAGATATGCTGATAGGGGCAACACCTATCTTTTCACATTGGTTGAGAGACTTAGTGATACCCTGCTGAGTCTGTGTATTTGTTTGAAATCAGGAATTTGAGCTTCTTAGTGAGAGATTTGAATTTAGTGGTGAAAGTGTCTAGCCAAGACCTTTAGAAAGAATCCCTTGAAAGGAGGGAGGAGAAGAGCTTTAACACCAGCTTTAATTTATATCTTCACTCCATCCCATTTGCTATGGCCAGAGGAGAACAAGAGAATTTGAATTCCTTCATCTGCCTCCTAACAATGTCTCCAGATAAGCTGGTGGCATTGTCTACACTGGGAGTTTGGCACCTATTTGACAACTTGGGGAAAGACAGATTTGAGTCTCTATGTGGATCCCAGCTACTATGCTATACATGACAGGAACATCTTGAGAAGTGTAGCAAAAAGACTCCTAGGAGCTCTGAGTTAGCCTCTCTGCCAGTTTTCCTCTGGATTCAGTATGTAATAGTGGGAGAGTGTATCACAGACTTATGGAAAGTTGCTCTGTACAAATTGTTCTAACATACTCCTTTAGTAAATACCCCTTTCTAAAAGCTAATTGAGCCTGACTGTCTACCTGATGCAAATGATAATGATGGAGAGGACACCAGTGGGGGCTCATGAATTGTAGCATTAGAACATTATCCTTTTATGTAATACCTTCCTTAACCATTCAGACAGATAAGTGGGTCTCTCTTGGATATAGAAAGGGCGACATTGTCCAAGATTCCAGGTCCTGGCCAGAACAGATAAACTCAGGAGTATCCTTGAAGGGAGACAGTAACCATGCTTTGGGATCCCAGCCTGCATGTGGGCATTAGGAGAGTAAGTTCAGAGTATTCTCTATATAACACTTCTTTTTCAAGACTTTAAAATGAAATGTGGTTTCTGTGCTTCTTTTACCCTCCTGGATCTTTCCACTGAAGACAGGACCTACGAGAGTTATCAAAACCTTCATTACAGAACCCCTCAGGCATTGTTTAATCAGTAAATGCTTAAATGACAGGCACTATGTTAGGCACCAGGGATATGAATACAGAATATGAAACAATCCCCAATCATAAGAAGTTTATATTCTCTCAGGGGATGAAAGCAAGAGGAGGAAGAGGAGTTTTATAAGGTGAACAGAATATTTTGAAGAAGGCTGTGATCTAATGGAGGTACCTTTTTTCCTCTACACACTTAATTAATTTTGTAAATTCTGCATATACTTCTATGCTGGATCTGTATCAGTGTAGATTTTCTCTGATGCTATACCTCCCTTTTCTTTAGAGCTGACCCTGAGATCCTAAGACTCTCCTAGGGAAGCCTAAATTCTGAGAGGTCCTATTGACCCAGAAAGACACACCATCCACCCCTTGGCCAATACTCAAAAATCTATAATTTGAAGACTAGCCTGGCTAAATGTGGCTGCTGGTGGTGAATTCTTTGGCCATTATGACCTAGATCTTCTGTTGGTTTTCAGTTTAGCACTATATTTGGTAATAAAATAACTGTTAATAAGTAACTGCCCCAAAGCTTTTCACTGAGATTCTGTGTGCAGCAAAATTCTAGCCTTAAGAATCCAAGGCCCTTGAGCATGGAAAAATCCCAACTCTTTTATCAAAAGGTGAATTAGAATCATGATTCACTTTTTAATTTGTACAAAACCCAACAGGTTATCCCAGGAGATGTGGTTATATTAGGAACTCACATGATTTCCTGCTTTCTTCCTCTGCAATAAGCTAAAGAGCTTGAGGTTGTTCTTTGCTTCTTGTTTCCACTTGTGTGGTCTTGGACTCCTTCTGCCCAGTGCTTTGGGACATGTCTGTCACTTTCTATTAGAGTTTGGAAATTTAGGGCTCAAGAGGCTGTTTATTGCCCCTGAGGTATTTGAGTCTGCACATAAGGTATGCTGTCATGGGAAGAGCAACGATCTGCATGGGTAGGCTTCAGGGGTAGATGGAGGTGTTTAGCTAGAGGGATTAGAAGGCATTTCCAGTCAGTTATGGTGATCTAAAAGGGGGAAGTTCTTATTACATAACTATTACAGAGCTATTTTAGGGGAGAGAAAAAACAGAACTTGCAAGCATCAACACTAGTTTGGCCAAGTCCCTCCTTTGTCCCCAAACCTTTCGTGGCTCCCAATGACCTCTGGAATAAAAAGACAGACTCCTTAGCTTGGCATAGAAACTCTTCAACATTCCTGCTCCAGTTTCCCTCCCCAGCCTACTTTCACATTGCTTCCCTTTATGTGTTTCATACCCCAGGGAAATCAGATGACTTGCTGCTTCCTGAACTCGACCCATTCTGTCCTGCTTCATTCCATGACTGCCTGGAATGTGCTCTCTGCCAGGCCAAACATTTCCTTCAAGGCTCAGCCCAGGCATCACTTCCTGCATGCAATCTTCTAAAGATGCCCTGGTCAAGAACATATATGATCTCCCTCCTTGAATTCTCCTAGGCATTTAGTGTGGATTTCTCCTTTGTGCAGATCCTAGCTTATATACATAGCCAGTATTCAGCCTCTTGTGTTAGACTACAAGCTTTTTGAAGTCAGGGATTAATCATGTCATTTTTCATCTTTCCATTACACAGTACCTTTTACATTGTGGGTGCTTAATTAAAACTCATCAAATGCAATTGAATTTTTAATGATGCTAAGCAAAAACATTGGAACTTGAGGTGAATCATTATAAAAAAGAAAGTTTCATAAATAATAGCAAAGGCTTCAGCATAATTAGGTCCCTCAATTGTTATTAAGCAGTGACTTGTACTCTCCTTGTTTTATCCTCAGGCTTGGGAAGGGTGATTATTTTAAATCTTGTTTAAAGTCAGTCTAAATTGGAGACCTGGACTTCAGGTCATTTTGGTGTCAAAAACCGCTGAGCTGTTTCTCTCATTTTAAAAGCTTCCTTTTGCAATGACCAAAACAGTTCATTTGCTCTTCTTTGCTTTAGGAACTGACCAAAGAATGACCTTTTTCATCCCCTCTGGTGCTGCTCCTTCCAGCTCATGTTCCTATATCTAAAAACTGTGGAATAAACAGAGAAAAATGGAATTCATTTAGCTTGACAGCATGAGCCTTAGTGACTGTTTTTATACCTAAAAGTTGTCTCTCCACATGACTGCCTCTAAATGAAGAAAAAAAATCTCTCGAATTCAATTCAATTCAACAGGCATTTATTTCGGACCTACTGTATGCAAAGCTTGTGATCCTGAGTAAGACATTTAGTCCTGTTTGCCTCAGTTCCCTCATCTACAAAATGAGCTAGAGAAGGAAATGGCAAACCACTCCAGTATCTTGCCCAAGAAAACTCCAAATGGGTTCGTGAAGAGTCAGACACAATTGAAATAACTGAACAAGAACATGTGCAAAGCATGATGCAAGACTCTGGGAATGTAAAAATAGAAGTAGAGCAGTCATTGCCCTTATATTCTGTTGAGGGGGAAGGAGGAGGAACAATCTGCTTGAAGATAAAATATATTCAAGGTAATTTAGGACTAGGTCTGACATGAAAAGCAGCTTTGCAACAATAGAATGAAATAATAGAGTACTATGAGATAATGACATGGGAGGGATGGGACTGACATGGATAGGTGTGAGGGGGCTGGGAGATTCAGACTAGGCAGTCAATGATTCAGTCACAGGAATCCTGCGAAGTCATATAGAAGCAGATAACATGCCCTTTGCACTCTCAGGGATGTTGATTTGATTATCATTCCCTGAGCAGGAAGTGAAAAGGTGGCATGCTTTGGGTAGATGCCTGATGGTCAGGACAGGGGTCTAGACAGCCCCGGTGCCTGGCTGGTTAAAAGAGGTTTGAGGTTTATTTGAGGTAATAACCCTCCAATTCTCAAGGCCAACCCTGCCCTAGGGGAATACTCTAGAGTTGAATGGATTATCTCTCCTAGAAAGATGGAAACACAAGCATGTCTTCAGTCTGTGTAATAGGAAAGGCACAAGGGCAGGTGAAATATCTTTCTTACTATCTGATACTTAAGGTAAGAGACATTAAAGATAATTTAGTGCAATACTCTATTATCGCAGGTGAGGAAAGTTGAGTTCAAAGTGGTTAAAGGTATAAGGAACACAGGTAATTATTGGCATAGCCAGTACTAGAATCCAGGTCTCCTGATTCATAGACCTAAGTTCTTTTCACTAGACCATGGTATGTTTCTGAATTACAGGACTTGATGCTTAATAATATTCCTCTAAATTTTAAATTTTTATGATTTCCTTGATGTGTATTTCTTTTGCTCATCTGGATCATCACCTGGAATCAACTCTTTCATAGATTATCTTCATCAGTTTATAGAGTCATCACATGGTGGTCTTCCTTTGACTGATGAAATTCTCTAGCTTTAGTCAGGCTGGATCTCACATGATACATACTTCTCAGCCCAAATGCAAAGCTTTACTAGATTTATAGGACTTACTAGAGCTTTTGCATATCTTTCAAAAAAAAATCTTCACTATTATTTCCTTTTTTTATTGATACACAAATACTATTTATTGAAGTCCATTTTGAGGTCTTTCAATGTAACTGAGTTATAAATCCTAAAACTAGAAATTCTATGAAGGTGAAATGGACACAACTTTTGCAAAAGAATTATAATTACTACTAGTATACTATATTATAATTATATATAATATACTATATTATAATTACTAGTAGTATAATTACTACTGCCATAATACTGTCCTATTATTTCTTTAAGGTGGTCAAAATAGAAAGAAAGGTACTGTATACACCAAAATATTTATAATGTAACTTTTGTATAGTAGGGAACTGGGAATAAAGTGGATGCCCTTCCTCTGGGGAATGGCTAAACAAATGATGAAACGTAAATATAAGAAGGGATGAACATAAAATATTTAAAGAACCATGGGAAGATCTACATGGAATTTAACAATAATAGTAACATTTATACAATGCTTGCTATGTGCCAGGTACTTTATAATTATTACCTAATTTTTTAAGCATTGATCAACACTGTTTACAATTTATTATCTAATTTGATCCTCATAACAACCCTTGGAGTTAAGTACAGTTTTTCAGATGAGGAAACTGAGGGTTTCCCAGGGTCATACATGTAGTAATTATCTGAGATTGTACTTGAACCCAGGCATTTCAATGCAGAGCAAAATAATTAGAGCCAAGAAAACAAAATATACAATGAAAGGGCAAAAATAACTGAAACTGAATGCTTTGTGACTATATTGAACACTTGTGACCCTGATGAAGGGGAAAGAAAATATACTTTCTTCCCTTTATGTTTTTTGCAAGAGGAGGACTATGGGTAAGGAACACTGCATAAATTATCAGATTTGGTTGATTTGTCACATTACTTTTACTGATCTGCTTTATCTCCTTTCTGGTTTCATTTTTTGATACATGGGGTGGCTCTCTAGGTAGGGAAGGATGGAAGAATGTTTTTGGAAATGTAGATGATATAAAAATACAAGATAACAGCAACATTTAACAAAGAAATCCAAAGGATCATTACCATGCTGAGGTTGCGTTATCAGGCATTGTATGGTTCATCATTTCATACATATTAGTATTGTCTCTTCAAAGTGTGAGCTATAAGAGGAGAGTGACTATACCTTTTCTATACTTCCCCCAATACTGTTAAACCAAATTTGAACACATGGTGAATAGATGAGTCAAGGCTTGTTAACTTATTGACAATGAGGATAGTGACGTCAATAGTGATTTCATAAACTGTTAGAATAAATAAAATAGCAACCAGTTAGATCGAAGGGAATTATATGTATAGTTTAAAAAAAGTTTTAAATTTGAGAAGTTTTTCTTATTATTGTTGTTTTGTTTTAAAGGGGAAGTCTGATCATAGAAAGAATCAACGTGACCTTGCTCTTTTATGTCCCAGGTCTGAGAAAAGAAACAGTAAGTGCGTCTTGGTGGTTTACAAATCATTCAGAATAGGATGCTCGGCTCTTCTGAAGCAATCGATTGAACTGCAGGAAATGAGATGGCTGTAGAATTAGATTTCAAGCTATCCCCAAGAGTTGTTGCTTCAGGCTCATGACGCCTCTGGGAAGCCAGTGAGGGCAACACTATCTGGCAAGATTCCAAGACCCAAGGCTGGATCTAAACCTGTGCCTCCTAGGTACAGACTTCACTAAAACTCTGTATTTTTTGATGTTCCCAGAACTTAAGTTCACATGGCAACATCTGGTATTTTGAAGCAGATGTTCAATTTTCCTGGAATAACATGTTCCTTTCATTGTCTGTGTGTCTCTGTATATGTATCTCGGCCCATTTTTCATCACCGAAGGAAACTCTTGATTTTGAAGCTCTCTCTACTTTCTAGATACAGATCAAGTACTTATCCATAACTTATAGAGAGGTGAATAGGCATGCAGATTTTAAATGACTTGCCCATGGTCATCATGGAAGAAAGGAAAGAAGGAACCATTTTTCAAGGACCTATTATTCACCAGGTACTATAATAAGCAACATTATCTCATTTTATCCACACAACAACCCTGGAAGGTAGGTGCTGTTATGATCACCATTACATAATTTAGGAAACTGAGGCAGACAGAGGTAAATTGGCTTGCACAAGGGCATGTAACTAATAAATTTCTGAGATTTGAATTTCCTGACTCCAGCCCTAGTGCTATATCCACTGTATGTGGTTTTAACCATTATGTGTTGGAAGTAGGACTTGGACCTAGCTCTCCCTAACTCTAATGCAGACTCTCTACTGTATGAAATCTTTAACTGTGGACAACTAACTTTTCAAGTCTTTGGATGGGATAGTTTTGGCTAAGGGATGGAAGAAAGAAGAATTTCATTTAGAAATGAAAGTGATATAAAATAAAATACAGTTTAGATTACAAAAAAAGTGTGCTAGTGTTATTACAAGAAAATAGATCATTTTCTTGTTCTCATGACCCTTTACTCTAGGGGTACAATCACCATAGCTTAAGGTATTACTAGGAAAAACTACTTATTGAACACAGATTTTAAAGCCTTTACCAGCTCCCCTGACTGTTGAAGATGAGCTGGATGATGTAGTGAATAAGATTCTAAAGGCCTGAAGACACAGGTTCTATGCTGGGATTAGCTATTCATATTCCACGTGACCTTGAACCTTCTGCTTTACTCATCTTTGTATCAATTTCCTCAGGTTTCAAGAAATTGCAATGAGAATCCCTGGATGTTGGGGAAGAGTCATTTATTTACAAGGGCACAAAATTGGCCCAAGCTTTGAGGGGCTGAGTCACAGTAAATAGCATAACAGAAGTCAGTAAACACTTGTCAAATCTCTTCATCCAAGATAACTTCTTTCTCTGATACTCTTTAGATTTCTCTTTGCCGCTCTCCAAATGTCTTATGAATGCAATCATTGAAAGGAAAGTTCTGGGAGCTGGGATTGACTCTCCATGGTCCTCCATGCTCACCTCCTCCTCAGCCCCAGGATTTACAGGGTCGAGCAGAGAAAAGGACAGCAGTAAGCCAGCTACATAATTGGGACATTTGCTGCTCACAGCTTTGTGATGCCAAAAGCCATGGAGAACAGCCAGTAAATCAAGCAGGCGGGTGGGTGGAAGTGTAGTTATAAATGAGCTGGGAGACTAGGGAAATAGGATGAGTGATGAGTGAATGAAGAAGAATGTATACATTAATTTTGTTTCATCAGAGTGGTGTGGTAGGGCTCCCTTTTGCTAATAAGAATAATAAACAGCATTTATACAGTGTTTTAAAGTTTGCAAAACACTGCATGTGTAATATCTCATTTGATTCTCATAGCAACCCAGTGAAGTAGGTGCTGATGTTAGAGGTATCATTTTACAGATGAGGAAATTAAAACTGAAAGAGGTTAAATGATTTGCCTAGGGTCAGGTGACTTCTCATTTTGATGTATCCTTCACATTGCTTCTAGAATAATCTTAATGCAAAGGTCTGATTCCCCTGCTCTAAAACCTTCCATAAATACCCTTAGCTTCAAGACCACCTTCCTTGACCTTCTATTCAAGACATTTCACAAACTTGGCCAAATTACTTTTCCAATCTCAGCTCATTCTCTCTTTTATGTGTCCCATGTTCTAAAGAGATTGCAATACTCACTATCCTCTGAACTTGTATCTTTCTTCCTATCTCCCTACCTTTGTTCACTATGACCTATAAGACCTAGAATATCCTTCTCTTCTGTTTACATTTTGCCCATCCTTCCAAGTCTGACTCTAAAACTATCTACTTTGTGGAGTTTTCTCTGATTCCTTCAGCTAGAAACTATCTCCTTTTCCTTGGACCTCACCTAGCCCCATATAACTCCATCTTGCTCTATTTTTATATACTTATTTGTGTATGTGTCTTTTCTTCCCTGTTAGATGTAAGTTCCTTAAGGATCAGGGCTGAGACAAACATTCTAAATCCCATTTAACAAAACGATATGCTTTAAACAAATCAGTTTCTTCATAGTCTTTCTCCAGGTTTTGGTTCTGTCTTTAGACTTAGTAAAAATTTTTTAGAAACTGAACCTGTGTCATAAAGGAGCAGGGGTAGAGGTCCTAACATCAGAATCTTGTATAGTAATAGGTTAACCTGCAAATTCTTGACAAAGATATCTTTATGGTATCTGGTCTCTTTTTCTTCATGGTGGTCATAATCATAACATCTACACTGGCTCTGGGAAACCTAAGTGACAGCTCCTTCAGCTCTTTTACAGGCTACCAAACTGAGGTAATAATGAGACAGGAGGCAGGCATGTTTTGAACTGAGACTGCAAGGAGTAATGGATCTGGAACATGGAGTACCAAATAGCACTAAATACCAGGAGAAATCCAAAGACATAGTCATAATGGGATACTAAACAGGAGGGAGGAAAAGAAATGGAAGAATTTTGAAGCCCAAATAAGGCATCTTGAAAGTGCACCCAAAGCCCCACTCTGGCAATAGTGATTTGTCTCTTTTTTTAATGATGCTTTGAGTGATTCTAGATTTTTACAATTGACATTTCCCCTCACAAAATTATAGAGCAAAACTATTTTGATGCATCTCTGTTACTGTGGGAAAAGCCTGAATATGCAGTGGTTGAGTAGGCAAATGCCAAAATGATTATTTGTGAAAGGACTGTCATCAGGGGTGCTCTAAATGGCCCAGTTCCCACTAAGGAGCTCTGGCTCATCTTCACAGAGGGGTTCAGTTTTCCATCAATTGCTTAAGAGAAACTAGACCAAATGCTTTCTAAAAACAAAATTAAACCTTCACGTCCAAATGGCAAAGACGTCTTGACCTATTTATGATTACTGAATTTGTGAATTAGCTATCACCAGCAATTGATGCAAGGGCACAGCTTGCTGACCTCCATTGATTTCATTGAAATTTATGAGCAGTAACATGAAAGGTCTCAATTTGCAAGCATTTACCAGCTACCATTTTGTTCTGGGATCAAATGATCATATATTCAGCTGAAGTTATTATAGAAAAGTTATTGGAAGGCAGCTTCCAATTCATAAGGAAGAGCTTTGGATCAAACAGTGTTATGCACATACACTTGGACCATTTCATGGGACAATGAATTTCCCATCACTGGAAGTCTTTAAGCAAAGACTGGATGACCATTTATTAGGGATATTGGGGTGAAGACCCCTAAATAACCTGATAGCAGAGGGGAAAGGAGGCATAATAGTTCAAATTGATTATTTTTCTAAACAATCTAGTAACATTTGCCCTTCTCCAATCTAGTGATACCTCTTTTATTTTCCACGACCTAAAATAACTATCAGTGACAGTCACTTAATTACACATGCAAGTTCTTTTAGTACCTGGAATAGTAAATCTGTGCCAGGTTACTGGAATTCACCAAGGACAGCTACATTATTTTGAGTATTATTGTCACAGTGTATCATGTTCTAGTTCTGCTTACTTACCCTGAATCAATTCATACAAGCCTTCTCACATTTCTCTGAATTCTTTCCATTCATTGTTGCTTATGGCACAATATTATTTGATTACATTGATATGTTGCAGTTTTTTAGCCATTCTTTCCATTGATGGGTACTGGTTAAAATTGCCTCTTTTCCAGTTTTTATAGCAGTATCATTGCTTAAAGACTGCCATAAGGAAGAAAACTATTCGTGGAAGAAGTTAGGAGTATTTCCTACCTGCTGGTCTTTATTGACAATCCAGTGAACAAATGAAAATAGCTACCATTTCTTTCATGCTCTAAGGTTTTCAAAGCATGTTACATATATGATCTCATTTGATTGTCACAACACCCTATGAGGTAGACACTATTATTTTTCTCATTTTATATTTGAGGAAACTGGGATTAAGAGATTTGCAGTGATTTGTCCAGGATTACACAGTATTTTAAGCAGTATTTAAGTAAGTATTTGAATCCAGATCTAGATCTCTACCCACTATATCAGTCTAGAAGCCAAGAGTTTGCTTCCAGAGCTTGTTTTCAGGTTCCTTTGCAAGTTTACAAGTAGCAGCAGCTGAATTGGAGTTAGTGGTGCTATCTCAGAATAAAGGACCAGTCTTGATTGAGAGGATGGTCATACTCTAATAGCTTTGTTCTGCCTTTGTGGGTGGTAGTGCTTTCTTGAAGAGTAGACAACTATTCATAAAAAGAGTGGCAGTGTCTCCTGCAAAGCTGAGAGTTCCCAGCATCTGTATCCTATGGAGGCAAAATGCATCTTTTAAGATGTACTGCGAGAATAAGAACTTGCATTTACATGGTGCCTTATAGCTTCTAAGTGGGATTGTTATGAACTTCCTCACAGCAATCTCATGAGATAGGGAGCTAGGTAACTCATCTTGCCCTCTCACTTTTGCTCTCGTTCTTTCTCTCCCTCTCCCTCTCCTCTCCAAAGAAGGTAAGTTTTGATGACCAGAAGCTGCCCAGTTAACTTGAGGTTTACTGACTAAATTCCTTCCCTTCCCTTCCCTTCCCTTCCCTTCCCTTCCCTTCCCTTCCCTTCCCTTCCCTTCCCTTCCCTTCCCTTCCCTTCCCTTCCCTTCCCTTCCCTTCCCTTCCCTTCCCTTCCCTTCCCTTCCCTTCCCTTCCCTTCCCTTCCCTTCCCTTCCCTTCCTTCCCTTCCCTTCCCTTCCCTTCCCTTCCCTTCCCTTCCCTTCCCTTCCCTTCCCTTCCCTTCCCTTCCCTTCCCTTCCCTTCCCTTCCCTTCCCTTCCCTTCCCTTCCCTTCCCTTCCCTTCCCTTCCCTTCCCTTCCCTTCCCTTCCCTTCCCTTCCCTTCCCTTCCCTTCCCTTCCCTTCCCTTCCCTTCCCTTCCCTTCCCTTCCCTTCCCTTCCCTTCCCTTCCCTTCCCTTCCCTTCCCTTCCCTTCCCTTCCCTTCCCTTCCCTTCCCTTCCCTTCCCTTCCCTTCCCTTCCCTTCCCTTCCCTTCCCTTCCCTTCCCTTCCCTTCCCTTTCCCCTTTCCTTTTTCCTTTTTCCTTTCCTTTTTCTTCTTTCAGAAAACCATAAACCCCATTCACTCAGAAGCTCAAATTGGACAACAATAGGTTCCTGCCCAAGCTCCACTTAGTGGCTGTATTTTGGGCCCTCCTGGCCTACAGTGAATGTCAGTGGTAATTGTTTCTCTTTGGAATAGCAACCCTAAGGGTCTTCTCCTCCCAGCTTGATTTTTTCTGTTTCTAATTAAAGGGGTCATCCCTTGACTGACTTCTTAAAGAGGCCTATTCGCTGAAGGGCATTGCCTCATAAGTGAGTACCTGAAAAGGCCTTATTCTCAAAGGGCCAGGGTCTCCTGTGCCTCCTGATGGCATCCTCAGCCATCTCCAGTCCTCTTGATGAATATCTGGTCACTGGATCCAGATGGTTCTGGAGGATAAAGTAAGACCTTGCACAGCCCTCCCTCACTCAAATCAAAGTCAGCTGCAAGTTATATCCTCATTTCCCTGATGTCATGGTCCTCTTCAAAAATGAAGGACAAACACAACATACCATAGGTGAAGAACAGACAGTTCAGGTGGGTTTTTTTATGGTTATTCAACTAATGAGTTATAGACTCAAACCCAGATGTCCTGCCTCCAGGCACCAGAACTTTGTCCACTATATAACACAGTCTCCTATAACATTCCTACCTCTGAGCATTGTTTAGGGCCTTGCACTTTGGTGCTCAATAAGCATTTGTGTGTTCATCCTTCTTTGCTGAAGAACACCATGCCATCAGAGAAATAATGACATGACTTGCCCTTGACTTTGTTTTGAGTAAGGGAGGGCTGTGCAAGTCACCAGCCTCACTTCTCCTCCAGAGCCATCTGAAAATCCAGTGATCAGATATTCATCAGGATGACTGGAGATGACCCAGAATGAAGCAATTGAGGTTAAGTGACTTGCCCAAGGTCACATAGCTAGTGAGTGCCAAGTGTCTGAGGTGAGATTTGAACTCAGGACTTCCTGACTCCTACACTGGTGCTCTATCCACTGCACCACCTAGCAGCCCCCAAAAACACTGGTGAGCGAATGAAGGAAAGTGATGTATCTGACAGTAAAGTATGTTGTTAGATCCCATAGTCTCACTGAATAAAGACATTACAGCGTGTATACCTATTCAGATAGTGGATTGCCTTGGCCCTCCCAGTCCTTCACCACAAAAATTACTGACATGTATGTAGTGCATAAAAATTTGCAAAGTGTATTATATACATTATCTCCTTTGAATTCTGCATACCCCTGGGAGTTAGCTACATGGCTATCCCCATTTTATAAATGAGAAAATTGAAACTCAGAGCAGTTAAATGACTTCCTTAATGTCACATAGCCAATGCTAGCAACTGGGTTTGAAGCCAGGTGTTAATGCATCTTTCCATCATGAAACATTGACCATCCTAGATGATACAATGAAACTTTTGACCAAAACTTGAATACATGTTGGAATGTTTAAAGCAGCCCTTCTTAGGGCATTCTACTGGGAAGATGTGTAGGCTAAAGAGTTCATCAGAATAAATGTACACCATTCTGTTTGTTTAATAACTCGATAGTGTGAAGTTCTCTAATTAGGCCCATGTAGGTTTAATGATGCTTTATGTTAGGTCCTCACACAGAGGGCAAAGAAATCATTCTCCTCTAAGGTTTCTAAGCCACATTTACCTTGCCTTGCATAATTGACCTGGCTCGTAATAGCTTCCTTTTAATAATGCAGGAAATCTCTTAAACTGCACTTGGAGTTTTAGCCTCTCATCTAGCCTCCCCCACAACTGTCAGGGAATTTATCTTTCTCCAGCAATGACTTTTATTTCCTCATTTCTAAAAGGCTTGATGCTAGCCACGGACTGCATTTCCTTGTTACTGTTCCAAAACTGATTTCATTTGACAGGGGATTTGACTTGGGATTGTTTTAGTAGATTAGTTCAGTTAATTATTGTAGGAAAATGGGATTAGGGAATAAAGATGGTGGTCCAGAGTGCAATTTAGGACAAAAAGTGCAGAGATTTAGAGTCAAAAGAAACCTTGAAGATCATTGAGTCCAACTCCTTTATTTTACAAAAGAGAAAGATAAGGCCTAAAGAAATGTAGTGACTTACCCAAGGTAACATGAGTAGGAGATGACAGAATCAGGATTCAAAGTCAAGGTCTTCTGATTCTCAGTTGGTTCTCACTAGTTTTCAATTAATCCTTAAAATAGCCCCATACAGGGGGTGGCTATGTGGTACAGTGGATAGAGCACAAGACCTGAAATCAGGAGGAACTCAGTTCATATTTGGCCTCAGATACTGTGTGAATCTGGGTCAGTCACTTAACCTTGATTGCCTCCAAACAAAGAGAAAAAAAAAGGAAAGCATTCATATTTAGAAGAAAGACAGAGAGAAAGTTGCTAAAAGGATATCAGGCAGTAAAGATGTAATAGTCAAACACCAAAGAGGCTGGTGCCATGCCTAGGGCAGCTAGGTAGTGCAGTGAATAGAGCACAGACTCTGCAGTTAGGAGGACCTGAGTTCAAATTTGACCCCAGACACTTGCTAGCTGTATGACCCTGGGCAAGTCACTTCACTGTGATTGCCTTCAAAAAGAAAAGAAAAAGAAAATTCATGCCTGATGCTAGTTGAATTCAGTGCTATTTAAGAGAGGGACTATTGCATGGTGATGAAAGCATCCTATCTATGATTTCATAAGTATGTGTACTTTTCTTATCGGTGTTTGGGAGGCTCTGAAGGTAAGAATGGGAGGAAAGAGGTATTAGACTGCCTACTAAATTGAAGGTTTACAGAGATATTGTGCTGACCTCATTGTTGTATACATGTGAAACCTGGGCAGCCTCCCAGCACCTTGCCAGGAAACTGAATCACTTCTATTTGAATTGTCTTGGGAAGATTCTGAAGATCAACTGGCAAGATAGGGCACTGGATATCGAGGTCTTCTCTCTCACTAAATTGCCAAACATTCAAACGCTACTGCAAAGAGCACAACTGCAGTGGGATGGTCACATTGTCTGAATGCCAAATGTATATTTGCCTGAAAGACCATTTTGCAGAGAACTCACACAGGACAAGCAGTCACATGGAGGTCAGAAGAAGTGATACAAGGACACTCTTAAGGTCTTTCTGAAGAACCTTGGAATCAAATGCATGTCATAGAAGACACTGACAAAGGACTACCCAGTGTGGTATACCTACATTAAAGAAGACACTGTGCTCTTATAATCAAAGCAGAATTGCAGAATCTGAAAGAAACATGAGATGCACAAATTTAGAGTTAGCTGCACTGCAAATGTTCATGTGGACTCCTTGTGGCCAACCTGTGAAAGAGCCTTCTGAGCTTACATTGGTCTGATCAGCCACAGTCAGACACTCTGTACCTTGACTCCAACATAGTGATGCCATTTTGGTCCTCTTCGAGAAAGGACAACAACCAACCAAGCTGAGGGGAGATTTGGATTTGGCAGCCATTGTGCGGTACCCCATGAAAAAGGAAACCTCTTAAAAAGACAAACTGGATGAGGGAAGTTACATTAAATAACTTTTATGGTCTCCTTCAGCTCAGAGATTCTGTATATAATAGATAAAATCTGGTGCTTGATAAGTCTACGCCGGGGCCAGGCAGAGGTTCATCCCGTGTGCACTGAACTATGCAGTGGCTTTAGTTTTTTATAGCCTTTGAATGTTTGGCTTCCTTACTAGTCTCTAGTCAGCCCTAATCTGCCTGTGTGATGCATCTGTGTATCTGCTGGTGCCAGGGGCATGCTGGGAAACTCTCTGGTTTTAGCCAAGCACACCTGCTTTTCAAAGCCTGCCAGTCCCTTTCTGGTGCTCACTGCTGGGATGCTCCATTATCTCCCTTCAGGCCCAGGGTGTCTGCCATTCTCTTTCAGCATAATAAAGAAGGCTTTCTTGTTTTTCCTTTCTCTCAGTTCTTGGATGTCTGCCTAGGTTGAAAGAGATGAGGAAATATTACAGAGTCATGGAATCTCAAAATGGGAAGGCATCTCAGAAATCATTCAGTCCAACCACTCCCGAGCACTTGGTACCTGTCCTCTATATAAAAATCCTGCTTCTCTGCGTGCATTTAGTAGTGTCCTTTAGCAGGACCAGATCCGTAACAGGTGTAACTCACATGAATTCAGTGTCTGATAGCACAAGGCATTTTGCATGCATTATTTCATTTGATTCTCACAGCAATCATAAGAGCTACATACTATGAATTTTATAACTACCATTTTTACAGATGAAGTTTTTGAGTCATGTCTGACTCTTCATGACCCCTTTGGAGGTTTTCTTGGCAAAGATACTAGAGTGGTTTGCCATGTCCTTCTCCAGCTCATTTTACAAATGAGGAAACTGAAGCAAACAGGGTTAAGTGACTTGCCCAGGGTCACATAGCTAGTGTATGAAGGCAAGTCATTCTGATTCCAAACCCAGTGCTCTATCCACTTTGCCACCTAGCTGCCTAGAGTCACATAGCAAGCAGGTAAGTGTCTGAGACCAGTTCTGAATTCAGGAGGATGAGCCTTTTTGACTCTCTGTGCACCTCACTGCCTAAATATTCAACTACACAAGTATATACCGATATTGGACAATATCTGTCTATCTGCCTATGATTTATCTCTTTATCTATATGTATATACATATATATGTATATGTGATATATATGTATATATATTACACACACATACATATATATGTTATATATATGGAGACAGTAATCTGAGTGAAAAATAATCTGAAGGTTTTTGTGGAGTTCAAGCTGTGAATGAGTAAATGACATAAAATGATTGTAGTTTTAAATAAAAAGTTGGTACTATCTTAGGCATCACTGAGAAGCAGAATAACTTCACTCTACTTGGTGCTGGTCAGAGCATATCTGGAATATTGTGTTCAGGTCTAGGTGAGATACAGATGGATGGTGACAGATCACAAAATGTTCAGAGGACACCATAAGAAGATGAGAGCAACATGGTTGGAGGATGGAAGGTTATGTGATATATTGTTCAGTGCATGGGATTGGGATTCCTTCAAAGGCCGACTATAGGGTAGGGGACATATTACTGTCCTTAAGTTGACTTGTGACAGAGGGGTTTGATTTGTCCCATTTCCTATGGCATTTAGAAGACGTCTTATTTCAAGCCTGCAGTTGAATAATGGTCATCTGAGTATTTTTAGCACCAATGAAATTCCAAGAACCACGATGGTGGCTCCAAGCTAACATCATTATATCTTTTATATAGTCTGGAAAGAAATAGTAGGGAGAGGTAGAAGTTGTAGAAAGGCAGATTTAGGTTTAATGGAAGACAAAGCTATTGGTGCTGTCTGAAAATGGAGTGGACTGTCTACTTTGGTTACTCTTCAAAGGAGGCCAGATGACCATTTGTCAGGGTTGTAATAGAGAAATTCTTTCAGGTATAAAGTGAACTAGTAACCTCTAAGATTCTTCCCAACTTTTGTGACCTTGAATTTACCCTCTCTCATTATCACCTCTTTCCTTCCTTTATGGTTCCTTCCAAATTGCAAAATATTTAATACTAATGTCTAACATTTATATAGTGCTTACTATGTGCAAGGCACTGTATTAATTTTTTCATATCTCATTGATCCTCACAACAACCCTGGGAAGGAGGTGCTAATATCACCCCCACTTTACAGATAAAGAAACTGAGACAAAGTGGGATTGACTTGCCCAGGGTCACTCAGCTGGTAAGTGTCCGAGACTCCACAAATCAGTAACCTCTATGTGAATAACTTCAAGCATCTGATTGGTTATCCTTTGGGGATGGTTAATAACTTCAGTGTATTCTTGTTACATGATGATCCCTGAAAGGACTGGAAATATTCCTTCTCATCCATTAGTAATTACATATGCAACAGGCCAAGATCTATGGCCAGAACCCAGTATATAGTTTTTTATTGGATATGAAACTTCTTCAAAGTAAATAGCTTCCTATGAAACAGATTTCCACAGACAATTATTGCAATAAATAATAACCAAAAAGTGTAGTCAGTTTTTTCTTATGCTAGTTGGGGTTTTGGGTTTACGAAGGTACCTTTAGAACATGATTTTAAAATAATCTCTATGAATTCTCATCCATAATGATGTTCAGATAAATATTTTTCTTTCAGCTGGTTGAGCTAAATTTAACAATACATTTCCGCTAAATGGAGGCATAGAGCTGACTCTTTGGGGTCAGGAGAGCATAGTGTGAAGAACATAGTGTGAAGAACAGGAAAGCAATTTCCTCTCTCGGGATGTTAATTTCTTCCTCTGTGAAACTGAGAAGTTGTATGAAATAATCTCTAAAATTCCTTCTCACTCCAACATTCAAAGGTCTATAATTCCACCTTTTACTTTGATTTTTTATGTTCTATGTTCTGAAGTCATTTCTAGCTCTAACATTTTTATGTTCTAAGTCACTGTCCAGATAATCTTCTTCTGCTCTAAAGACTTTCCCCCAGGTATTTGCATTCAGGATCACCACAAATTAAAACAACAATCTTGGTTAAGAATTTCATTATAGAACTCCATATCAGAGTTCTACTTTGAACAACTGCTTTGGACCCTCTAAGGATCTGTCATAGGGTCACAGACTTTGAACTGGAAGAGACCCGAGAGATCATCCAGTAGCTTAGGGAGGAGAAATCCCATTTCCTATGGCATTTGGAAGACGTCTTATTTCAAGCCTGCAGTTGAATAATGGTCATCTGAGTATTTTTAGCACCAATGAAATTCCAAGAACCACGATGGTGGCTCCAAGCTAACATCATTATATCTTTTATATAGTCTGGAGTATATCAGAAAGTATCAGACCACACTGACCTTTATTAAGAAAATTCTGTCTACAAAATAATCCTCTTGTGATATTTAGAACTAATATTACAAAAGGAAAAGAAAATCAAGTGAGCATCAAAGTCTTTGAATTTTTTAATTGAGGATAGCAAATAATTCTGGAACAAGAAAAATCCCCAAGTCATTTTTTTCTTTTTAAAGCTGCTGCATCATTATCACACTCTCAGTTTAGAAGAAGGGAAGACCAAGTGCTTTGTTTCTTGTGGTAGTTATTTCTATAAAGGAAAGTTCCTCCCTCCCCCACAACTTGCATCCACTCATCAACTATTGGGAATTGAGAAGCAAGACTGAGAATTAGCTCTGAAAAATGAAATCAGAGCGTAAAGACTCACCAAAGTGAGCTTTTCAAAAGAAACCTTGGCAAAGTCTGGGACGTGGAAATATTTTTTCTTAGATTCAGTTAAAATAGGAGGAAAATAAAAAAGAAGTAATCTGCCTAAAACGGCATTGACTTTGCTGATGCTTCTGCCACTTTAATACCTTTTCTTTTCTCAAGGTTTACAAGACATGTTCTTGAAGACTACCCTGTAATGTAGACCGTACAAGGGCATCCCCATTCTACAGTTGAAGAATCATATATAGGTGAGAAGGGCAGCTGGGTGGCACAGTGGAGAGAATGCTGGGGTAGGGAGTCACGAAGACTCATCATCTAGAGTTCAAAATGACCTCAGATACTCACTAGCTGTATGACCCTGGTCAAGTCACTTAACCCTGTTTACCTTAGTTCCTTCATCTGTCAAATAAGCTGGACAAGGACATAGAAAACCACAGTATTTTTGCTGAGAAAACCCTAAGGGGTCACAAAGAGTCAGACATGACTGAAGCAAGTGAACAGCAGCATATAGATGAGGAAACTGAATTGTACAAAAGTGATGTTATTTGGCTAAAGTCATTCAGAAAATAAGTGACTCAAACTCAGGACACCTGAGTCATATCCCAGCATTCTTCGTTAGTTCACTTTCATGTTTTAGACAGCACCAGGCACTGGGGATGCAAAGACAGGCTAAGTAATATAACTGAATGCTTTTTTGTCTGTCTCATAGGATCTCAGGCTCAACACTTGACTTGTAATGGACTTCTGCAGTGGTCTTTCCCAATGCTCCTACTGTATAATACCAGAAAGGGAATTACAGTGAAGCTCCATCCATTGGCATTTTAATGTCAGTATTACTAGTAACTTGGTCTTTTACCTAGGTCTGTAAGGAAATTTCAGGAGGAAAATAAAAAAGTACTCTGCCTAAAATGGCATTGACTTTGCTGATGCTTCTGCCACTTTAATACCTTTTCTTTTCTCAAGGTTTACAAGACATGTTCTTGAAGACTACCCTGTAATGCAGACTGTACAAGGGTATCCCCATTCTACAGCTGAAGAATCATATATAGGTGAGAAGGGCAGCTGGGTGGCACAGTGGAGAGAGTGACACCCGCCTCCCTGGGTTTGGCTTGGTCATTCTTCCTGCTCCCATGCTAGCTAGTCTAAGCTCCCAGAAAGACACCACTACCACATAATTTCATTCAACTTCCCTTGGTATCCTAGAGGTGGCTCAGTTGAAGGGAAATATACTTCCCTTCTTTACCATTCTAGTTCCTGAGCATACATTTAATGTGTTTTCTCCCTGTGTTTAGCCCCTTATAAGGTAGCATATACACAGTATGTGACATTTACAGCAATGTAAATTAAAGTGTCAAACTTGAATGGAAATGGGGCCACTAATTTGTACATAAGGATCCCTGCACAACTCCTATTGACTGAATTTAAAAATGTAAAGTTATGTGTTTTATTTTATTTTTATTTAAGTCAATTGTTTACTCACTCAGATACTCCTCTACCCAATCACTTTTTTAATCAAAACTTGTCTCCAAATATTTACCTGAGTTCCCATTTTCATAGTTTTATGCACTTTAGTCATACAGTGCATATATATACATATTAGGGAGGGTACCCATCATACCTCAGCTGGGAAATCTCCAACAAGGCTGTCCATTTTTGGTACTCTTGAAGCTCTGATCCTTCACACTTACACTTCTCTATTTTAAAAATATTTTTTTAAAAAAAGACATTTCTCTGCCTCTTTGTAATGTTAAGTGATTATCATCGAATCAGGACATCACTCTACATTGTTACCAAAGAGACCTAAGTTTTTAAATCTACCATTTTTCTCCCAAAATGTCCCAAATCCTACCTGAACGCTATTTCTTCATACACATATTTTAGCAGTCTATAACAAAATAAAGCTCTTTTTCTGCTTCTGTTAGATGTAAAAATGTTCAACCATAATAGCAACACTATCATACATGACTTGATAATCAATATAAATCTTATCCTTTATACAAAATTATTATGTATTATGTGTATATAATATTGTTACATATATTATATATGTAATATTATGTAAAATTATTCTCTGCTCTTTTCATCAATTGCTCCTTATAAAAGGGACTTACACAGACAGTGTACCTTACACAAACATTCTCATTGTCTAATGTAGCAAGTACACCTAGAGATGATGAAGGAGCTTGGATTCTATATTGGAACTAGGATAGAGCAAAGGATTTGTGATCTCTTACCTGCGGATATTCCCTGTGCTAATGAAGATACAAGGAAGATTATGTAATGAAGATTACTATGCATTTGTAAAGATCTGAGCTAATTATACAGCCCACTCCTTTTCTGTCATATCTTCATTTTGTGGTACTTTCTTACATTTCATCGTGCCAATCTGCTTCTAGCTGCTCACATCAGTCTTGAATCTTTCATCATTTGGTTTGCCTGAAACTGGGATTTTTTCCTGAAGTCTTGGTGTTCCAGGTTTCATAGTCATTAAGCATCTTATAAGTCTAAGGGTGGGGTGATTATTTTACTCAATCATATCCCATTTAAAATAAGTGATAAAATACCCAGTTAATCAAATGCAAATAATAGGTGTTAAAGCAAAAATACAAAGTTCTTCTGACTTGAATAAGAATTTTGTTCCTAAACTGAGTGAGCTTACCTTTGCCTCAAGGGTTGCCTATGAATTATTGAGGAGAGATTCAGACACTGGGGTAAGTGTAGTGCCATCACACCCCGGAGGAATAAAAGTTGAACTGAGCCTTGGCAGGAAAGAGAGCTATCAGGGTCAAAGAGGGTTACTAGCTCTATTGGCATCTTGGAGCAGATCTGGGCTGAGGGAAATCCCAAGATAAGGTTGACTTTTTCCCCTACTCTTTTTCCCCAGCGTCTGATTATCCACAACATAATAATATAATCTGCTATTTCATTACTGAAATATTTTTAGTAAACTGCATATTGCCAGAACCACAAAGAGACCAGGGTTTAACTACAGAAAGACATAAATGCAAAACTTGGCAAGGAGCCTAACCCCTGCCTAAATGTTAAGAATTTTCCTAACTGGGAACTCAGAGTGATTTGATAACTCAAAAGATTTTGTCTAAAATAATCCCCTAAATCTGAGGAGGAGGGAACGACATGGACCTTAGGGGATATTCTATTACTCTCTGTGCTTAAATGATCTTATTAAACAGTGTTTTAGTAGGAGAATTTGATATTTGAAAGATGAGCTTTGGCAGCAGGGTCAATCTTGAGCTTTTTGAGAATAGTGGGACATTTCCTTGATGTGATCTTCTGCAGTTCTGGATTCATTTCACTATCTCTCAAGTCAGACCCAGAGTTTGCAAAGTGCTATGCATTCATTTTTTCATAGGGTCTTCAGAACAGCTCTTTGTGGCACTTACTGTTATTATTTCAATTTTATAGATAAGGAAATACAAGTTCATAAAGTCCACTGCCACTCAGCTTTGAGATGAGAGTTCATTAAAGGCCACCTATCTTGCTAAATATAGGAAATCTCTTGCTTTGGTAGGAAATCATGTAATTTTGATCCAATTCATGATGTCACTGGGTAAATCAAATCACCTCTCTGCATCTCAGTTTCCTTTGATGTCATAGACATATCAGCTATAGAAAAAAATGCATCTGTCACTTAGAAGAATTAAGAATTTACTTGGAACCAGGCGATTTGTATTTGAATATTTGCCCTGCATCAGTCACTGGGCTGCAATATGGCATCATTTGGCCACCCACCTCACGGGTGTATTTTGATAAGGAAAAAAGGTAGTGGCTGTAAATAACTTTGTAAACTTGATTGTGCCCAAAGAATCTAGGCTGTTAGAATTATCTAGAACCATTTAATGCTGAGAAGACTGCCTTTGGCAACTGTGCTGTATTGATGACTTAGACGGAAACTCCTATCCAGGGAAAGAGCTCTCTACTGGAGGAAAAGCTTTGGGCTTCAACTTTTCCTCTTTTTTTGAATGCTCTGTGGGGAATAGAAAACTCCAGTAGGAAAACAAGGCATTGAATAAGAGGCATGTATTATAATTAGAACAAATTCCATGCAAATTTTGATTTTATTAGATAAGACTTCCCATAGAGAGATTTTAGTCAGATGTTCCCTTGATTACTAAAAACCAAAAGGTTACTGCAGGGTACTGTATATGAAAGGTAACTCTTCAGCAGCCTGATATATTAATGAGTGAAAAAACTAAAGAGGAACAAACATTTTTCTTTCCTATCATTCCAGTCTTGACAATATCCTCCCTTATTCACCCTTCTGTAGTTTTCTTGTGCCACAAAAAGTCTGAAGCAGTTGATTTAGAGTGCTGGGCCTAAAGTCAGGAAGACCTGAGTTCAAATTTGACCTGAGACACTTAGTCATAGTAAGTCGCCCTCAATTTCCTTGGGTATAATAATAATACTTATCTTCCAGAATTCATGTGAAAATCAAATGAGATAATATTTATAAAATGCTTAGTCCCCATCTCAGGCATGCAGTAGACATTTAATAAGTGCTGGTCCTTCCTGGCTTTCATATACCAGCTCTAGCATTGGCCTTCCTCTATTCAATTTGAGTCCATTCAATTCAATCCGTATTTAAGAAAAGTTCTGCCTCTCATGTGCAAGACACCATAATAAGAACTGGAAATTCAAGGACTAAAGTTCAAGGTTCCACTCATCCCACTGGGGACAAGAGGGATGGGGAGGGAGAGATGCTACCTCCATGTATGTATAAAGTAAATACTTTATATTTGTTTAATAATTGGAGAGGGACTGTCATCAGGGAAGTTCTCCTGGAGAAGGTTGTATCTGAGCTGTGCTTTGAGAGAAACCAAGAGATTGCATTCCAGGTTTTGGCGAATGGGAAGGGGAGGGACTTCGATGAGGGTCCAGATAAGAGAAATGACATATTACGTATGAGAATGGGGTGTCCTGTTTGAGAAAGAGCAAGGAAGTCAGTGTCACTGGATCACATAATATATTTAGGAGAGTAATGTGTAAAGAAGACTGAAGAGGTAGGAAGAGATCAGGTTATGAAGGACTTTAAAAGATGGAGGATTTTATATTTTGTCCTGGAGATAACAGGGAGTCATTGGAGTTTGAACAGGAAGGAATGGTAATATTTGCTCTTCAAGAAGCTCAACTTGACAACTAAGTGAAGGATAGTATGGGGAGGGGAAAGACGAACCAGAAGGCTATTGTAGTTCAGGCATGAAGGCTTGTAAGCAAGATGGTGACTGTGACAGAAGACAAAAGGAATGTTTGCAAGAGTTTAAAATGTCTATTGATGCATCCAGGCTGAGATGACCAAGAGACAGCTGGAGATTTGAGACTAGAGGTTAGGAGAGAGGTCAGGGCTGAATAAACATATCTGAGAATCATATTCAAAGAGATAATTGAATCTATGTAATCTGTGAGTTCCTTGTGAGCAGGAACTATCTTTTACTTTTCTTTGCATTACCAGCATTTAACAAAAAGCCTGACACATAATAGAAGTTTAATAAATGCCTGTTGACTGGTTAACTGATTAAATGAGATCACCGGACAAAATAGTTTAGAGGGAGAAGAGAACAGGGCCCAGGACAGAGCCTTGGAGATACCCACAGTTAGTGACTATGACACAGAGATGAGAAGGAAGAGAATTCCAGGCAAAGGGAAGAGGATAGCCAATGGAAATCTATAGAGTTGGGAAGTAGTGTCCCACATGAGGAACAGCAAGGAGTTGAAAATCTGTGGAACTAAAGTATAAAGGAGACTGAAAAGGGTAAGACAAGGCTAAGTTATGAAGGGTTGGGTGAAGATCCACCAAAGGGGACTAAGGAATGTGACGTCAAAGATAACCCCAAGGTTGTGATGTGAAGTCACCGGAATGAAGAAGGTCTCCTCCACAGAAATAGAGAAATTTGGAGAAGGGATAGGTTTTGGGGTCAGAGATAGCCATGAAGATCCAGGTACCTTCTACCCAAAAGCTACACTTGCCATCATGATCCAGCAGACTTTTCATGGTCAAAGATCCCTCTACTCCTGCAGCCCCTTCCTCTGATTGGCCAGTTCCTCCAGGAACTTCCATTTTAGGGAAGAACCAAGGCCAACCATGTTCACTCCATTATTCTCTGATCTCTCCTTTTAACTCTCCAGACATCTTTCTCTTCCATGATGCAGAACAGGTACTTTGTCCCCTACATTTTTAGCTTTCGTGTATTGTCTCCTGTCTCCCATCCTCCTCCCATTAGAATAGGAGCTCCTTGAATGTAAGTCCTGTCTCTCATCTTGCTTCTATTTATATTTCTAGTGCTTGACATGGTGCCTGTAAAATAATAAGTGCTTAATACATGTGTGTTGTGTTTCAAATATAGGGATGATTCGAAAATCAAAAGCACATTTTATCCATCACTTGTTAAGTGGGAGATCCTAGGTCTTGGTGCTGGAAAAGATGCTGCTATGAAAGAGGGCTGGTTGTCCCATGGAGCAGGAATGATTGTTTTCCCTTCATGATTTCATAGACAGGGAAACTCCAATTAGGTAGAAGCTGGAGGTTTCTACTTTGGTAGATTTCAGGTAGAAAATACTCCTGATGTGGGACCTTCCATAATAGCCACAGGGCATGAAAGAAGGATATCACTAGGGATGAGAGAGGTCAGAGAAAGATTAGTACTTCCCTCAAAAAAACAACAGCAGCAACAACAATAACAACAGTTTTTCCCCCATTCTGAAACAGTTAAGGTTTCATAATCCTGTTGATTAAAGCCACTATGTGAAGAATCCGTTCCAAAAATTCAGAAGAATTTCTGTATGCTCTATTGCCTTCAGCTAAACACAAAATCAATACATAGACACATGCAAATATTTAAATTCTGCCAAAAAATGTAGCTGCAAAAACAGCAATATGTAAAGTTCCATTTTTTATTGAATGGAACTACTTTCAGATTATATCTTTTCATTATACATGGGAGCTGGAAAAACAGGAAAATAGAAATGCCATCAACTAAACAAACCAAATGCTTTCACAGTCAACAGACAACATTTGAGGAGTAAGCAAATCCAGATGGCAATTTTCTTCAGTTCCCCAGGCCCCACTCTGGGTTTCATATTATTTGGGACTGGGTTTTCTGCAAGGTGGAAGGAAGTTGATGCTGCCAAAAACCAACAGGCTTTGCTAAATAACCTGGAGAATTCTGAGCTTATAAATTCCTTTCCAGATTAATTAAAGATTATAACTGGCATGCTTTGTGATTAGATCCTTAGTGTGATGTTCTGATTGCTGTGTACATCTGGAAAATGGGCATCTGGTTTTTTGTATCATTGCTAGCCAAGAAAAGGCTATTTGCATGATAGGTTTGAAGAGAAGTGGAAATACTCCCCAAATGCACATCCAAAATGGAGGGAAAGGCAGATAGATAGATAGATAGATAGATAGATAGATAGATAGATAGATAGATAGATAGATGGACGGACGGACGGATGGACGGACGGATGGATGGATGGATGGATGGACGGATGGACGGATGGTCAGATGAATGGACAGGAGGGAGCACGGGCAGACAGACAGACAGACAGATAGATAGAGACAGACATAGAGACATAGAAAGATATAAATATAGATAGAGGTATAAATATATAAATAGCACTTTTCCCCTACCAGCCCTTAGAATTCAAGCCTGAACTCCACTTTCTAGCTTCCTGTTGAATATTCTGCTCAGTGACAAAATACCTATTCAAAAGCCTTTGATAATTGCCCATTGCTTTTTGGCCAGATTCCTTAGTCTTACGTTCAAGGGTTTTCATGATCTGCCTTCAGTCTTTTCAGTTTTATGTCTCCCCATTCCACTTTACATACTCTGCTCTTTGACCAAAGCGGTTCTAAGTGTAGAATTGACTGTCCCCAACTTCATACTTCCCTTTGCTCTCTTGTTACACCGTGTCTATATCTTTCATTTTTTTTTCTGTTGGAAGGCTACCTATAGATTAAGGTCCAGCTCTACTATAAACTTCTGAATGATTCACTACACAATTCTCCTATACCATTAGCTGGAAGATTTTTACCTTCTTGGTTTTCTCATAATATTTTGTGCCTCTCTCTGTGGTAACATTCTACATGCAGTATAAATATCTGCATACATCTTATTTCTCTCTTCTAGACTGTAAGCTTTTTGAGGTCAGGAAACATATTTTATTCATTTTTCATTATATGTTCCCTAGTCTCACACATAGAAGGTATTTAACACCTGTTTTTTGAATTGGACTTGAGACTTTAAGGGTGAAGAAATAGAAGCAGAGAATCTCAGAATTGTAAGGGATTTTTATTAGACATCATAAGGATATAGAGCTAAAGGTGGGAGGGATGTCAAAGATTATCAGATCCACTCCCCTCATAGTGCAGATGGGGAAACTGAGACCGATAAAGTGTCTTACCTCAGGTCTTACAATAAGAGTAAGGATTTAAACTCAGATCTTCTGACTCCAAGGTTAATCTTTTATCTCCTATACCAACTAAATGGAATATTGGATAAAATACTGGGCCTAAAGTCAGGAAGACTTGAGTTCAAAGGAAACTTCAAATGTTTACTAGCTGTGTGATCCTGGGCAATGCACTTAACCTCTGTCTGCCTCAGTAGGGATAATAATAGCACCTGCCCCCAAAGATTATTATAAGAATCAAATGAGATAATATTTGTAAAGGTCTCAGCACAATGCTTAGTATGTATTGGGCACTTAATAAAAGCTTATTCCCTTCCCTTTCCCTTGTACCGTATTACATTTAGCCTAACCTATCACTGAGCAGAATTCCTTCCTTACAATTCCTTACAATATTTCCAGCTTGTGGTCATTCAACTTCTAGTGAAAGATCTCTATTGATGGGAAACCTCCCTAAGCAGCTCATTCCACTTTTGAACAGACTAGTTTTAGGAAGTATTTTATTATAATAAAGCCAAAAATCTGGCTTTTAACAACTTTTATCCAGTCCTCCTGGTTCTTCCCTCTGACTTCCAAAACAAATTAGCAGAGAATGGTAAAGAGAACTGCTCTGGGAATAAGTACACCTGGATTTAGATCTTGACTCCTTCTACTCGTGTTCTTGGGCAACTGAACTCATGTCTCTCAGTCTCAATTTCCTCATCTGTAAAATGAGGGGATTAGACCAGATGATCTTTAAGGTCCCTTTCAACTCTAGCATGCTGAGATTTTGAGTTTAATTTCCTCACTTAGTTTGATTAAGGGCCAGTGGGCTTGTATAGAATAAAAAATAAGTATTTAGTCATTAGCTTACTCTGGGATTTTTGGAAGATTTGTTACAGCTTCTGTATACAGTGGTGGAAACTGGCAAATTCGTAGTAAAGAAGGCACTATGGTATAGTTGGGAGAACTGATTGGTGAGAAACTTTGACTTAACCAAATAACTGTGTAACCTTGGGCAAGTCACTTCACCTAAGCTTCCTAATCTATAAAATAGGAGAATTAATCTAGATGATTTTCCAGCTAAGATTCCATTGCTTTTCCAGACTCTTCCCTTTGATTTATTTATTTTCATTTATTTTACTTTTATTTTTTTGTTTTATTAATTTATTTATTTAACTTTTTTACACTCATTTTCACAAAATTTGGGGCTCCAAATTTTCTCCCCATTTGTCCCCTTCCCCCACCCCAATACATCAAGCATTCTAATTTCCCCTATCACCAATCTGCCCTCTCTTCTAACATCCCTCCCTTCCCTTGTCCCCATCTTCTCTTTTGTCCTGATAACTTTTTATTCTCACATTACCTGTATTTCTTATTTCCTAGTAGCAAGAACAATACTCAACAGTTGTTCCTAAAACTTTAAGTTCCAACTTCTCCCCATCCCTCCCTCCCTACCCATTCCCTTTGGGAAGGCAGGCAATTCAATATAGGCCATATCTGTGTAGTTATGCAAATGACTTCCATAATACTTGTGTTGTATAAGACTAACTATATTTCCCTCCATCCCATCCTGCCCCCCATTGCTTCTATTCTCCCTTTTGATCCTGTCCCTCCACAAGAGTGTTGATTTCAAATTGATCCCTCCTCCCATTGCCCTCCCTTCCATCATCACCCCACCCTGCTTATCTCCTTCTCCCCCACTTTCCTGTATTGTAAGATAGGTTTTCATCCCAAAATGAGTGTGCATTTTATTCCTTCCTTTAGTCGAATGTGATGAGGGTAAACTTCATGTTTTTCTCTCAGCTCCCCTCTTTTTCCCTCCACTAAAAACTCTCCTGCCTGCCTCTTCTACTAGAGATAATTTGCCCCATTCCATTTCTCCCTCTCTCCTCCCAATACATTTCTCTTTCACCACTTAACTTCATTTTTTTTAAGATATGATCCCATCCTGTGTGTGCATGTGTGTGCATGTGTATGGGTGTGTGTGTACATATGTGTGTGTATGTAATCCCACCAACTCCCCAGATACTGAAAAGCTTCAAGAGTTACAAATATTGTCTTTCCATGTAGGAATGTAAACAGTTCAACTTTATCAAGTCCCTTATGACTTCTCTTTGCTGTTTACCTTTTCATGCTTCTTCTCATTCTTATGTTTGAAAGTCACATTTCCTTTTCAGCTCTGGTCTTTTCATCAAGAATGCTTGAAAGTCCTCTGTTTCATTGAAAGACCATATTTTCCCCTGAAGTATTATACTCAGTTTTGCTGGGTAGGTGATTCTTGGTTTGAGTCCTAGTTCCTTTGACTTCTGGAATATCCTATTCCACGCCCTTTGAGCCCTTAATGTAGAAGCTGCTAGATCTTGTGTAATCCTGATTGTATTTCCACAATATTTGAATTGTTTCTTTCTAGCTGCTTGCAATACTTTCTCCTTGACCAGGGAACTCTGGAATTTGGCCACAGTATTCCTAGGAGTTGCTCTTTTTGGATCTCTTTCAGGCAGTGATCGATGGATTCTTTCAATACTTATTTTGCCCTCTGGTTCTTGAATATCAGGGCAGTTTTCCTTGATAATTTCATGAAAGATGATGTCTAGGCTCTTTTTTTGATCATGGCTTTCAGGTAGTCCCATAATTTCTAAATTGTCTCTCCTGGATCTATTTTCCAGGTCAGTTGTTTTTCCAATGAGATATTTCACATTATCTTCCATTTTTTCATTCTTTTGTTTTGTGATTTCTTGGTTTCTCAGAAAGTCATTAGCCTCCATCTGTTCCATTCAAGCTTTGAGAGAACTATTATCTTCAGTGAGCTTTTGAACCTCTTTTTCCATTTGGCTAATTCTGCTTTTGAAAGCATTCTTCTCCTCATTGGCTTTTTGAACCTCTTTTGCCAATTGAGTGAACCTATTTTTCAAGGTGTTATTTTCTTCAGCATTTTTTTGGGTCTCCTTTAGCAAGGTGTTGACCTGTTTTTAATGCTTTTCTTGCATCTCTCTCATTTCTCTTCCCAGTTTTTCCTCCACCTGTCTAACTTGATTTTCAAAATCCTTTTTGAGCTCTTTCATGGCCTGAGCCCATTGAATATTTATTTTGGATGTTTGGGATACAGAAGCCTTGACTTCTATGTCTTTCCCTGATGGTAAGCATTGTTCTTCCTTATCAGAAAGGAAAACAGGTAATATCTGTTCACCAAGAAAGTAACCTTCTATGGTCTTATTTTTTTTTCCCTTTTCTGGGGATTTTCCCAGCCAGTTACTTGACTTCTGAGATTCCTTTCCACACCTACCTCGCCTCCAGATCAGCCCAGCTAGTGCTTGGGGCCCGTGATTCAAATGCTGCCTCCCAGCCTCAGGGCTTTCAGCAGGGGCAGGGCTGCTATTCAGTGTGAGATTAAGTTCAGGTGCTTGGGTAGGGGCTGGGCCACCTCACAGGGCTCAGTTCCCTCAGGGGGTTTATGGGGAGATCTTCAACAATGGATCTGAGCCCCTGCTTGCTTTGGGAGCTCCTGTCTTTTTCTGCCTCTACTGCTGCCTCCCGAAGGGGCCTGAGTTATGGGCACACCCCACTCCCCTCTTGGCAAGCCAAACAGGCTCTCTCACTAACCTCTGGCATCTGTGGGTGGATGGACCCACATGGTCACTGGAGATTCCATCCCTGAAGCCTGCTCAGATCTTGTCCTCTCAGTGCCGCGTGGCCAAGGCAGGGCTGGGCTCTGCTCCGGGTCCGTTGTGCGACAGACCTTTGGTGTTGGTTTTTCAGGGCTCTCTGGAACAGAAATCTCCTCCACTCCATTGTTGTGTGGCTTCTGCTGCTCCAGAATTCGTTGGGAGCTCCTCTTTACATGTATTTTATGGGCTATGGGTTAGGAACCAGCATATGTGTATGTTTCGACTCCACCATCTTTGCTCCTCCCCCTCTTCCCTTTGATTTAATTCAGATGACATTCTCCAGGATAAAGTCACTAATGCATCAATCAAATCATGATGGAAACAGTGATACTTAGCAGAGAGCATCAATGGCCAAACATCTACAGCCATATAGTATTGACCCTAAAACTATCAGATAAAATATATATTCTCTTGTATTCATTTTCTATGACTGTGGAGGGTCATGATGATGGATGAGTTGGAGATCTTACAGCCATAATATTAATTATCACATAATAACAGCAATAAAAGAGGGAGAAATACAGGATTATGAGACAAAATTATTTCCCTGAGACTTAAGAAGTTCCTTAATGATCAAATGAAGATTTAGTTGTAGTTATCAGCCATGCTAACTTAGGCAGAAAAAGAAAGGTTCAGAAACATTTTTGTGTTTTATAAGACCATGCATTTATATTTGTCTGGGATGGTAAAGATCACAAATCTCCTTTCCATTATCCCTGCTGAGAGGCAATTCAGCATTCCTTTGAATACCTCAGATAAAAAAGGGAATACTGTACTTCCTAAGGCAGTTCATTGCATTGTTAGACGGTTCTGATTTTGTTTTGTTGGTATGTGTACGTAATATATATTGGTTGGTTGGTTGGTTGTCCTTCATTCTGGAAGAGGACCAAAATGACATCACTCTGCTAGAGTCATGTTACAGTGCAACCAACTATGGCTGACCAGATCAATATGAACTTGAAATGCTTTACCTCGGGTCAGCCGTAAGTATGTAGTCCATGTGAACCTTTGGGGTGAGTCTCTAAATTAATGTGTTTCTCATTTCTTTCCAGCTACTTGAATTCAATGCAATACTTTGTATGATGAGAGCCCTCCTTGCTGAGTGATCCTATGCCAGTGTCTCCCATCTCACAGAATCAATTCCAAAGTTCTTAAGAGAAACTTTGAGAGAGTGTCCTTGTATTGCTTTTCTGACCACCATGTGAGTGCTTGCCCTGTGTGAATTTTCCATAAAACAGTCTTTTAGGCAAGCATATGTTTGGCATTCAAACAGTGTGGCCAGCCCATCATAGTTGTGCTAGTAAAGATATATGTGTAGGTAATATATGTATGTATGTGTATATATATATATATATATATATATATATATATATATATATATGTATGTATATGTATATACATATGCATATCCTTTATTTTATTTTGTTTGTTTTTAAACTGTGTCTACTTATTTCACCTATCATAGAAGTACAATGACCACTTACAGGTCCAATCCTACTACTGATTGGCTTGGAAACTTTAACCTGATCTTTCTTTTCATTTCCTACCTAGATTGATTCATCCTTCCTTACACAGCCTGGTGGACCTCTGCTTTCAAGGGGTCACCACATTGTTGAAGGACTTAGCACAGACATCTGATTGACTTTACCTACTTCACCTCAAGACTCATAAACTCAAGCAATCCATGAGTCTCTGCCTTTTCAGTAGGAGAAAGAATAGGCATCATGTCCAGCTCAACAGATTCAATTGTTAGGAAGCTCTTTAGAACATGTTAAAATCTGCCTCTAACTTTCACCCATCATTTTTGTCCCTAATATTGGGGACTAAGTAAAGAAATTTAAAGAACAAACCCCTTCACTTTAGAGAAGCAGAGCATCTTAAGGACACTTGATTGACGCTAAGAGGACATCTAGCTGCTTGATGCTGGGCAAGTTGCAACCTTTCTGGGCATTGGTTTCTTCGTTGTAAAACTTGTTGTTGTGAAGACTTTAGATTGTAACCAAAAAGAGCCTTTCCAAATCTACTGTTCTGTATGATTGACTGAATGTAGCTTCCAGAACCAGTATTCTGTTTTCTATCATCTGAGTTCTGTTTTAGCTCTACCTTTTCTGCACTGTGTGGGTTGATTCCCAATAAAAGGATTGAGTGACTCTTTCTGAGATGTTCTCTCCTTAGAATTTCTTACCTGTGTCCTTTCGACTAACCTGCCTATTTAGTTTGACTGACAATACAACCAAGTTGAGACTCAGATCAATACCTCTCCCTTACTGACACCTAAAGGTGGAGCAGTAGATAAATCATGACCTGGAGTCAGGAAATCTTCAGTTCAAATCTGACCTCAGACTCTTATTAGCTGGGTGACCCTGAGCAGGTCATTTAAACCTTGTCTGCCTTAGTTTCCTCATCTGTAAAATGGAGATAATATTGGCACTCATTCCTCAAAGTTGTTGTGAAATTCAAAATATTTTTAAAGTGCTTTGCAAAATTTGAAGTGCTGTATAATGTTAGCTATTAACTCTTATCATTACGTAGCTCCTAACCAACACTAAGGAATAGGTAAAAATAAGAAAAGTCTCTTCAACCTTAATATTGGACTCTCTTTGTTCTAAGGGTCCCTTCTAGATCTGACATTCTGTGACTTTGATAGTGCTTTCAAATTCTTCCATATATATATATTTACTACAAGCTGGAGAGTTTCTAGAATGCAAAATATGCACATGATATCTTTCTCTGATGAATTTTTTTTCCATATTAGGTTAGATATTTAATTACTCTTTTGAAATGTTGTGTGGTAGTGGTAATGGTTGTCCACATTTAGTGCTAACCAAATAAATAATTAATCAGAGCACTATTATATGGCATGAGATGGTCCCTCAGTGAACTAACAAACATTTTCTACAAAATAAAGACTATGTGGCAAGCATTATACAGTCAGTCCTGGTATAACCTGTGTTTTGAAAACAAAAATTTATGTCAAAAGATTGATATGTTAGGGAATCTTTTGAGCATAACTTGAATTTTGGTGTATTTTCTTCCCTGGTAAATAGCTAGAATACAGAAAATTGCACTCCTTCATATTACCCACAAATTGCAACCCTTCTGAAGCCCACTTCCACAAACAAACTTCAGATCTGTGTTATGGTTCTGGGTTGACTGGGAACAAAGGTGGTAGAGTAAAGGCAAGGACTCGCCAAAGTTCTCTCAAATTCCCCTTCACACAACTTTAAAGTAGTCCTTCAAAATGAATTGTGAAGTGGGAGACCCACCAAAAGGATGGAGTGAAGTAATTTTCCATTCTAAGACAAGTTATAAGGTTGACAGGAAAGGTCTTTCTTACTGGGATGAGAATAGAATGCAGTTCAGGGCAGGTCATGTCCTAGAAATCCAACAGCAGGCCTTAGATGCAGCTGAATTGGAAGCCAGTGGCTTCCAGAGCTCACAACTCACAGATGGTGAAGGGGTTGGACAACTAGTCAAAAAAGATTATGGGGGACCCTTTGCTGGCACTGGATACAGGACTCTGTGGCATTTCCCATACAAAATTCTGAGTCACAGTCCCTGGGCAAGGAGGAGCCCTAGCAGGATCAAAGACCTTGGTCACAGTCTTGGAGCAGAAAAGAGTGCCTAAAGTTTCTCACAGACCAGAGCATAGGCAGAGAGAGCAGTGATCACATCTCTCCTTAGGTCATACCACCTTGGAAGAACTAAAAACATCCAGACCCCAGAACTGAAAACAGAAGCACAGAACATCTGAAGTTTGGGACAGTGCTTCTTCCACCACAGAAGCAGAGTTTACCTTTAACATGAAGTTAAGGTCAAGAAAAAGGCTGGCAAAAAAATGAGCAAACAATACCACCACTGTCATCACCACCCACAAAGAACTTGACCATAGAGAGTTACTATTGTAACAAGGAAAATCAAAACATAAACTCAGAAGAAGAAAATAAAGTCAAAATAGCTACATACAAAACCTCAAAGAAAAATGTGAATTGGTCTTAGGCCCAAAAAGAATCCTTGGAAAACTCAAAGAGGTTTTAAAAATAAAGTAAGAAAGATAGTGGAAAAATTGGGAAAATATATGAGAATGACACCAAAAAATCATGAAAATAGAAGCTTGATAAAGGAAGACCCCAAAAGATACTGAAGAAAATGACACCTTAATAAACAGAATAGGCTGACTGCCAAAAGAAGCACAACAGTCCACTGAAGAGAAGAACTCTTTGAAAAGCAGAACTGACCAAATGGAAAAAGATACAAAATTAATTGCTTAAAAATTAGAATTTGGTGAAGTGAAGCTAATGACTCCATGTAATATCAAGAAATAATAAGGCAAAATCAAAAGAATTTTAAAAAATAGAGGAAAATGTGAAATATATCTCATTGGAAAAACAATTGACATGAAAAATAGATCGAAAAGAAATGATTTAAGAATCATTGGACTGTCTGAAAGTCATGATCAAAAAAGGGCCAGACATCATGTTTTAAAAATATGTATCAAGCAGAATTATCTTGATATCCTAGAACCAAAGGGTAAAATAGAAATTGAAAGAATCCATCAATCACTTCCTGAAAGAAATCCCAAAATGCAATATGATAACCAAATTCCAGAGCTCCCAGGTTAAGGAGAAAATATTGTAAGTAGCCAGAAAGAAACAATTCATATATATATATATATATATATATATATATATATATATATATATATATCAAAAAACCACAGTCAGGATCACACAAGATTTAGCTGCTTCCATGTTAATACTATATGGTGTTCCATATGACAAAGGAGCTAGGATTACAACCAAGAATCGGTTACCTAGCAAAACTGAGTATAATCCTTTAGGGGGAAAATGATATTTAATTAAATGAATTTTAAAAAATAAATTTAATTAAAATGCCTTTCAGGCATTCCTGATGAAAAGAGCAGAGCGTAATAGAAAATTTGACATTCAAACAGAAGACTCAAGAGAAGCATAAAAAATATAATCAGGAAAAAGAAAACATAAAGAATTCAATAAGGTTGAATTGTTTACATCCCTACATGGGAAAAGGATGGTTATAACTCCTAAGAACTTTGTTATTACTGGGACAGTTACAAGGAATACACATAGAAGGTACCAGTGTGAATTGACTATGATGGGATGATATCCAAAAAAATAAAATAAAATTAAGGGGTGAGAATGAGGGATGTACAAGGAGAAGTGGGAAGTAAGAAGTATAATGGTGTAAATTATCTCACACAAAACAAATTGGAAGAGCTTTTATGGTAATGAGCAATATTTGGGGTGGGGCGGCAGACAGTGATTGAACCTTATTCTCATTGGAATTGGCTCAAAGAGGAAGTAATATACACACACAGTTGATATAGGTCTATCTTACTCTACAGGGAAGTGGGGGAAGAGGCAAATAAGAAAAGAGAGGGTGCTTGTTAAAGGAATAGTTGATTGGGGGAGGTGGTATTCAGAAGCAAAATACTTTTGAAGATGGACATTGTGAGAGGAGCATCAGAAAGATAAATGGTGGAAAGTAGGATAAAGGGAAATAGACAGTAATCGTAATTGTGAATGTGAATGGGATGAACACACCCATAACATGAAAGAAGATAGCAAAATGGATTCAAAACCATAATCCTACATTGTTTACAGGGAAAATACATTGTTTACAGGGAAAATACATTGTTTACATTGTTTACAGGGAAAATACATTGTTTACATTGTAAACACTTGAAACAGGGACACACAGAATGAAAGTAAAAGACTGGAGGAAAATCCTTATTATAGTTCAGCAGATGTAAGAAAAAAGAATCAGGGATAGCCATCACAGTATCAGCAAAGGAAAAGTAAAAATAGATCTAATTGAAAGAGATAAGCCAGGGAATCTACATTTTGCTAAAAGGCACCATAGACAATGAGGTAATATCAATTCTAAATATATATACGCTGAATAGTATAGCATCCCAATTCTTAAAGAAAAAGTTAAATGAGTTATAGGAGGAAATAGGTAGTATTTCAACTTTCCCCTCTCAGAACTAAGTAAGTGTAACCAAAAAATAAACAAAGAGTTAAGGAGATGAATAAAATTTTCAAAAAGTTAGTTATGAGAGACCTCTGGACAAAATTGAATGGCGATAGAAAGGAATATATCTTTTTCTCAACAGTAAATGGCACCTACACAAAAACTGAGCATGTGTCAGGGCATTAAAAACTTCACAACCAAGTTCACAAAAGCAGAAATAGTAAATGCAAGCTTTTCAGATCATAATGAAATTAGAGGCTTTGGAAACACAAATTAAAGATTAATTAGAAATAAATAATCTAATCCTAAAAAAGAGTGGGCCAGAGAACAAATCATAGAAACAATCAATAATTTCACTGGAGAGAATAACAATGGGACAACATACCAAAACTTATGGGATGCAGCCAAAGCAGTCTTTAGGGGGGAATTTATAACTTTAAATGCTTATATCAATATAAAATAGAGAAAGTATAGATCTATAGAGTGTGCAACTAAAAAAAAAAACTAGAAAAAAAGAACAAATAAAGATTCCCAAATTAAAAACTAAATTAAATATCCTGAAAATTAACAAAGGTTAATTTTAAGGTTAAGATTAACAAAATTGAAAGTAAGAAAACATTGAACTAATGAGTAAAAATAAAAACTGGTTTCATGAATAAAACAATAAAATAGATAAATCACTGGTTGATTTTTGAAAAAGAAGAAAGAAAACCAAGTCACCAGAATCAAAATTGAAAAGAGTGAATTTACCACCAATGAAGATAAAATTAAAATGATTATTAGCAGCTGTTTTGCCCAATTATATACCCATAAATCTGACAATTTACATGAAATGTATGAATATTTACAAAAAATATAAATTGTCCATTTTAACAGAAGAAATAGAATTTTAAAATAACCTTACCTTATAAAAAGAAATCAAGGAAGCCTTCAATGAGCTCCCTAAGAAAAAAAATCACTAGGACCAAATGGATTCATAAGTGAATTCTACCAAACATTTAAAGAACAATTGAACAATACTGTATAAACTATCTGGAAAAAATAGGCAAAGAAGGAGTCCTATGAAATTCCTTTTATGACACAAATATGATGCTTATACCTATGACAGGAGGAGTTGAAACAGAGCAAAAAAGACACTTTAGACCAATTTCTTGACTGAATTTTGATGTCAAAATTTTAAATAAAATACTAGCAAGAAGATTATAACAATATACTACAAGAATAACGCACTGTGTCCAGGTGGAATTTATGCCAGGAATGCAGGGAATGGGTAGGGAGGAAGGGAGGACATTTGGAAGCCAAAATTTAAAAAAAAGTTTAAATTTTACATGTAATTGAAAGAAATAAAAAATAAATATTTTGAAGTACAGCGTTGTATGTATTGTATATCTTCTGTAGGAGCTATGGCCAGGGAAGGGTTGGTCTGAATCATTCCCACCCTCTCTGATCAAAATTTGACTTTTCTAATTCATCCCATGGTACTTGGGCTCAGACTGAGCAGCAGCCCAAGGTCCCAAACCAATTTATTGTAGTGTTTATATATTTCTTACCTATTTAGCATGTATAAAACTATTAATTAGAGATTAATTAGTTGATGTTCTTTGTTCTTTTTACTAAATACCTTTATATAAAAAGTTGATTTTCCTACCAAGTAATGTGTGACTGCTCTCAAATATTTAGAAATATCCCATATAGAATGTGATAGTTGGCAGTAGTAAAAATAGGACATTTGTTGTAGTAGCAGCAACAGCAGTAGAAGAAGAAAGAGGAAACAAAGATGAAAAGAAGGACATTTATTGAGCTCATTAAAGATTGTAGAATACTTTCCTCATAACAATTTTGTGAAATGAGTAGCATGAATATAATTATCCCCTTTTATGGATGGGGAAACTGATGCTTAAAGAGGGAAAATGACTTGCCCAATGGCATCACCCTTCAAGGAACCCTGTCTGCCTGCCTTTGGGAGCTAGCTTTAGTCTTGCAGAAACTACAGACCCAAGGGCAGGTAGGAGTGGACAGGAGACCTCCAGAAAAGGATTTCCCTCTTGTGTCATTGAGTCCAATCTGGTTCAGTTCATAACAAGACAAATTCTCCACACCAGACCCAAGAAATGGTCATCCAGTTTCAGCCTGGAGATATTGACCGAAAGCAGCCTACCTGAGATCTCTCTCACTTTGAAAGAACTCTTATTCTTAGGTAGTTTTTCCTTATATCAAGCCCAAATTTACACTCTGGGTGGCTAACATCAACAAGCCCTGACCTCTTGACATAGCTGGCTTCCTCCACTGCATGAAAAAAGAAAGGGAGAGGGTACTCCTGCCCTGGCTCCTGTTCAGGCTCCTGCCTGACTTTGCTGCTTGTGACCCACCTGCTTTGGGGCAGGCCCCCAGGGTCCCTCCTTTGCGGGGAGGGTGGTAGATGGACTGATGGACAGAACTTGGAATCCAGAATGGCTGGATTTCTCCTGGAGACTTGAGAGCCTGAAGGTAAACATAGATTTCCAACTGATCACTAACTTAGAGACTGTCTTATCTAATGGGCTCATTTTATAGCTGAGGAAAATAAAACCCAGAGTAATGCTATTTCAATAGGAGCTGCTGTTATTTTTCTTATAGGGTGTGAGAATTTCAAAGTGATAAGGGATCTTGGCAACCATTTACTTATTCCTCCAAAATAATACTTACTACAACATTCTCAAAGTTCCACATACCTTCTGCTTGAATATTTCCAATAAGAAGCAACATAGTCTGTTTCACTCCGAGTCAGTTACTCAATAATCAGCAAACATTCTGTAGGCAGTTATTGTTAGGCATTTATGTACACCCACACATACACACAAACCCACACCCACATATGTGCCACACTCATACACATACACACAAACCTATACACATGTGTGCCACAAACACACACACACCCATGCACATGCACACAAATAGTACAACTGACTGTAGTAGGCACTGAGGATCCCTGCTCCTTGGGTTACAAAGGCAAAAATGAAATAGTTCTTCATCTCAAGAAGCTTGCATTCTATGGGGGAGTAGACCATATGTTCATATATGCACATACACATATATAGATAGATAGATATATTATGTACAAAATCATTACAAAGCAATTTTGAAGGGGAAGTACATAGCAACTCTGAAGAACAGGAAAAGATTAGTACCAAAGGTGTTACTTGAGCTGAGATTTGAAGAAATCCAGGGATTTTAACAAGTAGAGGAGAAAAGAGTGTATTCCAGGCATGGGAAACAGTGAGAACAAAGAGGCGGAGATAGCAGATGGGATGTTGTATGTGAAGAATGAGATCAATTTGATTAGACTAATGAGTAACAAAGATGTTCATCATACATCAAGATCTGTAAAGCTTTCTGCACAACAACCTTCTAAGTTAGATAGCAAAAATATGAAGGTTCTCATATTATACACAGCAGAGTTCTACATGTTAGGCATGCCAGGCATAAAGAGATTAAAAAAGAATGGGTAGGGGCAAGTCCCAGCATGGATATTATGAGAATCAACAGCTGGGGTGGGTGTGGGGAAGCAGAGTACATTGACAAAAGGTCTAGGATAGAGAGTCAAAGAGAGGGAAGCCAAAAGAGTAGCTCTCTGCATTGGGGCTTATCCCTGACTTGACTATTTATCAAGCTGGGAAGAAACATTAGAATCCTACGTAGCCTAGTCAAAACCTGGCATGTCCAACTGGAAGTTGGAGAAGTAATTGGAGGTTGCTTCCTGTCAGCAGAAAAGCCACAGCATTGGGCGCTGGCATCTGTGTCCCTATCCCCCTCCTCTTGCCATTAATTTGGCGATGGCCCTCTTGGAGACTTACAAGTGGATGAGCATTTTTGAATTGTGTTCTATTGCTTGAATTTTTTTGCTTATTACCACAGGAAGGGAAGGAACCTTTGGCAATAAATAAGTCTATTTCCTGAAATTTCTGAATTCATATAGTGACTATAAGTATGGTTGTGAGTGAGTAGAAGTTTTAGGCATAAAACTCCAATGTAGTATTTAAATGTATTACTGATTTTATTCTTTAAAAAATGATTCTATGCTTATGGAGAAAACACTGTATACAGTGAATATCCAAGTTTTTCAAGTGGTAAGTATGGTAGACACTCTTATGGCATAGTGACATGACTGGAGCTTAGTGAAATATATCAAATTCAGAGGCTAGGTAGAATTTTATCCCTATATCCCATAACCCCATGGAATAGGGGCTCAGAGCTATACTGATTGGTTACATCCACACCAACCACACTGAGTAATATCCTAAATGCAATGACCTAGAAAGAGGTAGAGCTAGGGAAAAGAGGTTTTTTTTTTACTCTATCGCTAACATTGAGAGGTTGACTCTTGTTCCCTGGAATAGAATGGAACATGAGGATAAGCATGGCAGTCTTCAGTGATTGGATCTTTTGTGGATTAGGTTAGGCTAGTGGGTGGCAGTGCCACCTAGTGTTTAAATATAAACAAAAATAGTGAGATTCAGACAAATGAAATGATTTGTCTAAGATCCTATACATAGTAAGGGATTCAAATCCAAGTTTTTGACTCTATGAGCAGGGTACTGTAAAAAGTCAGCTGTGGAGCTGGATGATCTATCCCCTGTTGATTTCATTGGTCCTTCTGCCTCTGATAGGTTATAGGATCATAGATTCAGAACCAGAAAGACCCTTAAAGGTCATCGAGTTCAATCCCCCTCATTTTACAGATGGGGAAATTGTGATTTACGGAGGGATTTGTTCAGGGTTACAAAACTAGTTTCAGACATAAGTTTTGAACCCAGGTCTTCAAGACTCCAACTCTAGTGCTCTCTGTACTAAATTATTATCAAGCTCATGGAGATTAGCAGCCACAGACCCTGAAAGAAATAATTTTTCCTTGCTATAACAGAACAATGGAAATGCTTGTCTGGCTGATCCCCTGACCCGTGGGAGCATAAAAAGCATCAGAGAAATTCCGGACTATAAAGTTCATGGCCAAAAACTCTTTCCCTTAGAGACTGCTTGTGTTGGGAGTTTCAGATCGTTTCCTTCATATTCAATTTTTCAGGCTGATTTTCTACCCACTAACTCAACTGAAAGAATCTCTAAATAATGGAGACCCTATCTTCTACCTTTAACTCCCAGAAACTAACCGTTTTGTGTGGAATTTTTTTCAGGCCAGAAATAGAAATTGTGACTTTGCTGCTACTTCCAGTTAAAACTAGTAAGAGCAGTATAAATTCAAGAAAGCATTTCCCTAAGACAGGCCATTGAATAATGACATCCCCCTGTTCCCAGAGCCCTGCACTGGGACCATGAAAACAGAACTACCTGCCAGCAAATTTGTCACAGCTGAGAGACTGAGGACCCTATATCAAGTCAGATGTGGATTTTTCATTTTTATTTCTTCAAACCTTGTGAAAAGATCATAAGAATCATTATGTTCTAGTGGTTTATGCACATCGATTAGTGGTGCTAAAGTGTTAGAATTCTTTCTGAAGGAACCCAGGTGTTGACTGTTCAACAGAACACAATAGGAGGAGCCGTAAATGTTATGGAATAGGGTTGGATAACTTAGATCACATGTGGCACAAATTGAAAACTTTAACAAAATAAAAATCTGGACTTTATTCTTAGAACTTAGTTTATTTAAAAAGAAACAGGCTTATTTATTCACTTATGTTCTCATTGTTTCATTACTGATTGTTTCTAAAATCTAGATATCTAGAACTACTTCCATAATTTTCTTAATTAGCATTAAATAATTCCTGCGTAGGCAAAATTTAAATGTAGAAGTGCACAGGTGGTTTTCTAATGTTGCTGAAAGATGAATGGATTGGGAATTGGCTTTTAATGTTGTCTTTGCTACCTTTATTACCTGTGCGACCCTGCGCCAGTCATGTAGCCTCCCTGAGACTTATCTATAAATAATGAACACTTGCTCTAAATTCTGCCAATTCAAATTTGAGTCAGTTAAAAAAAAACCTGTTTAATGTGTAACTTCTAGTGAAATCTGAGAGTATATACCTTGGATAAAAAAATGAAAGAAATTCTGTTCTCTTTTTTTTTAAATTTGCCTAACTTCTCATAGAGGAAGAGTAGTGGAGACCAGAATGCTGGGTTTTGAGGCAAAAAGACCTGGCTTCTCAATTTGCGGATTTTAAAAGACTAAGTTATTCACATCCATTCTCAAACTAACAAGATCTCAGATTTAGAGCTGGAAAGGACTTGGACATCATCTTTCCTTACCCAATCATTTTGCAGAAACTGAGGCTCAGATAGGTAAAATGACAGGAGCAGAGCTAAGCTTCAGTGTCAGGCCTTCTGACTCTAAACCAAGTGCTCTTTCTGCCAAATACATGCAGTTCCATGACTCTACTTTAGTATCCCATCTCACCTGATTATTGTAATGGATAATTCTCTCAGATTTGCAGATGACTTTCCTATGTCTCTGCTGGTCTAACACCCAAAGATCAACTTCCTTCCTTTTCCCCGTGCCCCATCTCTTCCATCTTCAATGGAGTTGAATAGAATATACAGCATCACTTAAGTGTGAGGTTGAGTCAAAGGAGACATGTTGATTTTCTTTGTGAATGACGCTGAGAAAAGGCTAAATGTTGAAATTGTGGTAGGAAGAAGGAGCTCTGGAACTCTTCACAGAAAGTTCAGAATACTTTGGGGAATGATCATGGTCATATAATAATGATGCAAGTGCAGTTATTCATTTCTTGGAGCAGGAGAGACAGCTGTGGAATATAGGAAAATTTGGGAAGAGAGAGAATTAGGATGGATAACATTTAATGACTTTTTATTATTTTTGCATTTACTTCTCTTTGTACAGATTGTTCCCACAGTAGAATACAAGTTCCTTCAGGTCAGGGACTGTTTCCTTTTCAAAGTCTTCATATCCCAAATGCCTAGCACTTTTCTACCACATAGAAAGTGCTAAATAAATGTGTGTTGAATTCAATAAACCTGGAAAGAGGATTAGAGGTAGAATTAGAAAATCTGGATTCAAATCCATACTCAAGCCCTTACTATTTGTATAACTTTAGAAAAGATACAGACTCTCTGGCATTCAGATTCTTTACTTGTAAAATGTAGCTCAAATACACTATCCACCTAGAGAAAATACTTTCGGAATCTTTAATCTCTACGTAATCAGTCAACAAGTATTTATGAAATGCTTGTGTTCCAAGTGGTGTGCTAGGTGCTGAACGAACAAAACAAGCCTTACTTGCATGAGGTTTACATTCTAATGGCAGAGACAAGAATTTATGTGTTTGTGTGTATGTGTATAGATACACATGTATGTACATATTTTATAATTGAGAATAAGAAAGTATATATGCATATATACAGAATATTATTAGAATAAATATAAAGCAATTGAATGCAATATTTGAGAGGGAGGTCACTTATGCATGGAGCAGAGATAAGGAAAGACTAAATAGAAGATGGTACTTCAGCTACCTCATGAAGGAAGAGCTTCTATGAGGTAAAGGTAAGAAGGGAATACATTTCAACTTTAGTATAGTTTGGTGCCAGTAAAAATTTCTTTATCAGTGCAAAGGAATGGACATAGGAGATAGAGCAAAAAGAAGACTGATTTGACTGAATCTTCGAATAGAAGAGGGGAAGAACTGTGTAATGAGGATGGAAAGACAGATTGGATCAAGGTTGTAACAGGTCTTAAAAATGAAACAGAATTCCTCTTCAGATCACTTCAAGCTTCAAATCTGATTACAGACATTATGAAGGGGATTCTGAAAATCTTGGTGCAATTTTAAACTATTAAAGCACCCCAAGACTTTTGGGATATCTTGTATTTTCTAAACAAAAAAAAAGTCAAGATCTCATATTCCAATGAAAGAGGAATATTCCATCTGAGAATACTCTTCTTAGAATTAGAATCATGTCAGAAAATTTAGAACCTAAATTGAGAGGTAGCTAAATATAATCAGCATGAGTCAGGAAGACCTGTGTTCAAATTCCACATCTTTTACAAATCTAACTGGGTAAGTCTCTTAATCTAAAAGTGCTTGAAGCAACTCTCTAAGACTATAAATTACTAAACTATTGACAATATGCATTGATAGAAGGCATTTTCTCATCAGGAAATTATATATCATATAATCATAATGTAATCATAAGTCTGACACAAAAATATTTTTTATTCATGAAAATTATGATCCTTATTTTACAGATGAAAGAATTGCAACTCATAGACTTGTCCACATGGAAGATGTGGAAGGTCTCCTCCAGCTCTAAGACTCCTTGTTAATTCCTTAATGCTTTTGGAACTTCCCTGGGGGGTAGGAAAGGGCAGTGAAGATGGCCTGATTTTCGGCTGTCTTGTCTTTCAAAGGGAAAAAAAAAAACTTTGTTTCCTCCTGGGGCCTCTGAAAAGCAAAAGATACTCCATTGTTTCCTTGAATGCAAATTGCCTATGACAGTATAAACACACCCAGAACCAAGTAGATGACTGGTGTTTCCTCTTTCAGGAAATTAAATTTTCATAACTTATTATGAAGAGTTTTATTGAGGGTGACTTTGGATTCTCTCCCTGTGGCACTCCCTCACTGCTTGCCTTTGTCAGCTTACTTTGCTAGTTGTCTATTAATAATGGAACTAAGGGATTACACTTGAGAAAAGCCTTTTGCTACAGAGAGCTGGCATACCCTTCTGACCATCTTTGTGACCAGGGTTTGAGAATCCTTGTATTTCTTGAGGGACAATGGAGATGGAGGAGGTGGGAGCGGAACAGGAAAGAGTACTCTCATATCAGTTTCTGCAAGCTATATTGGAAATATAGCAGAGGGAAAATACAGAGGTTCTAAATGCTCACCATGTCAGCTTTGTAAATATTTCATATTGTTGTGGTGGAGGGAGGGTGGGATGGAGTGGGGGAAGTGGAGGAGGACAGTGGACTGGGGAAGGGGAGAAGAGAACTCTATTTTCAAGTTTGTAAGAACCTATCTTATAAATGGCTAATTAAGGAATTAAAATGTCAACAGATGCTTTTATGTCAGAGTTGCTGAGTGGGCTAGTAAAAAAAGTAGGGTGAGCGAATGGACGGGAAGAAAATGTCATTCACCTTGAAGTTCTTCAAAGTGACTTAGATAAATATTGTAAAATGCTCTTGCAGTTGAGGAATCAGGTTCATGGCTACCGACTTCAACTGATCCATGGAAAACTGCTCATTCTGGTTCTGTTTTAGTGCTTTTCAGAATGGCGTAAAGACCTGAGAGGAGGCCTGCTAGAAAGGGAGGTGACTCAGACTTTGTCTCCTGGGATGATAATTCAATATTTGTAATATCATAGGTATTTATTGTGGGAATACAGATTTAGAATTAGAAGGGATCTTTGAGGCCATATAGCCTAAATCTCTCATTTTACAGAAGAGGTAACTGATTTTCAGAGACAAAGAGAAAGACAGAGAAAGAGAGAGAGAGGGAGAGAGAGAGAGAGAGAGAGACAGAGACAGAGACAGAGACAGAGACAGAGACAGAGACAGGTAGAGACAGAGAGAGGGGAGTAGGAAGAGGGAATCAGGTGCCTGTTAGAGGCATTAGAATACTCCATCCAAAACACTGATTCTCAAGTCATTGGTTCTCCAATGTAGAGTTCCAACTGTGTTTGTGAACCCTCCACTGACAGATCATAGTTCCTCCCTGTGTTAGTAAATGACTTTCATGAGTTGATGTGACTGAAAAAAAATATCTGCCCAGTTTTCAACTTTCTCATGACAAATCTCCTTGCCCTTACCCAGAGTAGCCTCCATTTCTCCGTTTCCACACATTCAACGTTTTCCTAGCTTGACAGAATGTGTAACGCTTGTGTTCTATGAGTATTGCCTTCGACATTCCTTTGTCATCTTCTTACCACAATGAAACCTCAGAGTAAGGGTTTCAGGCTGTGCTGTGTCATGGCCATAATAATGGAGGTGGGGGGGAGGGGAGGAGCAGGGAATGAGGAGAAGCAATTTGTCCAAACCTGAAGTTCCTTCCTTTTTTTCATACCCATATTAAATTCATACCCAACCCTATTTAGATGTCATCTTCTTCATAAAAACTTCCCTTTTGGAACTTAAATAATACTTGTTTAGATTATTCATTATCATAGCAATATTATGTATTATATCTGTGTTGGTGTTTTATTTGCTACTAGATGGTAGTAAACTCCCTGAGAACAATGAGCCTGCCTTAGATTTTACGTTTCCCCCCATTTGGCATAAGTTTATTCATCTTCTTTATGAGCAATGGACCCCCTTGTAAATCTCAGCTTCAATAGAATCAGCACCAGGTTCTTTGTCACACTAAAGGAGCCTAATGGCATTCAAAACCTCTTCTTCACCTGGAACTTCTGCTGATGAGGGATTGACCTCTACCTGACGTAAATGGTCACTGGCCTCAAAATTGATTGATGATGGTCTGTTGAAAGCATTACGGAAGTGTTAAGTCCATCTCTCTAGGATCATATCCTTATCAATAATCAATGTGGCTCTGTCAGACGCATTCACTGCCAGAGTCAGCTCAGTGTTTGGGAAGCTCCAAGGGAAAGTATGGGAGAGAAGAGGTATTAGACTGACTATCAAACTGAAAGTCTACAGAACTCATTGTTGTATGCCTGTGAAATCTGGACAGTCTACCAGCACCATGCTAGGAAACTGAATCACTTCAATTTGAATTGTCTTAGGAAGATTCGGAAGATCACCTGGCAGGATAAGATACCAGACCCTGAGGTCCTTACTTGAACTAAACTGCCAAACATTTAAACTGCTCCAGAGACCACAACTCTGATGCACTGGTCCATTTGTTTGAAAGTACAACATATACTTGCCAAAAAGGCTATTTTATGGAGAACTCATATAAGGCAGGTGTTCATATGGTAGTCAGAAGAAGTGATCCAAAGACCCTCTCAGGGTCTCTCTTAAGAACTTTGGAATTGGTTATGTGACATGGGAGACACTGGCACAAGAAACCTCAGCATGGCATGCCCACATCAGAGAAGGTGCTGTGCTGTATGAGCAAAGCAGAACTGAAACAGCTCAAAGGAAACACAAGATGCACAAATTTAGAGAATCCATCCCAAATTAGAAAAAAAAAAAAAAAAAAAACTTTTGTGGATTATTTCTGCCCGGCCTGTGGTAGAGCCTTCTGATTATTTGTACCTGACCCGTAGTAGAACATTCTTAGCTTGTATTGGTCTAATCAGCCACAGCTGGACACATTGAAACTTGACTGTAGCATAATGATGTCATTTTGGTCCTGTTGGAGAACAAAGGACAGCAAACCAACCAGCATAGTACCTTGTATACAGCAAGTGCAAATTAAATGTTTATCCTATTGCATTTAACTCAGATTTTATCAAAGTTTATCCATATAACTCCACACATTTTATCTATCTCTGTAAACACTTTCTTCACAAAAGCACTATGAGAGAGGAATATAAGTCAAGATGTCAGTATTGGAAAGGACCATAGAGGCTAAAGTCACAGAATTTTCAAGTTGGAAGGGATTTTAGAGGCCACTGAGTCCAGCACTCCCTGAGAAAGGATCTCTTCTACAACAGATTATTTTAATGGTTCTTGAGCTTTTGTTTGAAGACTGAGAGATAAGCAATCCATGACTTCCCAAAGCAACCCCTTCTACTTTTGGACAACTTTAATTATTAAGCTTAGGACCAAAATTTGCTCCTCGTTCTTCCTTTTGGAGCCAAACATGACACAATCCCTCTTTAGCCTGACAATGCTTCAATACTAGAACCTCTCTATTATTTCCCCAGTTAGTTTCTCTTACTCAAGCTAAACAACTCAAGTTTCTTTAAACTTTTTTGCATCTCTGGTCTCTGATCTCTTCACAACACCAATCCCCTCTCCAGTTTAACAGTGCCTGACTAAAAACATGGTGGACAGGACTGGTTACAGCATTCTAGGTGCTGCCTCATCAGCGAAGAGTTCAGCAGAACTATTGACTCCATACTTCTATTGACATAGATAGCCTAAGATTAGTTTAGTTTGTGTGGTCCTGTGTGTGCTTGCAAGTGCATGCACACATTTGGGGGGGCACATTGACTTATTGAAATTGAAGTCCATTAAATCTGGAGAGATCTCTTTAACAAAAACTCTTCTGTAGTGTAGAACTTTACATTCATCACATTTCGATGTATTTTTATTAGATTGAGTCCATTGTCCTGGCCTGACGATATATTTTTTGAGCCTGTTTCCATTTTCCAACCTCTTTATTCTCACTTTCAGTTGTTCCTAAGAGGATTATCTATGCTTTCATTCTTGTCACTGGTAAAAATGTTGAGCATCCCTGGACAAAGGACAAATCTCTGATGAGCGTCATTAGAGTCCTCCATTCAGGTGAACATTGATCCCTTAATGATAACACTTCAGATCCAATTGTTCAAGCAGATCTAAGAAACAACTCATTGTACTGCTGACTAAACCCACATCTTTTAGTCTCATCTGCATTAGATGCTTTGTGAAGTGCTTTTTCAGAAAACTATATATGCTATTTCTGTAACATTCCTTTCTCATCTGTAGCTTGTGTCAGAGTGCAGGAAGGAGGGACCTTCTTGTAAACTCTTCTAAATAGCAGAGTTGCCTTTGTGGAACTAGTGGAAGCCAGCCATTGGGCTGCTGACTTTCTTCTGATACCATAAATCAGAGGTGGGGTACCTGTGGCCTCAAGGCCACATTTGGCCCTCTAGGTGCTCAAGTGTGGTCCTTTGATTGAATCCAAACTTCACTGGAGGACCTAGGGGACCACATGTGTCCTTGAGGCCACTGGTTCTCCACCCCTGCCATATATGTTCCTACTTTTAAAGCAATGATTCTTTCTTAAGCAGTCATTTCTATTACCTTGTAATTTAAACTTTGACATTGATTGACTGGTCTATCAAGCTAACAAAGGGGCCATGGATTTAATTGTTGTCTCTCATTGTTATCCATAAATGGCTAATCCTCTGTAGTGATACTCTCCTTGATAAATAATGTATCCCAAATACCACAGCACAGTATTAATCCATTAAAGTTTAAAACTGCACTAAGATTTTGGGGATACCCTGTATTTTCTATGGTGACAGTAGATATATTTAGATAGTTTTCATTCTTTTCTTCCATTTCCAGGGAAAAAAATTTACAAGGGTTAGTAAGTTCCTAAGTAGATATATATTTTATTAGCTCTCATTCAGTACCCTCCATCCCTGGTCATAACACTGTCATTCCTAAATCTCAAGTCATGGTCCAGACATTTATATCTTCTTCTCACACAACATTTTCTTAATCAACTATTAATTTATTATATTTTGTATACACATGCCTGTTCATGGCAGCAAAAATAGAAACATTGTTACATTTCCTTTGTCCTCTGTACTTGAAACTGACAGCATGAAACTGACAAAATGAATGATTATCATTTTTTTTGCTAGTTGCTTTGGCAACGAAGGGCGAACACACACACACACACACACACATGCTCTGGCTAACTCTTTTGACTAATTGCCAAGGCAAACTCCTGCTATCTAATCTCAGTGGTAGTATTCCTGACTGAAGCTTTATCTATAATAGGCTCTTCTGTCTTTCTCCAGAGTTTTCTCTCACCTTTTTTTCCCCTTCAGTTAGCTTGTTCAGCTGCTTTTGATTGGCAATTACCAGCCTCTTTTCTAATCTCTAATGTATACAAGAAACTCTACTTAATTACTGTTTATGAGAAAGTTTTAAGTAGAAATTCAACTTTCAGCTATTTCTGGTTCCTTTCTTTTTTTAGCCTCTTCTTTCTGATCAGACTTTGGACAACCACCCCTGCTTTGCTTTTTGCTGACAGCATCTGCAGACATGTAAATTAGAGAGGTGAAGTGATTCAATGAAAATACAATAGCTAATTAGTAGCAGAGCCTGGATTAGAAATCAAGTTCTCTAAATCTGAAACGAGACCTTTGCATAGTATCATAAAGAAAGGAGGTAAACAATATGAATTGTATCAGTCTATTTTGAGGCAGAAGTCTTTTTCTTTTTTTCTTCTGCTTGATATAATCTTCTGGTGTGCAGGTGTTTCCTCTAGATTTATATTGTGATAGGAATTTTGTCTTTGAGGGTAATATCATTCCTGGGAACTATAGGTGACTTAGGTTTGGATCCCTGGACCTCCCCTTGACATCTCCAACATGGGAATGATGCTGCTGCTGCTTAGCAATTTTCTTCACACCTCCACAGGGTCTACAAAATTAAACCTAGAGTATATTGATAAATGGCAGTGATATTGATAAATAATATGTATACATATAACTTATACAAGTCAAAGAACAAAATTGCATGTTGCACCGACTTTTGAACATACCATTTAACTAATAACCGTGGTTTTAGATTTCAAATAATTTTGGGAAAAAAAAAGCATGATATAATGGTGAAAGTAGTGAACTAGGACTCAGGAACCTTGGGTCTGAGTGCTGTGCCTGACATATATGACCTTAATCAAGTCACCTTCTAACTGGTCCTCAGTTTTTTTCATCTGCAAAATAACGAGATTGACACTTTAGAAAACAATTTGGGTCTGTAATCCCAAAGTCAAATGAAATGTGTATACCCTATGATCCAACAATGCCACTACTAGGGCTATACCCACAAAACATCAAAGAAAGGTGGAAGAAATAAAAAAAATTTATGTAGCATTTTTTTCTTGAAATAAAGAACTGGAAGTAAAGTGGGTGGTCATGAGTAAAGGAACAAATGAACAAACTATAGTCTGCGAATATAATGGATGTGAATGTAATATTATCACATCATAAGACATGATTTGGAGAAATCTTGAAGTTGAAATATATGAATGAATGCAGAGTGGATTGAAACAAAGCAGAACAATTTACAGAATCACCACAACATTGTAAAAGAAACAACTGTGATCGATCATAACTCAGAAGATGATGAAGAATCATGTCCAGGAGATTGCGGTATGAAGGGGTTTGACGCAATCTGCACAGTCATTTACAAATGACATCCCTGGAAGGTCTTCACCTCAAGAAGGGAATTCATCTTCAAATTGGGCTTCATGATGGATCTCTGCCATGATAATGGCAGGGATTATTTGTGGAATATATTTGTGGAATTTTTTGGCTATGTCAGTCCCTAAAGGTAAGACAAATACAAAACAGCTCCCATTCTTCTGTAATTCATTTGTTTCTGCAGTGACAGTGGTAGTGCCAGCCAGCATGTTGGAAAAGTAGGCAGAGACTTCTAAGAATAACACAATTTTTAGATAATCCCTCGATTTTAACTTACAGAATAAAACTTAAACTCTTTTTTTCTCCACTGGCTATACTCCTTTGAACTTTCCCATCAGGTCCCCAGGAAATTCATCTTTAGGAACCTCATTATCCTATAAGATACAATCAACTTTTGTACTCATATGTCTTCAGTACCTTTTACCCCTCTGATTGGAGGGTAGAGCAATGAACTCCTCTCAAAACCTTCATTTCAGGAGGAATTGAAGACCAGTCATTTTTTTTCATTTCCTACTCAGCTATATTCCTTTGAACTTCTCTATTACCTTCCTGGCTAGGTACCTTCCCCTTGTCTTCCCCCTATCTTTTCAGCTTCCTTTTGCATGGTGTCTTTCCCTATTAGATTGTTAAGCTCCTTGAGGGTAAGGACTAACTTTCTTTTATATTTGTAACCCCAGCTCTTAGCACAGTGCCTTGTTCACAGTAGGTTACTAATAAATATTGGGAAGACTGATTTTCACTGGCCTTTGAGACCTTCCATAGTCTAGCATTCTCCTTTCTTTCTGACCTTATATCATATTATTCCCCATCTTGAACACTTCGGCTAGATGATCAATCTCTTCTCACTGAACATAATTTGTGTTCTCTTACTCTCTTGCTCATGCTATTTGTTAGGTGTTAGATATCCTTCCTCTTCCCACCAACTCAAATAACAGCTCTTTCATTAAGCTTTCTATCTTTACTCTGTTGATAATGAGATCTTGGATCTCACAAAACACTTCATCTTTTTTTTTTTCAGTATTGTAATTATATATCTTTCCACTAGAATTTAGAAACAATCCTTATTGTTTTTTTAATCATACCTTATACTTTGGACAGTGCTGCACACACAATGGGAACTTAAAAAATGTTGATTTGAATATAGCTCTGTGTGGAAATCTAACTTTGTCTTTTGCTAATGTTCTGTATGTTAAATAGCCTTACAAAGCTCATTAAAAATGTTTTTTTATTATGAGCTTAATCAGTGACACGAATATTTCTGTAGTTAGAAAAGAATTAAAATATACTTGAATAAGAAATTGTGAGGTTTTTATATTTTTGTATTTGAGAAATATTATAAAAAATTTAACAGGGTAGTAAAAAATTCTATTTGTTTCTGTCCCCCTTTGTACTTTTTTTGGTTTTTTTCTCTTCATTAAAGCATTTATTAATGCTCTCTCTCTGCTTCTCTATCTTTTTTTCTCTCTCCATCACTACCTCCTAGCCTCCTACCTCCCTGAGTAGAAACCTTCTCTTGTAACAAATGCATATGATCCAGCAAAACAAATCAATACATTGCTCATGTCTGAGAATCCATCCCTATCTTATTCTCCACCTTGAGTTCATTATGGTCTGTCAAGAGATGGGCTGTATGTTTCATCATAAATCTTTTGAAGTCATTGTTGTTTGCTCACTGCTTTGATCAGAGTTCTAAAGTCTTTCAGAGTTGCTTCATATTATTTTTGTTATCATATACATTGTTCTTGTGATCATGCTCATTGCAGTCTGCATCAGTTTTTATATTTCTTATGTTTCTTTGAATCTGGGATAGTTATAATTTCTTATGGTATGATAATTTTCCATTAGATTTACATGCCATAATTTGTTTAGCAATCCCCTAATTGATGGACACCTAATTTTGTTTTCAGTTCTTTGTTACTACAGAAAGCACTTCAATAAATATTCTTGTACATATGGGTCCTTTCCCTCTATATGTAATTCACTTGGGATATTTTCCTGATTGTATCATCCCTGAGTCAAAGAGTATATAAAGTTTAGTGAATTGGAGAGCATAGTTGCAAGTTGTTTTTCCAAAAGGTTGAACTAATTCATAGCTCCACCAATAATGCTTTAATGTATCTATTTTCTCACAACTTCTCCAAAAATTGGTATTTTTTTCTTTTGTCATTTTTGCCCATATGATACATGTGAAGTGAGGTCTCAGTGTTATTTTAAAATGCAGTTTTCTAATTTTTAGGAATCTGAAACATTTTTTCATGGATTTGTTGATCACTTTCATTCTTCATTTTATAACTGCCTATTCATGTTCCTTGATCATTTATCTTTAAAAGCCATTGCTTTTAAAAGTATTTTGTATCAATTTTTTCTATATCAGACCTCGATAAGATAAATTTGTTGCAAAGACTTTTTTCTAATAATAATTATAATAATGACAGCTAACATAGACATAGGGCTTTAAGGTTTGCAAAGTGATTCACACGTCATCTCATTTGATCCTCTAATAGACTCGTTAATTATTTTCTATTATATTATTCTATTTTCTGTTATATTATCTCCTGAAGCCAAGAGAGATTGAGACTAGTTTAAAGTCATACAAGTAGCAGTGGCCATGGTAGGATTCAAACTTAGTTCTTTCTGACTCTCACCCTTTCTCTGCTATGCCACCTAATTGTCTGTGAATACCAATGAAATATTTCCTTTCTAATATAATGACATTTATCTTGTATAAAGTCTTAAAAATTTAAAATTTTTTATCTTTTATTAGAATGCTCAATCCCAAATTGTGAAAGCTAACTTCTTCCCTTCTCCTCAAGTTTTCTAGGATCTTTTACATTTAGATCACATCCATAAGATCTTTTTTTGTGCTATAACAACATAAGATGTTGATCTAAAGTCTAAACCTAATTTTGGCCAGACTGTTTTCTAGTTTTTGCCAAATAGACTCATTACCGCAGTAGTTGATATCCTTTCACTTATCAAATAAGATGCCACTATGTTCATTATGTTCAGGTTTTATTTAATCTATTCCACTGACCAATTTTTCTATTTTTTGTTTTGATAATTTTTATGATAATTTTGTTAATTTTGTGTTTGTTAATTGTTAATGTAAATTTTGATAATTACTGTTTTTACTATGCTTTGAAATCTGGTACTGCCAGAGCCCTTTGTCAGTAACTTCTTTCAATTTCTCTTCCACATGAATTTTGTCATTTTGTCTTGCTTTCCAAAATAGAGACAGCATGGCATAGCAGTGAATAGAGAGCTAGCATAGAAACCAAGAAGTCCGGAGTTCCTCTTCTGCCTCTGACCCATACTGGCTAAGGGACTCAAGGAATGTTACTTATCCTTTCAATACTCCGAGCAGCTCTCTAAGAGTATGTTGTAGAGAAGGTGCCAACTTGCATTGACAAAAGGAATTCCCTAGTCCAGGGAGCTCATCATACAAAAGAAATTAAGAGTTCCAGTCCCCATCTCTATAAAATAAGTTTTTGCTATTTAAATTGGTGTGATAAAAACTCAGTGCATTAATTTAGGTGACATCATTTTTTAAAAATTTTAATTTTTAAAAATTAAATTTAAAAAATTTTAACAAAAAATTAACAAAGTAATATTTCTCCAGTTATTTCTATACATAGTGCTTTATGGTTGTATTTGTGTAAGTCCTAAGTGGATTTCCAGATAGTCTATATGCTTTATATCTGCCTTGAATGGTCTTTTTAAATTTTTGCCTCTGACTTTAGTTAATAACATACAAGAACACTAATGATTTTTGTGGATTTATTTTGTATTCTGTTACTTTACTGAAGTTATTCTTTAATTCAATTAATTTTACATTTGAATCTTATGTTTTCTAAATAAGCTATTGTATTATCCAATAATAATGATAATATAAATGGTAATTTTGCATCCCCTTTGCCCAAGTTTATTCTCATATTTTTGTCTTATTTCTATAGCTAGAATTTCTAGAACTTTGTAAAATAGCAATAGTGATAATGGTCATCCTTGCTTTTACCTCTCATGTTTGCGAATGTTTCTCTATTACAAATAATACAATTTCATGATTTTTCCACCAGCTTTATCTCCCAACTGATCTGCTAAGTTTTAATTCTACCATCATCATCCCCCACACCCATAAGCTCATCACTAGAAAAGTCATCATTATGGAAATTACTTCATCTTTGGTACTCAAACCTCATCCACACCCTTAGTTGCTTCCCTGTCATTGCAAGACTGGAAAGCAGAGTAAAAACCTCTTCCCAAATCTGTTTATAGAGGGTTTAAAATCTCAATCAACTTTATATTTCCAAACAACTGTTCTGCTTGATTTCAAGTCCATATTTACTATTATGTCTCCACATGTGTCCCCCACTTTGAACCTCCTTTCAGCTTTTATTATTATTTTCCCACATTAGATTGTGATTAGATACTTATCTATTAAGGAAAGTTCTATTTATTTCTATTATTGAACAGAAAAGTTATTAATATTATACTCTGCAATTTAGGCACAAATCTTCTAGAATAATTTTTATTTAATTTAAGATTAATACATAAGCCATTTCTGTCTTAGAGATGTCCTAAATGGCATCGTTCTATCATCCCCTACTACCTTTCCGTCCCAAGACAATGTTAGGTGACATTTATAGGAATCTTGAAGAGAGGGAAGGGGAAAGAAATAAGTGTTTATATAGCTCCTATGATGATGATGATGATAACAGCAATGATGATGATGATGATGACGATGATAACAGTGATGATGATGATGTTGATGACGATGATGATGATGATGTGCTTTTTAGAGAACTCATTTGATCCTCACAACAACTTTGCAAGACAGGTGCTGTTATTCTACAATTTTACATTTAACAGTTGAGAAAACCGAGACAAACTGAGGTTAACTGACTTACCCAAGGTCTTTTGGTCATTGCCCTTTGGTCTAGGAGAGGACCAAAGTGACATCCCTAGGCTAGGGTCAAGTTACAGTGTATTGGACTGTGGTTGATCAAGCCAACACAAGTTCAGAATGCTCTACTACAGGTTGGGTACAAATAGTCCATGTGAACGTTTGGTGTGGATTCTCTAAATATGCTCATCTCACGTATCTTTTGAGTTACTTCAATTCTTTGCTCTTAGAGCACAGCACCTTCTCTGATGTGGGCATGCCATGCTGGGTAACCCTGTGCCAGTATCTCCCATGTCACACAATCTGTTCCAAAGTTCTTAAGAGAGACCTTGAGAGTGTCCTTGTATGGCTTCTTCTGACTACTGTGAGCACTTGCCCTATGTGAGTTCTCCATAAAATAATCTTTTTGGCAAGTGTACATTTGGCATTTAAATAAGGTGGCAGCCCCTTGTAGTTGTGCTCTCAGCAATAGAGTTTGAGTGCCTAGCAGTTTAGTTCAAGGAAAGCCCCCAGTGTCTGGTATCTTACCCTGCCAGGTGGTCTTCAGCATCTTCCTAAGACAATTCAATTTCCTGGTATGGCATTAGTGTACTGTCCAGATTTCACAGGCATATGCAGGGTCACACAGGTAGTAAATGTCTGAGACTGGAATTGAACACAAGTCTTCCTGACTCCAGAGTCAGCAGTCTCTCCTGTGCCACCTAGCTATTTTTCTATTGGGCTACAAAAGCATAACACATAAAGTTTTGGGTTAACATTCCAGAATAGTTGAATAACAATGTCACCATCCAGTTTCTTCTTGGACCACTCTCTTCAAGGAATCATCCGGACAGACAGATCAATATCAAGAATCTCTGTTGAATAAAAGTGAGCTAATATCTTCTGAATAATGGAAGATGGTGCTTCCCTTTGAACACAACAGAGAGCTCTTCCCAAGGGCAAGTCTTAGGCTAATCCTTTCAGGGGATAAAGAAGACAAAAGGATATCTTTGTTCAACTTCAATTTTTATCCTTAATCCATTTCCTTATGAAAGCTCTTTACTCTTTAACCTATTACCCAACCTTCCAAAGGACTTTTCTAAAGAGTCTGCAAAAAAAGACCTTTTTAGGTCAATATAATATTATTGTTTAATATTTTCAGTTTCACAAGCAATGAAGTTTTTAAAATATGATTCTATACCATGCTTTCTAACAATTTTTAAAAATTTGAATAAATATTGTATTTTTTCAAAAGCTTTTTACGCATCTATTGACATATTCAGCAAAGTGTGATTTTTCTTGTTTTTGTTATTATTGTGCTTTATTACAGTTTTTTATTTTGGTTTTCCTAATGTTGAACAAACATTGTATTCTTGGCATATGTCCAAATTGATTATATCTTTTAAATATTTTACTGTAGTTTCTTTGACAATATCTTGTTCAGTATTTTTGTGTGAATGTTCATTAAAATAATTTTCTTTTTTTGCTTTTTCCTTCCCCTCTGCAATTTAGATATCAGCACCATAATTGTTTCAGAGAGTTTAGTATAATTCCTTCTTTCTGTTTTTGAAAGTAATTTATGTAGTATTGAATTTGGTTGTTCTTTGAATGTGTGATATTCCCTTACAAACACATCTGCTTGAATTTTCCTTCCTTTTTGGAATTCATTTATGGCTTGTTTCTCTGTTTCTTGTTCTGTTAATCTGAGTATCTTATATTTTCATCAGTATTCATCTGTTTCATGTAAGCTATCTGTTTTGATAGCATACAATTAGGAAAACTAGTTTCAAGCAATTTATTTTATTTCCCTTTTATCTGTTGTGGTTTCTCCTTTTCCATGTTTTGATTCCAGTAATATGGAAAATAGCTAAATTTTTTTTTCCGATTTGGTTAGCCTTTGTAAAAACTTGACTCTGCATTCTATTGGGTCTGGTTCTTTGGTTGTTGTGGCTTTAAGTTTGTTTTTATCAGTGATTTTCAAAATTTGTTTCCCCTTCTTTCTTCTTAACCAAATCCCATACAATCTTCATGGCCTAGCTCAAGGTCCTCCATAAAGTCTATTTTGACCACTCCATCCCATAATGCCTTGTTCCTTCTCCCAAGGAGTGAAGCTTATTTTTCACCCTCTAAATTATGTACTACATTGTCACATTGTTTTCATTTTGTTTTGTGTTATCAAACTCAGATAACATTAGCTCCCATTTAATGTTACAGAGAGCTTATCTTTCTCCCTCCAAATTATAAAACTCAGTTCAATTCACCAGAGACATATTAAGTAGTTCCTAAGCATAGCTAGGAGGCAACTAGTGCAGCAGTTGACAGAGCGTTGGATCAGGAATCAGGAAGACTGGAGTATAAATTTGGCCTCTGTCACCTAATAACTGTGTGACTCTGGGTAAATCTCTTACCCTCTATGTTTCAGTTATTTGACCCCATCTGTAAAATGGAGATAATAATAACACCTACTTCCCAGTATTATTGAGAAAAAAAAGGAAATACTATCTGTAAAGTGCTTTGCAAACCTTAAAGCATTCTATAAATGCAGCTATCATCATCATCATCATCTTCATCATCATCATCATCACCAAGACATCCAGCTAGGTACTAGGAATAAAATTATGAAATAAGATGTGTTTTAAAAGTCCTACCCTGAAAGAAATAGTGATCCAGTAGCACCATGTGAACAAATAAATTACAAAATGTGGGGTGGGGGAAAGGTGTTATAGGTTGTGAAAAACACTGATTTGCTTGAGTTTCCATACTATTTAGTGGAGACCTGGGAATCAGAATGAGCCAATTAGGAGCCAGCTGAGCATCCCTCAAGTTTGCCATACCAGACATCCTTTGCAGTGTTTGCTTGCTGAATCTGGAGATCCCTCTGTTGCGCTGGCAATCACAGTACTGACTTAAGCTGGTTCATACCAGCTCTAACAGACAGAAGTAACACAGGCATCCTAGTTCTGGGACCTTAGGGACTTTTCAGCCTGAATCTCTTCCTTGTTCCATGTAGGTGTTTCATGATCTCTGTGAAAAGGTCCCTCCATGGGAAATAGAAATTGAACTTAAGGGACTATGGCAATGACTGATTGGGCCATGACACAATGGGAAAAAGCAGACCACAGCTAATGCCATGGCCATTCCCACCTAGCTTTGTGGTTTCTCTTTGTCTTTACAGTCTGTGTAGCCTGATCCCAAAGGGAACTCAGTTTTGCCTGTAGCTCCACATGCATGTGTGTCCACCACTTTGAGAGAAAATAAACATTAATACAACCTAATTCTCTTTGTCTTTCTTAGACTAAACTCTGGAGGTTGACAAAGTGCAAAGGAGAGATCTTGAGAAAAAACTATGAGAAGTCATTTTCCACTGGGCAGTGGGATGGATTGACTCAGTGGTAGCTCTTAAGTGAGCCTTGAAGGAAAAGTTTATTTTGATAAATACAATGATGTTTGAGGAATGAATGTTGACCAGTAAGAATGTAAAATAAAATGGGAGAGACCACGATGAAACTGGGGAAGCTTGGTTGAAGTAGAATATGTGACAGGAGATAGGGACTAAGGAGACCTATGAATTCCATGAAGACAGGGACTCTTGAATGAGGAAACTCTCTCTACCAGTGCAAGCTGGGAATATCTCTGTAAATTATAGGTTGAGAGTGATATGTAGAAAATGATAAGTTAAGCAGCTTATATGAAGTGATGTAATTGGTATGTCTTAGAGGGGGAATTTGAAGCAGGGTCCTCCTTTCTTCCAGGTATACTTTGTCTCTTTGCTGTCTCTCTGCTTGACTAGAAAATAGGGTGTGAAATCATGAAAGGAACCATGTTAGCCTTGAGTACTGAGAGGATAAGTGACTTGCTCGGAGTCACATTGCTAGTATTGGAGTTGAACGTGAACTCACCAGGCCTTTTTGGCTTTGAGGCCCATTTTTTCTCTCCATGCCAAAATGCTTATCTCATGATATATACCATTAACCAGTTTTTCACACTTAAAGTTGCCATTCTTTGATCTCTACTGGTAAGTCATAAGAATCTCAAAAACTGTGCATGACACCAGAGTAAAACAATGGAAAGAGGATGCGTTTTGAAAAGAGAAATGACCAGCTGGCTCCTTGTCCAAATTTCTAGAGTACATCTTGGAGTAGGAGTCATGAAAGGTCTCCAAGAGGAGGAAGGAAACATTTTCCAGTTCTTATTCTCTCCAGTTCACTATTTCTCTGAGTTCACCCAGAAAGGTAGAAAGTGGAACTTGAAATCCTTTCACCTCCAGGACCAAAAACCAGGTGTCAGGAACAGCTGTCCAACTCCCTCCCTCTCTCTCCCCTTCCCCTTTCCCCAGTGGGATCCCGAGAATTGCCTTGAAGGGACAGACCCCCTTGTAGAGAGTTCAGGGAATCTCAAGGGGGGTCCAATCGGCTGGGGTGGGGTTGGCTGGAGTCGGTGTGTCCGACACAGCATTAGGTACAGATATATACATACAGATTCTATATTCAGCTCCTGCCCCTCCAGTCCCTGGCTCCTAATAGATAATACATGCTTTGCAGGAATATTCATTACTTTTCACCCCCCATGCCAAATCATCTTAATTTTCATGATTTGTCTATTATTTTTTTTTTTTACAATTTTCCATATAGAAACTGAATGATGGCATGAGTTCAGAGGTACTTCAGAGCATCCCCAGAACCCACCAAAAGTTAGCATTTTGTGAAATGAAAGATGTAAATTTGAACACAGTTCTGTAGAACAAGACTATGTTTAAACTAAAGGTGTCTGAACTCAGGGGGGTTTGGGTTTGGCAGATCATCCTAAACTATTGTTCAAATATTTAAAGAGGTGAATAGAATCCAAAGCACATTTTGCCAAGGATATTTTTCCCCTTGATGCACAAAACTGCACATTTCAAGAAGAATGAAATCCATATGTTTCCAAGTTCACTTTCATTTAACTTTCTAAAATGTCACGGGGCAAAGTACTTGTTGATGTCCAAGATTTTTTTTAAAAAAATGACTACCTTCTCTATTAAACAGGAAGTTGTAATTGGTTCTTGGTGAAAGATACTTGAATTCAGAGAGGTGTGAGTCAGGATAAATTAAACTCAAGTAGATTTAGAATTTCGCAGCATGGATTCCTTGGCTCCTTTGTTGAAAGGATGTGCTATCAGGTCCATGGAACTCAAGTGTCATCAGGTTGGTGGCATAGTCAGAGGAGTATGAATGAAACAAATGCAAGTCAACTTAGAGCAATGCTGAGCTGGAAAGGACCCTGCAGGTTATTTACCTACCATCTTCATTTTACAGAAGGGTACCGAGGAGGCGCAGAGAGGGTAAGGGGACACAGCTGGCAAATGACAGAGCCAAGTACTAGAACACAGGGCTTCTGATGTCCAGGCTTGGCTTTTCCATTGCATCGCACTGCTTGTCTTCAAACCAATCAAAGTAATGGAGCAAAGAAAAAATTATCTTCTCTGTGCAAGGCACTGTGCTAAGCACTAATATGTTACTTGATCCTCCTGACAACCTGTGAGTTGGTACTATTATTATCCTCATTCTGTAGTTAAAGAAACTGAGGTTAAGTGACTTGGCCAAGGCCACTCAGCTAATAAAGGTCTGAGGCTGGATTTAGGTCTTCTTGACTGAAGGCCTAGGCTCTATCCATGGGACCACTTAGCTGCTCACTATGTCTGTGGTACCATACTAAGTAATAGAATTAAGAGTAAAATATAGACATACACACAGACGCACACACACCACACATACACACCACACACACATGCACCACACATACACCCCCCCCACACACACACCACACACACATGCATACCACACATGTACCACACATAAACACCATACCCATACACCACACACATATACCCATACCACACACACACCACACATACACACACCACACACACATACATACCACACACACATGCACACACACCACATACACACATACCCATACCACATACACACCACACATACACATACATACCACACACACATACACACATACAACACACACATAGCCATACCACACACACACCACACATACACACACACCACACATACACACACACCACACACACATACATACCACACACACATGCACACACACCACATACACACATACCCATACCACATATACACCACACATACACATACATACCACACACATATACACACATACAACACACACATACACATACCACATACACATACACACCACACACACACTCATACGCACACTATGCTTTTTGACCTCAGGACACTTAATCAGTCTAACATGGGGGTGCTCAATGTCCCCTACCATATCAGTATAGTTAGCCTCCTTTGATTGGCTTCCTGCCTTATGAGAACATACTGCTTCTTTATTGTGAAGAGGTTCATTGTTTACTCCCTGGAGGGTGGAGTGGAGAAGGAAGTCCTCCCCTTCTCTCCTTTATCCTCCCTTGATCAATGAGCCTGGGGATGTTTCTGTTCTATGTCCTTTGTTTTCGGTTTCATGGTCCAGCAATGATACCAGACCAGAACTGGGAGTTGGAGACATGGTGAATGTGGTGCTAGTATTCAAGGCAAGATGGCATGGCCTTCCAGCCAAGCTGAGAAGCCCTGAAAAGTCAGGATGCCTGGGATTTAAGCCTGGAAGAGTTTGGACTTGGAACTAGAAAAAGGGTCTGCAGAAAGTGAACTAAGCGAGGGAGCTAATAATCGCACTTGTCTCCCCAGAGACTGGGATGGTCGTGGTAGAAGGGAAAGGGGATCATGACACCTATGTGTAGGGAGTGTAAATTTGTGTAGTTGTGATTATACTTTTGAAGTAAATATTTCTTTGTAAAAGCCAATCAAACTGATAGTGGATAAATGGAACTGAGGTGCTGTGGACTCTGCACTAGGGATTACCATGAGTGAGGTTTGGAATAATTTCAGAGAACCCAGATGCCCCCACCACCACCACCACCAAAAGCTACGAGAATCCTAGGGGTTGGCGAAAAACAAGCAAATGCCAGAAAATCTCAGCTGGAGGGTATAATAAAATGTAACATACCTGGCCTTCTGGCTGTGGGTGCCAGAGAAGTCAGTATTATACATGTGTGCCAAACACATACAAAAGAGCAAAAAGCCCTCAGTGATAAAAACAAAAATGAGCTCTGCCTACTTACTTCTCCGGTGGGATTTAGTCGTAATTATATATGGCACATAATTCCTTTTTTTTTTTTCTATTTTGAGGGTTGGAGAGTTGCAAATGTTTGGAGAAATTATTAATCTGCTAGTTACCTGAATTATAAATGAATCAACTTGAGCTGCTATCAGAGCTTTATCAGACATTGGGATCCAACCCCTTGATAGTTGATAGTTCTAGAAAAAAAAGTCAAAAAATAGCCCAGGGACATCATGAAGCAGTTTCAGAAGCTAAAGAATGAGAGTTGTCAGTCTCTCTCATATAGCTATGTAAATCAATCCTTTCCTGTTTGGGAATGCCTTGTTTGGTCTCCTCGTGCCCTGACTTCTGAAGCTTAGATCTCGGAAGTTATGTGGCCTCTGTGCCATGCCAGCCTCCAGAGCCTTAACTAGAAATTCTGATGTCAGTGGCAAATTCAGTTGAGCAGTATGTGGTGTGGGGAAGATGCAGAAGTGACTAGCTGAAGGACAGCTTAGCTCCAGCTTCAGTCAAACTGAGGTAATCTGGCCACTGAGGAATCTAGTCTATGGGAGTGGGAGGGGAAGAGGTCCTTAGAGGAGCTACGTTGAGGCAATCCAAGGGTTGTGACGTTGTGTTGTGGTGTGGGCTTCTGGAAGATCATGAGGGGAGGTGAGGGGATAGCCATATTTCTGAGTAGGAAGCATATCTCCTTCAAAGTAAAGAAGGACGTGTTAGCTAACTGAGGCCCATTTACCTTGTACTCTGTCCACCTTGACTAATCTGCTTTTTTCTCATGCTCCCAGTCCTTGAAAGGCTAGTCCTGAAGCAGACATTTGTATTTTTAATCTTTCACTGAACCTGAATAAACATGCAATTATCAAAGAATACTTCCAAGAATGTTACTGCTGTAACATGAGAGTTCTGACACAGGCCCACCAGATACCTTGAGTGGGAATGAATACCCCACTTGGCTGTTCTCCTAGAAACATTGAGGAATTGGCCAGCAAATGGAGACAACTGTCAGAGAAGAAAGGGTAGTGCCCAGTGACCCACACTCCGACACTGCCCAACTGCACACCTGATCCTACGTGCCTCTCCCACTCTTTCCTCTCTTCTGTGTTTTTACCATCTGATAGACAGAGATGCCAGTTTCTACTAGCACATGACTTCATTTCTTCTACCACTTACAAACCACATACGGGAAGTATCTACATGAACAAAATGCTAGCACTTGCTTAACACACCTTACCATATATGATTTCTTGGACCCTTCACAGTTCTGTTGTACTGTTGTATTGTTGTACTGTTATCTTGGCCAGCCTACCCACCATAAAACAAAAAAAAAAAATTAGGCAAACAAATTTGCCTTGGCTATATAGATTCTCCACTTTTAGCTCTATAGCTCTGTTACCCATTGTGTCCTTTGTGATAATGACCTTACCCTAAGAGTTATCTTGAAGTATTGATTAACCCATTGAATTTTTTTCTGTTCAATTCAAGAAACACAAGTACCTACTGTGTCTCAGGCACTGAGCTAGTTTTCAGGAATATAGGCAAAAATGAAATGATTCCAGTCCTCATAACATAACACAACACATATATTTTGGATACTGGTGAATAATTCTACTCAACAAGGATTTGTTAAGCACCTACTGAGTGTCAGTACTGTTAGGCTTTGGAGATACAAAGAACAACAAAGTATAACATGACACAACACAGTTTTTACTAAAGAGAGGGGGAGAGAGAAAAAAGAAAATGACAGAGACAGAGAAAGTCAGGGGGAGACACAGAGATAGGAAAGTAAGAGAGTAGAAGAAAAGATGGAGAAAAAGAAGGGAAAGGGAGAGAGGGAGGGAGGAAGGGAGGGAAAGAGAAAGACACAGAGTGAGACAGAGAGAGCGGGACAGAGAGACAGAGACAGACTGTATATAACAACTGTCAAGTTATGGTTGTGGAAGAAATGACTCCTGAACAGAACATTAAGGAAGTTGAAGATTTCCGGAGGCTGATGTGAGGACATATTTTCCAGGAATGGGGGAAGCCTGAATCAAGGCAGAAAGATTATAGATGTCTTCAGGGAAGTAAGATGTCATAGTGGATGGAAAAGAGAAAGACCTGAGAGACATCGAGATGGTAAAATGAGCAAGATCTGGCAACTGATTAGATGTAGGAGGAGGAAGACATAAGGGAGAAGGAAGAAGGAAGGGGGAGGGATAACTCCAAGTTTATACTGTGGATGATGGTAAGAAAAGCAGTTCATTCAATTAAGCTAGAAAAGTTAGGAAGCAGATCAGGTTTAGCAGGGGGAAATATGAGTTTCTTTTCAAATTTTGTATCCTAAATTTCCCTTCAGAATATAACAACAGGTAGTTCTACTTCCACCAGGTAGTTTACAAGATTTAAAATTCATTCAAGTCATTAGCACGCAACCTGTTTTTCAACCTTCAGCAGCTCAAACAACAGAATATCTTGTTTCTAATAAATCATTGTTTCTTCCTTTGTGATCATTCCATTTATGTCCTTAAAAGTTTGTTGTTGGAAAGTAAGTAAAAAGTGAAGAAAAAGGTTCTTTCAACTTTCCTAAATCCCAGGGCTATTCTGTAGATTAAATGGAATATATCAATCTTGAATTTTAAAACAAGTCACTTTTTTCTTCTTGTTTCTTGACAAGGTTTTGAATAAAAAGATAAACTCCCTCCTTCACCAAAATGTTCTGGAATGGTCACAAACTAACATTGGGCATTGGATTTTTCTTGTTTTTAACCAGCCAAGTGATGCTGGAATCCACTTGAAAAAAGATTTCAATCATTAATGCTTTGCCCCAAACCACAGACCCCCAAATCAGAGTTTGCTGGATAAATAAGAAATTCTCTGAGGGTATTTAACATATATTTTGGAGACTGGTGAATAATTGTACTCAACAAGGATTTCTTAAGCACCTACTGAGTGTCAGTCTCACTAGCTGTGTGACCTTGGGCAAGTCACTTGACCCCAATTGCCTCATCCTGGGTCATCTCCAGCCATCCTGATGAATATGTGGTCATTGGATTCAGATGGCTCTGGAGGAGAAGTGAGGCTGGTGACCTGCACAGCCCTCCCTCACTCAAAACAAAGACAAGTGCAAGTCATATCATTATTTCTCTGATGGCATGGTCTTCTTTGGCAATGAAGGATGGACATACACACACAACTGAGTGTCAGTACTGTTAGCCTTTGGAGATACAAAGACCAACAAAGCATAACACAACATGATATAACAACCAGTCTCTACCCTAAAAGAGCTTATTCTAAGCATGTACACTCTTACATTTTTCCTTTCTTGTAACCCCACAAGGAAGCTGGATTTGAATGGCCCCATCTACAATCTCTCTCCTAGTCCTTCGAGTGACTTTCTAAAGCGTAGATGAGATTAAGTAAACAGAGGCCACCTCATTTTCAGAGACCTGGGTACAGTGGAAGGAAAGTGAAGAATAATGTTAAGGCATTTTGAGATTAAGAAAATGGGATGAAAGAGAAGTCACTTTAAATAGTCGAATATTTTCCCCAGTAGAGTTAGAGGACTCCTTCAGCTAAGAGGAAGAAAGAGAAAGGAATAAGTCTGAAGGAAGAGAAAGTTGAAATCAATTCTGTGGCAGCTAAGGGAGGGAATGGATTAAGGACGAATTTAAGGACAGCCTTGAAAGACTTACCTGAACTGGTGTTGAATGAAGGGAGCAGAACCAGGAGAACATTGTACACAGTAACAGCAACACTGTGGTGATCGATTATGATTGACTTAGCTCTTCCCAGCAATACAACGATCTAAGACAATTCCGAAAGACTCACGATGCTATCCACATCTGGAGAAAGAACTACGGTGTCTGAACACAGATCGAAGCATACTGTTTTCATTTTTTTTTTTTTTTGCTTTTCTTGGTTTTTCCATTTTGTTCTTTCTTTTTTTCATATGACTATTATGGAAATATGTTTAACATGATCGTACGTGTATAACCTATATCAAATTGTTTTCTGTCTTGGAGAGGAGGAGGAGAAAATTTGGAACTCAAAATCTTATAAAAATGAATATTGAAAACTATCTTTACATGTCATTTAAAAAAATAAAATACTCTTAAGTGAGAGGCAGGAGGGAAAGACTACCTTGATGCTTTGAGAATCTGTTGAGGTTAGATAGTTTTCTTAATGCAAATGATTTGCAAAAGGTTGTCGGATGCTATATAGTTTTATTCATCAACTCATGCACATCATGACCCATGAATGGCAACCCTGGTCGTGTAACTTTTATCAGTGTTCCCTTTTAAGTTCAACATATGTGCTAGACTCAATACTGAGTATTTCACCCATTTTTTCTTGTTATAGAGCAGATACCTATGGAGCATAATCTTCCCAGGTTGTTGGTACATCTTTCTCCCCTGGCAATAATATCTCATTTTCTTATATATACTTTGTATTTATTCATCTATTCATGTTTCCTTAGATGAAATGTAAACTCCTTGAGGACAGGGATTATTTCATCTCTGTATTTTTATCAGTATCATAGTACCTTGCACCTAGTAGGCACTCCATAAAGCCTTACTGAATTGAATAAATGATTCTCAAAAAGTTTCCCAAGAAGAACTATAAATGAATATCTGTAAATAGGCTTCCCAGAAGTTCTCATCATTCCAAGCAAAATGAAGACAAAGATATATTTTTCAAAGTCCTAAATTGTGATAGAGATCATATGTCATATGGCAGAATAAAAAGTAATTTCATCTCAACAGTAAGTGTGGCCTGGAAAGCATAAAAATAATTTATTATCCTGACAAAAATTTAAACCTCTCTTTTGAATAGTGTGAAAATTTTTGGCATAAATTATAAAAGATGTTTATCTCTAGGTCCCCAAGGTCTTATTACCCATGGGATAAAACAAATTTATTCCACAAAATTGAAATAATTCAAGCTTATTTGGTACTTTGCAGCTCATAAATGGTCTTCATATACAATAGCTCTTCTGTTCTTTATGGTTACCTTGGGAAGCATGCTGGAAAAGTATTTTTATGGTCTTTTTACAGACAAAAAAATGGAAGCTCAGGGAATTAAGACTACTTGCCCAAGATCATACGGTTGGTAAGTCTTGGGACTAATAATGAAACCTGCCCCTTTTAATTCCAAATGAAATGCTCTGTCTGCTACTCTATAATGGCACCACAAAGTTGCTTTCTTTCAAACTCTTCCTTGCCCAAACATTTCTGGTTACTATTAAAAAGTACTAAACCTAAATGATTTCAGTAGACTCTAAGTTCTGTGAGGGTAGGGACTGCATAATTTGTTTTTGTATTTCCAGATTCTAGCACAGTGTTGAAAAATATGAAGTGCCTGATAAATGTTTGTTGATTTGAATGATGCTAGATATTGGAAACATGTGCCTTCTTTATCATTTATCTTCCCACCAAGAGATCCATCAGAAGTCCTAATAATCACTGGCATTGCTGGATCAGAGGAGCTTTATTCAATGCTCAACTCTGCCTCCTGTAGAAAATTTTTCCTGATCCTCTGGTCTGTTAATATTCTTCTCTTTCAAGTGATGTTGTATTTACTTATCCATGTAAATTCTTTATCCTTTGGTAGCATGCAAGATCCTTAAGAATGAGGATTGTTTTCATCTTGTTGTAGGATTCCTGAAGCTAGCATAGTGCCTTGTACATAGTACTTGGTAAGTGTCCTTTGAATGGTTGAGAGAAAAAGGAAGCGAAGGAGAAGTAAGTAGAAAAGGGAACATAAGGGAAAAGGAGAATCAATTTGGTTTATGAACACTCAATTGTTTTCTTAATGAGGGACTATATTAATTTCTATTAATTCCACAAGTATTAATAAGTGTTCCAGGGATACAGAGACAAAAGACAAGTAGTCATTGCCGTTGGACAGCTTACATCCAACCAAAGCTTACAACCTTCTTGGTAATGTTCATGCAGAGGAGAAAGTGTGCTTGTGAGAGTGCAATTTGATGACAAGAAACAGTTGTTGCTGCCACACCCACCCACACACCCAGCTCTGTGAACAATAACACTGAATGCATGATGGGGGCAAGAGGTCAGATGTGTATGTGGAAAGCTAGCTAGATATAAATATAGACATGCACAGACATACACACACACACACACACACACACAAAACCAGATTAGGCATCAGCATTCCCTGCTTGAATGTTATCTATGGTAGTTGGAAAGTTCTTGTCTTGTAACATCCAGACATTAGATAATCAATTCTCAAAGAATCAAGAACTGACTGTAGCTCTCTTTCCAAGATTCTTCAACTTCTTTATATCATAACTGTTGATCTCCTTCATTGACTGCACCACTAGCTATTGCTGCTTCAATGTTTTCAAAAGAGCTAAGTGACCCTTTGCTATGTGAAAATAGCCAACAGTCTCAGAGAAATTAGAGGAAAAGCAAAAATAAAAAAAAGAATGTACCACCTATGAATTTAAAAACCAGTTATCTCCCTATTTGAAAAGTGGACCTCAGGTTGACATTTTCTTAGTGACTGAAATGCTCTTGAAAAGACCATAAATAGTAGCATATTAATATTAATAGTAGTAGGAGAAGGAAAAGGAGGAGGAGTAGTAATATGTTATATGATGCTAGCAACTTGTCAAAGCAGAAGATGAGTGATGTTGTGGAAAGAATTGTGAGGTCAAAAGAGTTGTTGAATTGACATCACCACTGGCTTGCTATGCAATTCTGAGCATGCTCTTAGACTTCTTTATGCCTTAGTTTTCACATCTCTAAAGTGGAAATAATATTTGAACAGTTATTTTTTGACAGCACAGTGACTGGCACATAATAGTTGCTTAATAAGTGTTGATTGAATTGAATTGAGTTGAACTTTAGGGTTGTTTTAAGGAAATAACTTTGTAAACCTGTAGACTCTATACCTTATCAAAAGCTTACTTGATATTTGATTCTTAAAATGATCATAGTAGATAAGTAGAAATCATGTCCTTCTGCCCGACCACACATATCATTGTAAGGATGAGGAAATTAAGATTCAGATTGATTATCTTCAGTCACATGATTGGTTCCAATGAGAGTCAGGGAGTCAGGAACAGAATCCAGCTCTCCTGTCTCCCTATTCTGCTCACCTGTCAATGTACTATAGCAACTGAGCAGTATTCTTCATATTATGTTAGCCAGAGAATTCGTATCCCTTTCTTTGAAACCAGGTCAAGTATATGCTTGTTTAAAATGTCCATGCTACCCCACAGAATACTTTATGTGCAGCTATCAAGTCCACCCAAGGAAGCATCATCATCTGCTGGTATAAAATGGAACACCAGGTGATAGAAGGTCCCAGGTGATTGATTAAAGGACAAATTTTAACCACTTGTGACCAATTGAAAATCAGTTATTACATAGAGAATTCTAGAAGAAAGTTTCTTAACCTTGGATCCATGTACTTTCAACAGATCCATGGATAGATTTAAGGGGGAGAGATCTGTGAACTTTGGTGGGAAAAACAATTACATCTTTATTTTCATTAGCTTCTAACTAAAATTTAATATTTCTTTCAAATGTGAGTGCGAGCAGCAACTTTCTGAAAATGGGATTTTTTGGCTTCATCAAAGAGGTTCCTGATATCAACAGGTTAAGTAAGAGCCCTTGTTCTAGAATGTTTTAGGTAAATAGACTCCATGATAAAAATACCTTGTATTTGTTTTGTGATGATATGTGTGCAGTGCAGGGCAGCTGGGTGGTACAGTGGAAAGAGCACTGAACTTGGAGTCAGGAAGACCTAAGTTCAAATCCAGACTCAATCACTTATATGTGTGCAGTGCACATTTATATATGTATATACACATGGTACACATATATGTATATTACATGTGTATGCGTATATATGCACATGTGTGTACACACAGAACAATTCATCACAATGTCCATTTTCTACCTAGTTATGAACTACAGGGACCTTTAAGTTGCCATATACACACATAGACACTTGTACACAGACATGCATATATTTAAATGTGTCTATATGAATACATACACATGCATATATATACACATATATTCCACATATATACATACACATATGTATATAGACACACATATAGACACACAATTATATACTTACATATAGACATATTGACGTATACATATTCTGTTTACCCTGTTAAAATGTTGCCTTGTGTAATATCCCTAATGCTTAGCATCATGTCCCATGTCTGCCGCATAGGTGGCATTGAATAAATGCTCATTGATTGCTTGATTGATTGATGTGAATCCTCAAAGAATACCCCAAACCACAGTGGGTTTTTGTGAGAAGAGCAACACCTGGGAGTCAGGAAACCTTTGGCAGTTTAGTAGTAGTATCCCCTGGTGTCCACCCATGGGGGCAGCAGCCAGGGGTTCCAAGTGATTTGAGGGTGATGTTCCGGGGTGGTTGCCCTCTTTGACAAAATTAGTAGTTATGGCACTGTTCGTGGTCAGCACTCCCACAAGAATCTTCATTAGAAAAATGTGCCACTAGTGTCTGGGCCAGGTATCTCCTTCTAGGGGTTATTGACTACAGGAAGAAATTGCAGCTTCAGCATCCCTGTAGTTCATAAACTGGGTAGAAAGCTGACGTGATTGATTGTTCTGTTAAATCAGCTCTTTTAATTGTTTCATGATGTACTTTAATTATATGACCCCTCCAAGCTGTTGACAGAAGCCCTGCTCTTAAATGTTCCTTATCCGTTCAGCTGGAGAGCTTTGGGAGAGAACTCAGACACCCCTGAACACCTCTTGCTATCACGTTACACATACAGCCCCACCACCAGGAGCGTTGCCTGGCAACAGTCTCAGCCTTTCCACTTACCAGATAGGAGAGAAAAATAGACAACCCGTAAAACCCCAGCACAGTAATTTCTCATCCCATTTGTGGCAGAGAATAAAGTGAATCTTTGGCTTTAATGGTATCTCTAAACTGCAGCCTGAAGATATTTTTGCTACAAAGAGAGAACCATTAGTATCTACAGCACTTAAAGTCACAGGCCTAGTTAGGGCGCATAGCTGCCCTCCTTTAGATACCGTTTCATACTCAGGAGCTAAACAAGTCATCAATAACCCTGATAACAGACTGGCTACTTAAGGAGATGTGAGTGGGAAAAGGTCTGACAGCCCCTGAGCTTGTCTGGACTCCTGAGTAAGTTATAGATGCTCAGAAATGGAAGGACCCATCATTTTGTAGATATAGAATAACAGACAGAGAGACAGAGACAAAGAAAGAGAGACAGACATAGAGAGAGACAGAGAAACAGAGAGAAAGAGAGATAGAGACACCGAGAGGCAGAGAAAAAAAGAGTGACTCAGAAAAAGAGAGACAGTGATAGAAAAAGAGTAGGAGAGAAAGAGACAGACAGACACAAAGACAGACAATGAGGGGAAATAGCCTTCTGGTTGGACTATCTGCCTCAGATCTCTGCTCCAAGTCAGTCCTCAACTATCAAAATTATTTTTTTAAATCGGTTCAGACCACATTAGCTTCTCACTCAGTAAACTTGAGTGATTTTTTACTACCTCCAAGATTAAAGATAAAACCTTGCATTTGACATTCAAAACCCTTCAAAAGCCCTTCACAGCCCCTTTCTAACTCTCTACTATTCTGACATTTTATTCTCTTACACATATTCTGCTATCCCATGGTACTTGTCTCCTTAATGTTTTGTTTTGTTTTTACTCAAGACATTTCGTCTTCTAATTCTGTGCATTTCTACTGGTGTCCATCATGCTGAGAATTCTCTCCATTCTCCACTCCATCTCCTGGTTTCTTTCAAATCCCAGTTAAAATTCCACCTTCTATAAGAAGCATTTTCCAGTTTTGCATATTTCTCATTTGTAAATAGTTGTTTACATGTTGTTTTTCCCATTAGACTGGTTTCCCCTTGAAAACATGGTCTGATTTTTGTCTTTCTTTGTATCCCTATCACTTAGCACAGTGTTTGGCACATAATAGTCTTTAATAAATACTTGTTGATTAACTGAGAGTATGGACTTTGAGTTCAGAAGACTTGGATTGAAGATCTGACTTTGCTGCTTATTAGCTGGGTGACCTTGGGCAAGCCTCTTTACAGCCCTGAGTCTAAATCTCCCATTTCTAAAATTTCATGAACTACCTAGCTGAGTCTATGAGGAAAAAAAAACCTGATAATGCATCCAGATTGCTACAGGAATGTATTTTTTTCCCCTTAGTAGATTATTGTATCATATTCAAGAGTCACCACCTCCATGAAACCTCTTTTTACACTTACCTTTCCAGTTGTTGGTATTTTTCCCTTTTCAAATTATTTTGCCTTTAATAATGGTTATATATGTTACATTCTCTATCTCTTCCCTTAGCTTCCAACTAAGAATGAATCATAGGATGATAAATTTAGACAAGGGACCTCAGAGGCAGAGGTCATCTGGCCCAATCCCCTCGTTTTACAGATGAGGAAACGAACATCAAGGAGGCTGTGACTTGTTCAGGGTTGTACAGGTCATCAGTGGCACAGCTGGAATGTGAAGCCAGCTTCTCTGACTCCAAATTCACTGGTTTGTTCTAGTGTGCCATATGTATAAGTTCCCAAGGGCACAGCTTTATTGAATTTTTGCCTTGGTGTCTTCAGTCCAGAAAATGGTACCTTATAATTCAGAGATGCTTCATGATTATTTGTTGAATTGTTTCACTGAAGGGGATTTAGAATGGAAAGGAAATTTACAGATCAACTAAATATCTGTCTCCCCAATTTACCCCTCTTCCCATGATTTATAGGTAAGAATACTGAGGTGAGTGAAATGAGTTATAAAAGGTCACACAGCACGGAAGTGACAGCACCAGGATACAAATCCATTACAGTGTACTATGTCATGGGTGGAGACCATGGGCTACTACTAATACTCTTTCCATTACAGTGTACTGTGTCATGGTTGCCTCCCAACAACATGGGAGGTAGATAGTATTGCCATGTTTTATCTTTGTTGATCAAACTGAGTCCTCGTTTAGCACTGGCCTAAGATCATGTCACTAATCGTTGATGGATTAAGGATTCAAATTTAGATCTTTTGAATTAAGATCTAATGGTCTTTTCAATATATGCTGCTTCATGCTTATACTAGGGATAGTGCTTTGAGACCTTGCCCATAACAATGGTAGGAGGGTGGGATTCAAGGTCTTTAGAACTCATGAGGAAATCTACATATGTATCACAAACCTCCCAATCCTATTTGTGAAAAGGTAAAGAATAAACAGTCTAGGCCAAGAGGCCATCAAAAATGCACTGTTTCAGACCTTACAGGCTCAGACTGGGCAATCATTCAGTAATGGAATCCCTGATGGGGTAGGTGAGAAACATGGAGTGGCAGCAGAGGGCAGCAGAGAGTCACCTGAGCCTGTGGCAGGATAGAAGCCATTTCATTTCCACGTGTTCACTCCCTGCGTTGTCAGGTTCTTTCCTCTGTAAAATGGGGATAAGAATATCTCTAAATATCAATTTACAGGGATGTTGTGAAAATCAAATGAGATAATGAATTTAAAGGATGCTGCAACTTAAAGGAGAATCAGAAGTGCTAACAATAGTATTGTAAATTCAGAATTTCAGATCTGGGAGTGATATCAGAATGTAGGACAAACCATATCTGACCAAAAATTTTTTCTCTACCATTAAGGGAAGGGAATAAGCATTTGCATGGTATCTGCTATGTTCTGAGGGCTGTGCTGAATATTTTTACACATATTATTTCATTTGACCCTCACAGTAACCCTATGAGATATGACTATTGGAACAAATTGTTCTCATCCACCTGTTACACCTGGGGAACTTGGAGCAGATGTCTTTTAACTCACCAGTGGGCGTGAGACCTGTCTGTTACCCTCAGCTGGGTATAGCCTGCCTACCCGGATGGTTTTAGCAGGGTGTGGCTGTTGCACATGTTGCAGCTTCTTTGAGCCACAGGTGAGAGCTGGGTGACAGGTAGACACCAAAGGTAGATGAGAGGTCCTGAAAAGGTCTTAGCAAATCCTCACACCAGAAGTGCTCGTCTTCTGTGAACATCTCATACATAGACAATGTATATAGGGAGGGGTAAACAGGGATTCCCATTTTTCAGCTGAAGAAACTGAGGGAAGCAGAAATTAAGTGATTTACCCAGGGTTATACAAGGGGTAAATGTCTGAGACTGGATCTGAACCCAAGTCTGCTTGACTCCAGGACTAGTGCTCTATCTGATGTATGGTTAGCTGCCTCTGACATTACAGTCAAGTGGTCATCTGCCCCATGTTTGAAAGACTCTGTCAAGGGGAAATCCATGACCTTGTGAAGCAGCCCCTTCTTTATCAGAGTTTTCTTAACAGTGAGCCCAAATGATCACTCTGTTAAGTTCCCTAATGGACCTACAAAGTCTCTTTGACTTTCTCATCCTGTACTTGTGAAGCTGACTTTTGAGTCCAGTTGTAGAACATTATATTTATTCTCATTCCATTTCATTTTACTAGATTCAGTCTATCATTCTAGCCTCTTGAGATATCTTTGGATCCTGACTCCCTAATCCAGCATGCTGACTCTTTCCAGTTTTGAGACATCTGTTAATCTAAAAAGTAACAACAAGAAAAAAACAAATTAAGTGAGCTGGGGTGTCTTACCTGAGACCTTCTTTTACATTGACATCAGTCCGTTGATGTCTTTGGGCCTGGTTCTTAATCTGCCTAATTCGGTTTTTTCTAATTCTGGCTTTTCTAGGTGAGCTTTTGCCTTATTTTGCCCGGACACAGGTGGCCATCACAACACTTTCTGGTCATTTCTAAACCATTTGATTGGTGAGACCCTGCTAATTGGTAATCCTACATTATAAGAAGACCTTAGAGGGAATAAACATACCTAAATTTCTTCTCACACCTTCCCCGCCATTTAATATCTCTTGTTCTAGAAGTCACAGTCAAGTCAATGCAGCAATCTCTGAAAAATAGGAGTCAATAAATTTACTTAGGAATCTATTCACTATGAATTCCCAGACCAAAACACTCTTTCCTGTCTAGCACTCCCTATACATGTTGTATGTTTATGAGGTGTTCAAGAAGGATCACCATATTTGGCATAAGGGCTTGACGAACCCTTCTCAGGATGGCTCATCCACCTTTGCTATCCACCTGTCCCTTAGCTCTTTCCTGTGACTCCAAGGAGTAGTGTTGTGTGCAACAGCCACACCCTGTTAAAACCATCTAGCTAGGCAGGCTACACCAAGTTGAGGGTATCAGACAGACCTCAAATGCATCGGTGAGTTGGAGGGATGTCTACTTCAAGCATGTGAAGACTTCCAGTGGGTGAATGAGAATATTTTTTTCCAGCGGCCATGAAAGTTGCTGAAGTAGCACCATGGTGTGCTTAGGGCTTGGTCAAACAGCCAAGATGCCAAGGACATCCACTGCATCCTGGGTCACTATCAGTCATCTTGATTTTTTGTCTTGGCACTGGACTTTGATGCCTCTGCAAGAGAGAATAAGGCTAATGACTTTGTGCAAACTCTGCCTCACTTAAATCCAGTTTATGAGCAAGTCAAGACATCACCAGTGATGATTGGTCCTTTTTGAAAATGAAGGATGAACAGCACGTCTGCAGCTCTTAGAATGTAAACTTCTTGGGAGCAATAACTGTCTTGCTAGCTTTCATTTCTACCCCAGTGTTTAGCATAGGAAACACTTGGTATGCAGTAAAGAATTGATAAGTTCTTTTTCATTAATTCTTTAATTCATTTATTCTCATTTAATCTCCACTAACATTTCTTCATGTTGTTAAGTGGCACAGCAGATATCATGCTGGACCTGGAGTCAGGAAATCTGAGTTCAAATCCAGCCTCAGGCATTTACTAGCCATATGACCCTGAGCAATTCATTTAAATTTGTTCATCCCAGCTTCCTCATCTGTAAACTGGAGAAGAAAATGGCCAATCACTCCAGTAACTTTGCCAAGAAAACCCCAAATGAGATCACGAAGAATCAGATGTGATGGAAAAATGACCAAACAACAATTTCTCTACTCTCTCTACTACCATTTTTGAATCAGAATACTATGTAGAACAAATTCCTCCATCTCAGTTAGAAGGACAGCATCAAAGATATTACCAAATGCTTTGATGAAATAGAGATATACTATGCCAATGAAATTTCTCTGATTTACTGGCCTGTAGTCCTGTCCAAAAAAAAAAAAAAAAAAGAAATTGAGATTAGTCTGGCATGACCTGCTCTTGTTGAAGCCATGCTGGCTCTTGGTGATCACTTGGTGATCTTTGTGATAACAGCTTCCTTTTCTACATGGTCATAACCAATTCATCAAACAATAAGAATTTTTTAAGTGCTATTATTTTAATAAGACATTGTAGAATTTTCCTAGAATTACAAGTCAAGCTGCTAGCTTATAATTTGCATCTTATAATTTATATCTTTATATCTATATCATTTACATCTCCCTTTTTTTATTGCAATCGCACCTGTCCCTTCCTACTTCTGGGACAGATTCCTATCCTCTGTCAGTGGCGTCAAATTAAAATAGAAACAGATCCCTGTCTGCACACATTAATTTAGGAAACTACAAATTAATATTATCTATGTTGCATGGTATTTTTATTTATTTTGTTAAATACTTTGCAAATACAATTAAATCAATTTCACCAGTTTATAGTTCATCCAAGCTGATGTCTACCTATCATTAAGAGCAGTTAGATGTTTTCTTAATGATCTCATCATTTATCTTGTGTTTCAGCTCCATATTAATAATTTTTGATCTATCTCTCCTACTACAAAAATGCTTTTCCTTTGTAGAATTTATAGAATCCAAATAAGATTGAATTCTACATTTCTCTATTGTACATTATTATTTTCCCCTCCATCCCAAGCAGTGATTTTATCAATCACTTCCCCTTGATACTCTTCTGATTGCCAATATAACGGTTTTTTAAAAAGTCCCTTTTGTTTTCCTTAGCATATGCCATCAGGCTTAATGCATTCTGAAATTTGGTACCCCTGACCCTATTCTGACTTTAACTATGCTTCTCCCCTCCCATTTAGCTCTTGTCTCCATCTGTACATCCCCAGTAATTTCTTTAGACAGCTCCTTATCAAAATCACTTGACTTGTGCCTTCAGTATTTCATTCTTGTGAGTTTTCCTTCTGAACTGACTTCCCCTCTAGAATTTTAGTTAAGGGGATCCCATCTATCTTTTCTCTGAATCCTTTAAACTCTATTCTCTCCAAATCTAGGTTGTATGACAAACTATGCCTGGCTTTTGTCTTTTTCTGGTTCATGAATTCTGCTATGAAGTGCTCACTTCTCTCTTTGCCTCCCCCCCACCCCAGCTTTTCAAAATATGATGGGTCTAGCATATGTAAGTTCTCCAAATTCCATATTGTATTCCAAATTCCTCTATGTTGGTATGGTTGACACAGGTCCAGTTCTCCTTGTTGCTTCCTCCACTTTCTGAAAGGTAAAGTAACCAATAAGGTTACTGAAGACTGTATTAACTGCTATGTTTTTATTAGAGAAAACTCTAAAACAGGTGGTTGAATAAGTGAAAGCTTCTTTTATTACAGTTGTAGTCATTACTTTGAATGGAATACTACATTTTGAAAAATTATGATTAAATGAAATTAATTTAATGCTTAAATATACTTCAATTTTTCATGGATCCATAGCTTTATCTTGGAGATAGCAGACTCACTGCTAATACAGATTGTTTTTCCTTAGGAGAAGGTCTTCATGAGTTTTTGTGGCCATGATAAATTTATGATCTAGAAACTAATATTCCAGGGATGAGCCTCTTAGCAACAATCTGGGCTAGTTATGCATATCTAGTTTGGTAGGATCATATAAGTTTGTGTTTTGAGTCCTCCAGGATCAGTTCCACAAAGTAATTAGATTTTCCTATAGAAGACTTTAGTAGGAGTGTAAGGAAAAATATTGACATTACATACATGATATCTTTGGCATGAAAATCATTAGCTTGACTCTTTGTTTATGAACAAAGTAACACATGAAAAAACTTTATTAAATTCTGTGTGCCAAGCATTGTCGTAAGCAGTAGGAATACATGGACAAATGCAAGACCATCCTCACTCTTAAGGAATTTGCATTTTAATGAGGAGAAACAACACATATTGGGAGTTGATTTATCCTGGGAGGGGAGAATTAGGGTTTGATAAGTTCCAGGCATGGTGAGTGGAATCATAAGGGCACTGATTAAAGTTGATTGGCATAAACCTTCTAGTAGCAATATCAGTAGTAGCATCAGTTTAATTGTGTGTGTGTTTGTCCTTTGTTGCCAAAAAAGACCATGCCATCAGAGAAATGATGACATGACTTGCACTTGACTTTGTTTTGAGTGAGGGAGGGCTCTGCAGGTCACTAGCCTCACTTCTTCTCCATAACCATCTGAATCCAGTGGTCAGATATTCATCAGGATGACTAGAGATGACCCAGGATGAGGCAATTGGGGTTAAGTGACTTGCCCAAGATCACACAGCTAGTGAGTGTCAAGTGTCTGAGGTAACATTTGAACTCAGGTTCTCCTGATTCCTGCACTGGTGTTCTATTCACTCCACCACCTAGTTCCTCAAACAGTTTAATTGTAGTTCACAGAGGAAAGGGTAGAAACTGTCTATGTGCAGAATGTGGGGCACCTAGGTGGCACAGTGGATAGAGTGCTGAGTCTGGGATCAGAAAGACCTGAGTTCAAATATGACTTCAAAGACTTACTCTCTGTGTGACTCTGGGCAAGTCCTGTTTGCCTCAGTTTCCTATTATATAAAATGAGCTGGAACAGGAAATGGCAAACCACTCCAGTATCTTTACCAAGAAAACTCCAAATGGGGTCATGGAGAGCTAGACACAACTGAAATGACTGAACAACCTTGAAATATGTGGAAGATGTTATAACTAGGTGGTACAGCTAGGGCTTGCCACATGTTCTGGGTCATCTAGCCATTTGACCTTGGCTTTCAAACTGTTCTTTGGTAGTTCTAACTAAGTCAGCCTTGGGCACAACTGTGAAGTACTTGGAATTCAAAGCTTAGCTCATTTAGCATCCCTCTGATGAGGCCTTCCCTGATCTCTTCAGCTGGTGCTAGTGCTTTTTTTTGTATTTACATGTAAAATAAAACACATTTACTTTGTACACACTTACATGTGTACCTGTTGTCTTCCCTAATAGGATGCATGTTCCTCAAAAGCAGAAACTTCCTTTTGTATTGCTATCACAACACCTAGCCTGGCACATAGTAGGAACTTAACAAATAAATGCTTGCTGACTGATCCTACCATTTCATTCTCCCTTTATCTGTCATCTTTACCTCTCCATGGGGCTCTTTCCCCAACCCTAACACCAGTTGCTCTCATATTCTTTTTTCCTTTTTCAATATATTTAGGCAGATCAATTCAGCTAGGATATACCAAGTATATATGACATATGACTCCTTCTTAGTACTGGAAGCACAAAATGGAAAAGTAGTAAATTCCTTATCCTCAGGAAAATACAGTTTATTAGGACATGACAGGGAATAAGGATATGATATGTGACAGATAAGTACAATTCAAGGTAAAAGTGCTAATCTGATTCATCATTCACTGTGCTGTTCATTCTTCATTTTTGATAAGGACCAGTGACATTACAGGACGGTGTGTTAACTTGCTCATGAATTAGATTTAAGTGAGGCAGAGTTGCACAAAATCATCAGCCTTTCTCTTCCACAATCATTAAAGCTCAGTGGCAAGACAAAAGTCAAGATGACTGGCAATGGCTCAGCATGCAGTGGCTGACCTTGGCATCTTGGATGTCTGACCAAGCTGTAAGTACTCCACAGTGCTTCAGGCGCCTTCATGGCTATTAGAACAAATTGTTCTCATCTACTCATTCCACTAGTAGAAGTCTTCACATACTTGGGATAGACATCCCTCTGACTCACTGATGGGTTTGAGACCTATCTGTTAACCTGGTTTAAACTACCCATCCAGAAGATTTTATCAGGGTGTGACTGTTGTACATGCTATACAGTTTCTTGGAGCCCCAGGTGTGAATTGGGTGACACATAGACACTAAAGGTGGATGAGCAGTCTTGAAAAGGGCCCAGCAAGCCCTCATACCAGAAGTGCTAATCTTCCCTGAACCCTGCATTCACCCCACAAGAAAGTCCAAAACGACTAAAAGATCTTGATCTTCCAATAGTCATTGAATTCCTATAAAAGTCTTAAATGGTGGGATGAATCATTAATTGGGGGACTTCAGGCTTCATTGAGAAGGTGAGGAAGGGAAGATTCTTTTTCAAGTCTTGAAACCTTTCCAGTATTCCTGAAATCAAATATTAGAGGCTTATTTTATGTGTTTGGAAGTCAAGGCATTCTGGATAATTCATACCATCATTTCAAGGAAAGAGATTGAATTGGCTTAGAAGAAGAAGATGCTTGATGTTAAATGAGCCTGTTCCTTCTAGAGACCAGAAAGTAAATGGACTCTTTTTTTTTCAAAGTGGTAATTCTGTTGTGCCTAGGGTACCACTTAAGAAGTAATTTGCTAAATGGCTTAAAAATAATAAAGTAACACAATCTCAAAATGTGTACTGAGTACAGAGATAAATTGATGCTTGTCAAATGATCTTGAGAAATTATAGTTATCTCTTGAGATGGACCAGTTAAAGATTCAAGAAATAATAACTCAAATTTATATAACACTTTAGTTTTTGGCAAATGCCTTCTTCACTATAACCCTGTAGAGACAGATAGTGCAAAGATTGTTATTCACATATCACAGATGATCAAAATGAGTCTCAAAGGCTAAGCCAGTTGCCCTAGGCCACACAACTAGTCGGTATCAGAGCTCATTTGAACTCAAATCATGTGATTCCCAGTTTATTGCTCTTTTCACTGTACTGTGCACTGGGTCTCTAGAATGTGTGTGTCTATATATATATATATATGTATATATATATAGACACACACATACTACATATATATATATGGATATATATATATATCCATATATATGGATATATATGTATATATATATATATATAGAGAGAGAGAGAGAGAATGTATATTTATAGTTCATAAGGATTTATTGTCCACAATTAAGGATGACATAATTCAGTTATATTGGATGTGTCCAGCCACTTTCAGAATATTGTTCAGATTTCAGATTATTTATTTTACAAATTGAAGCAGATCCAAAGGATGATATAAAGAATGGTGAGAGTCCTAGATGTTCTGACATATGAGGACAGTGTGACATAATGAGATTTTTAGCTGAGAGATGGAAAGACTTAAATGGGAAGCTACCATAAAGTATTTAATGAGTTGTCACATGGAAGAAGCATTTTATTGCTATATTTGGCATCAGAACAGAAAACTAGGCACACTGAATAGAGAAAAAAATCTTTCTAACAACCAGGGGTTTCCAAAAATGGAATTGGGAGGTATTTGACTCTTACAATCTCACTTCAAAGAGTTTTCTGTGTACTGTAGAGATAGAACAAATGTTGTATGAAAGAATTATAAAATAAGCAGTTGTTTATTTGCCTGTAAGACAGAAAGGTGCTCTAGGGACCTCAGAAAAGAAAAACCAGGATAGGATTATATAATTGAAAGGAGATTTTTGTGGGCTATGTGCATTTTGAGATGAATCTGGAAGGAGTGTGGTTTTGACAAGTAGAAGACATGAAGAAGAAATATTCTGGGTGGAAATACTCTGCCATGTAGAGATTGTAGTGGCCATGACCATTCAGGAAATCAAATGAATTGCAAAATGGCTTTGTTTAAAATCCTTTATTTCTACAGTGACAGTATCTCAGAGTAGTAGAAAAAAGGTCAAAGTGTGATCAGTACCAGTGAGTGTTTAGACCACCTCTTAAGTATGTTTGGCGTTATAAATGTAAGGTTCTTGTTCAAACAACTGGCCAATCTATAAGCATTTATTAGGGGCCCTTTCTTTAATACATATCTTCGAATTTTTTCAGGAATAGAAGTCAAACTACTGGCTTGTAATTTTCAGATTAAGCCCTCTTCCCTTTTGAGGACATTGAGATATTTGTCCTTTATTTCTGAGAATTTGGAACCACCATCTTATGAGTAATCCCAGATACACTGTTAACTTCTCTCTCAGTTCACTCTCCTCATGGACTGACCTGCACCTATGTAGAAACTCCACTTTCTCAATGTCGAACATCTTCTTCCTCAGAGTATCTGGCTCCTTGCTCTTTAAGAAGAACCTACCTCAAATTACATATAATGCAACTTCCTCCTTTAAAAATTTTTTTTTCCATACTCCAACATCCTGGCAGTGGTCAAATCCTCATTCTCCACCTCAGATTCATTTTCCCCCAAAAAGCCTTACTTCTTTTTCCTTTAAGAACTCTTTATTGTCTCTAATAACCTAGAATATGAAAAGGTCCTTTATCTTTTACTACAGGAAGGAGATCAGGCAACAGTTAGAACATAGAGAGCAGTTACTGAGCTGTGGGGGGAAAATCTAAACTACACATTCACTGGAAATCGTTAAAGTAACTTCTCTACTCTTTTAAAACGATTTCTCTACTCTTTTCCTCAAACATCTAATAAAACATCATTTGTACATGAAATCATAGATATCTATTAATATAGTTTGCTTTTCTTTTTAACAACATGATACATTTATGTTTAATGAGCCCATATAAGATTGCATACCATTTTGGGGAGGGAGGGGGAAGGGAGGGGGAGAAAACTTAAAAGTTATGGAAGTGATTGTTGAAAATGGGAAAACAAATAAATAATTAAATTTGGAAAGGAAACCCCAATATAATACATTCTGCAGGGCCCTGATGAATGCTATAATCCATCATGATACCAGAAGACTGAGCAAAGAACTTTCAAAACTATTCTGCTTATCTATACTTCCTTTGTTTTTCCTTCTGTTCACTTGAGTTCATTTAAAAAAAGTTTCCATGACTTGCCTTTTTTTTCTTCCTTTTGGACAACCTTACAGTTAGTTTCCCTCTCGCTACTTTTCAAGTTGAAAACAAAAACAAAACAAAACAAAACCCTTCAAACAAGTGTAGTTCAGTTAAATTCCCATACTGACGGTACCTAAAAATGTATATCCATTCTATACCTTGATTCCATCACTCTTCTGTTAGGAAGAGATTGACATGCTTCATCATTAGTCTTCTGGAATTGGTTATAGCATTCATAAGAATCCCTGAGCCTTTGCATTCAAAGCGAGAATATGTGATGTGTTCTTGGGATCCTGTTTACTTCACTATGAATCAGTTCATACAATTCTTCCATGTTTCTTTAAAACTATCCCTTGCATAATTTCCCATGATACAACATTGGATTAAATTCTCATCCATATCTTTATATTTGTTTTATTTTTGAGTTCTTGAGGTTGAGTGTATCTCAACCCTAAGCATTGGATGAAAATTTTATAGTCAAGTATCATGTCTTAACTCCTACTCAACTTCCTTTCCTTAGGTTCAACAACCTCAACAGACACACCTAGCTCTCCTTCAGCCTTACATGAAACTCTCATTATGTTTCACCAACTTGCTCCACCTATCAACCTTTATCTGTTTGGTATGCCTTCTAATTTTTGTGCTTATCCTGTCTTACCTACCTTGATTTGTCTTGCCAGCTTAGCTTGTCTTTTTCTTAGTGAATCTCTTAAGTCCTCCATCCTTCTATATCCTCTTATATCATTCTTTGACATCCTTGATCATCCTCCACTTTCTATCTGTAAGGGCTTGCAGATTGTTATCCTTCAAATTTTCCTCAATTTCCCCAAATGTCTTCTCTGATTAAATTCACCTATCAAAGCTCTCCAAATCACCTCAGTGAATTGCTTATCCTTTTTGTTCAACTAAAGTCTTTTCCTCTCTTTCCTCCAACAAAAACATAGAAGTAGTACACTAGCCGTTTATTTTAATTTTTGTATACCTCTATATTTTAATGGTGTTTCTTGTATGTAGCAAATTGTTCTCGTTTCTAACCTATTCTGGTTTCTACGTCTATTTTATGGGTAACTTTATCCCATTAGTATTAAATCAATATAATTGCTAAGGGTGTTTCTTTCTCCCTCAAATCTAATCATATTTTTATTCAAAAAATTGTATTATATCCCTGCAATTTTACTCAAGTCCATACTCCGATACCTAGATTCTGCTTTTACTATTAGGATCTTTTTATATACTTCCATAATCTTCGTAAAAATTTGATCCATAAAGTCCCTGTTCTTTCCACTCTTCCACCCCTTTTAAAAAATAACTTTAATCTATTACAACTTGATTTGAAGTCTACTCAGATCTTCATCTTCTTCCCTTTCTCCTTTTGCTCCTTTATTTCTTTAAAATCCTGCCATCTGAATACATTTCATAGAATTTATCTATCTTTGTTCTCTCTTTGTTCCATCAATAACCAACCTTAAGACAAAGAAGAATTGAGGGTAATTTTGGTCCTTCCTTGAAGTGGTGTGGGAGGTGACACTTAATCTGAGTCTTGAGGAAAGGTAAGGATGCTATTAGGCAGAGGTGAGGAGGCAATTCTTTTCAGACATAGCAGGAGTAGCCTATGAAAAAAGCATAAAATGGGAGATGAAATATTGTGCAAAATCAATAGCTAGTACTCTTATTTGGTTAAAAACAGAGCTCATGAAAGGGAGTAGTATGCAATCATCCTTGCAGATTGTTATCCTTCAAATTTTCCTCAATTTCCCCAAATGTCTTCTCTGATTAAATTCACCTATCAAAGCTCTCCAAATGTAGGTGGGCTACATCGGTCTTTAAATCCCTTTCATCACCTCACATTTGTACTTGATCCTGGAACAGACATTCTTAGCCTTTTTTGTGTCATGGACCTCTTTGGCATTCTGATGAAGTCCATGAAACTCTTTTCAGGATAATTTTTTAATGTGTAAATAAAATTCATAGGATTCTAAAGAAAATGAAAGGTTAGTGAAACTAAAGATGTATTTTCTTCTCATCTAAGTTCATAGATGCCCTGAAATCCATTCTTAGATGAGGATCCATGCATCCCAAGTTACGAATCCTTGTCCTAGAGATAATAAGTAGCGGTTTCTTGAGTGTGTATGAAATCTGTTTAAAGATGTTCTTTAGACATATTAATTTGGCAGGTGTGTGGTGGTTGGATTAGCAAGATATGAACATAGAGTGACCAAAAAGAGTTGAATCACTGTATCTTCACATGCATTTACACATAAAGTTGATTTCTTGCCTTTTTCAAAATAGAAAAATTATTTTTGTCATAATATCCTGCACATAAGATGTGCTTACTAAATATTCATGGAAAGGAATATAATGGAATATCCCTACCCTGGATGAATGTGTAAAGAACAGCAGTTTTAAGAATCCCCAAATGATGTTAAATTTAGAATTATGGAGGAAAAAATTCTTAAGCAAGCTTGATGCTAAATACTGATGTCATTTCAGATCTGGGTTAGGTATAGCTCATGTAAGAGACTGGCCATAGAGACTCACAGTGTTAAAGAGAATAGGAGTCCAGTTCTTATAGATTGTGATAGTCATTTATCATCCCAACCTTATTATTCCTTTCATCATGAAAGAAGGATCATTTGTTGTTGATTCAAGAGTTTCCTTTCTTACTGTATGCTCTGTATCTGGGACACTGTTTTTACTAGTTTGGCTTCCTATGGCATTTGTGTCTGGATCTACTGTTTTCATGTTCAAGCTAGATTAGAATTCTTTTAACATCAGTAGAAAGAAGAAAGGGAGAAAAATTCCCATAAATAGCACTTGCTTCCTCAGCTCTATTTGAACAATGTTGTTATCTTGCTGCCAAACCCTTCATAATTGCTTCTGGTTGGAGAAACATAGCATAATGATGATAAGAGATAATAATTCCATTATTAGTTGAAATAACGATGTGGGCATTCCTTCTCACCGTAAGTTAAAGTTACTATCATCCATATTTCCAGGATAGAAAATAGCTTTCCGTAATCCGCTTACATGAAAGAAAGTGTATGTGAGCTTAGGCAAAAGTCACATCAGCTGAATTTATTCTTCACTACTCGTTGATATAGTCATAGCATTTAGAACTAGAAGAGACCTTAGAAATCATCTAGTCCAAGGCTATTTTATGATTTTTTATGCCATGGGGCCCTTTGACAGTACAGGAAGATTTATGAACCTCTTCTTAGAATAGATTTTTTTAATTATATGCAATAAAGTATATAAGTTTACAAAGGAAATATAATTGCATATAAATCATTACTTTCTAAAATTTCAAAATTAAACACTGGTTTTAAGACAGAGATCTACAACTTGGTCAAGGTTTTAAGAACTTTTAGTTGTTTTAAAGACATTATACCAGTTATGTATGTAAATTAGAGAGGCACAAAAAACAGTAGAGAGAGAATAGGATCCAGAACCCGAGTTGTACTTTTAGGTTATATTAACTGTTTGAATGGGTTAACCTAACCCCGTTCTATGAGCTTCGGTGTCCCCATTTATAAAATGAGGATGGTAATACCTAAATCGCAGGATTATTGTAAGAAAAAATACTCAGCTTGTTATCTGTAAAGTACAATATAAATATAAACTACTATTATTTCCAACTCAAACAATAGGAGTGAGGAGTGCTAGGTCCACCCCATGTGTTGGACTTTGACCAAGTAACTTAGTCTCCCTGCTCTTTAGTTATGTCATTTTATAGAATCCAAGAATTGAGGGAACCTAAAAAAGATCATCTTGTCTCACATATATGTGACCCTTTTTATAACATCCTTGACAAAGGATGACTTCAGCTTGAAGACCATCAATGAGGGGAACCTACTCCTTCCCAGGTATCGATTTCACTTTTGGATAGCTCTAATTTGAGGAAGTTTTTTTCTTATACTGGATCAAAATATTCTTATCTGACTCTTGGATCCATTGCTTTTAGTTTTAACCACAGGAGACATGCAAAATAAATCTAACAGGTCTTTCCTTCAGGCTGAATATCCCTAATCCTTCCATTTCTCCTTGTATAATATGATATTGAGCTCTTTGACCATTCTTGCTCTTCCTGACAAGCTCTACAGGTTATTAGGTGGTGATGAACTGGAATGCTCCAATTTGAACACAATACTAAAGATGTAGTGCAAGAAGCATGAGTACAATGAGATTATCACATCCCTAACCAGGTCATTCTGCCTCTTAATGGATAACAAGAGAGTTAGGTTTTGTGACTGGCATGGCTATTAGTCTTATCTTCCCAACAGGATTATAATAAGCTTCTTGAGAACAAGAAACTTGTACTTCTTTCCTATTCCTCTTAAATACCAATCACAATTTTGGATGTATTCAGGGTTCAAAGAATATTTCTTGGTTGATTGATTCCCAGAAATTGTTATACAAGCTTCATTTCTTTGCTTTATTAGATCAATAATGACTATTCCCATTCTTGGGAATATTTTTGCTCTATTATGCCTTGATAAAAATGACCATAACATGTCACTTTCTCACCTCACCTCCCACCCTTGCTGCCAGTTCTCATCCTCCACCTTGTCCACTGTTCAATTTATTTTTTGTAACAACTTCCTCAGGTATTGGGTACAATGAGCAAATTGATATAATTTATAGGAAGCACCTGTTCATTGTAGAAAGAGCACTGGAATTGTAGCCAGGAGCCTTGAATTAGAGATCCAACACTGACACTGTCTCTGTGACCCTTGAAAGAAATGTTATTCCTTCTAATATTAATACTCAATTATTAAATGAGGACCAGATTTTTTTTTTTCACAAGCACATAGCCTGTTCCATCCCTGAAGGACATTGTTGATGAATGAGGTTACCCAAATTTTGGAGGCATCACCCAACTAGAGAACTTTACAAATTTAATCTGAGGTGGATTTCAGCCTATTGTGTTTTACTCTGGTAGATTTGGGGTGGGGGTGGGGGTGGGATAGATATTTTTGTCTAGATCATCCTAGATGGAGTGATATGGGTATAGATAAGCCTCTTTGATCAAGACTGAGTCATCAGAGTCACATCCCCCATCTCCTCATTACAATAGATCTACCTCTCATTATAATATTCATTCTTTTTATTACTTGTTAACCAATAAGAATCAATTGCCATCTTCAGAAACACCCACTCTTCCAAGGGCATATGAGTAATGAGTGGATTCCATGAGGGAGTCTTTGGCATTAGAGAGTGTCACTGACCTCTTTTATTAATTATTGCTAACATGATTAATTACCCAGAAACTTGAACATTTTATGTCATACCCTAGAGAGATCACTTGGCCTTTTTGATCATTGGCTTCCTCACCAGTTAAATTAGGCATTGGACCAAATAATTTGTAATGTACCTTCTAAGTAAAAATCACATGTTCCTATCACCTCTTAAGAATTTCTTTTTAAGTCTTTTTATTATGAGCTTGCTAAATATCAACATAGATGGACTTTTTAATATACAAAGAACAAAGTTGTCTATGAGTGTGGTATTTTCTATTATACATTTTTAAAAAGTGTGTAAAAATTTCACATGATAGTAACACAACTTCCCTGTTTGTCTGTGTCCCCTTTTAATTTTTCTTTCTATGTGTGTGTAAGGTCACATTGAGGGGAGTAACTGAGAGTGTGTCCCCTTGGCATACTCCTTTTCCAAGTCATTACATTTGTGGAGAAATGCTACTGCCCTTCCTTTGAGGCATCACCAGCAACATCCTAACTTCCTACTGTTGACTCTCTTTTTTCAGGAAGCTAATTGAATGGATTAATGAATTCCCCATTCTAAATTAAATTGCTGATGAAGAATAGGTCATGGACCATGCTCATTAAGTTCTGAAAAAAATGATCCACAAACTGCTGATGAAGAGTCAGTTGATGGAGGACAAAGTGAAGGAGAGGGGAAAAAAATGCTTATCAGCTGGAGAGGAAAATATTTTGGAGACTGGGGACAGGGTGCTCACCCCCATGCAGGAGCAATAAAATGCTCACTGATGAGAATCTGACACACAGTTCATTTGCTTGGGACCCTCTTGAAGTCATCTGGATCTGGGGAGAAGTAGAATGGAATACTAGACTCTTAATCTGACAATGATAAGACAGTGACAAGGGTGATTTGTGATAGGTGAGGGCAAGAGTACCTTGACAAGGACATTCCAGTGTTTTGCTGGAAAAAAAAATAACCGCATTTCAGAATATAAGGTGCTCTTTGAATAAGGCTTACTTTTTAAGTTAGCTTATCATGCAGTTTTTTTCCAATGGCAATAATGACAATGAAAGAAAAGCATGACAGGCTTCTTCTGCCAGTAAATGACATTTATGGAGCACTATTTATTTAGCAAGATGCTCTATCCTACTTGTTCAACATCTCTGAGAAGTAGATATAATAAGTTTTATTATTTCCATCTTGCAGATCAAGAAACTGAGGCTTGGAGAATTCGAAGGACTTGTCCATGGTCATATCATTAATAAATGTGAGAAGGAGGATATGAACTTAGGTCTTCCTGACTTATTGGTAGCACAAAGCTGGATTACTCTCTTTTGTCTCCTCTTTCCATCTTGGAAATTCTCATTCTTCTCAAGACTCAGCTCAGAGAGCTTTTTTAATTTCTCCTGATAGGCCTATTCTCTCCAATATCACTTTATATTTTGTATCTCTCTTATTTATTTCCTTATATGCACCATCATATTACCCTAGAGCTTGGAGAGTGTAGGCTCATTTAGGGCAGGGACCGTCTCATGTTATCTTAGATCTGCAGTGCTGGGCACAATGCCTGGCAAAGAGTAGCCCAAAAATTGTTGTTGAATTTCATTGAATTGACATTAAATCCTGTCTGAACATGGTCATGTTGTGAAATGACACTAAATAGCATTCAAGGCTAAATTACATCAATTCCCTGTAATTGATTTTTTTCAGTGCAGTTCTTTTGAGGCAGAAAGGATTATCTTTCAAGTCATTTCCAAACAGACTTTATGAAGTTATGCAGCTGTTTATTAACAGAAGTTGGAGTTGTGGCTAAGCATTCTCATCCCAGTTCAGTGCTCTTTCTTATGTAAATTCTCTGATCCTGTGACCTCAGTTTGAATATACTCACCAACACTTTTGAGTCTTTTAACCAAAGGTCTTCCTCTGTAAAATGGACATAGTCATTTCATCATATAACTCATACACATGTGAAGAAGGTGATTTTAAACTTTATTAGTGATGTGTTGGTATTTTTCCTTCTATTTTACAATGGGTACAATTTTCATAAATTAAGTTAAAAATTAGAAATTTTATACATCCTAGCTGTTAAATAGCTCTGGTGTCAGGGACACCCTTTATCTGCTCCAATTCTCATAAATATTGAGAATAAGAAGGGAATTTTAGAAAAGCTCCCAGAGTCCAAGGACTAAGACTTTGATTTCCATTTGATGTTGAGATGAAGAAAAATAATATATCTATACCTCTGTCCCAAGAGATGTCTGGTCATTGTTCCATCTGGAAGCAGTATTCCATTAGTTGACCTTGATTGTCTCTGCTTCCTCATCACTCAGTTGAATGTCTGGCAGCTGAGCTTTTGCTTACCATAGTGAGGACCATGTCCTTGCTTCCCATTGCCTGAAGAGACCTTGGAAGGACTTCTAAAAATGGAGAGGCACATAATGTTCTCATTCCTAAAGCACCAAAGAGTTTGCAATATCCCCTACATGACCTCATTGCATTTCAATGTGTTAACTTCATCCTCCGCAGACCCTACTGCATGACAAACAGTCAAGGACTTCATGGCTAATTCAAGTATCAGCAGCTTTTCAGCTCCAATGAAACAAGGAAAGCTTAGTTAGGAAGGGAAATAGATTGTGCAATGCAGGTTTAATCTTTCCTCAAATCATATAGTATTCGAAAACTTGTAGATCCTTTAGTTTCACCTTCTCACTTGAGAGATGAAAAAACTAAGGCCCAGAAAGGGGGTACCTCAGGCCTTCCAGCATCTACCCAGCTTGTCCTCAATTCCTGGAATGCAGTTCCTTTTGCAAAAGGAAGGGTAGGGAGGCCAGGATACTCACAGAAATTCATTTTAATGAGCATTTTAAAAGCATCAAATGTCAGACACTGAGAATGTGCAGGCAAAAATGAAGGCAATGCTTGAGCTCACAGAGTTTGAGTATACCAAGGGAACAATGATTCTAGGTAAAGTTTGTAAAGAGAAAGAAAACCATGCCATTCATCAACAGTCATAGGATCAGAGATGTAGAGATGGGAGGAACACCAAAGATCAAGTTCAACTCCCTCATTTTACAGATGAGCAAACTGAGGCCCAGAGAAGTAAAAGTAACTTTCCCAAGGTCACATAGGGAATATAAAGTAGCAGAATCTGACTCCATGCTTCAAGAAATACTTATTGTAAACTTCCAATTTATAATTTTTTTTTGTCATTCTCATAAGAATTCTAATGTTGGATTCTTTTTCCTTTGGCAGCTTGGAAACTGAGAAATGGATGTCTTAAAATCATGCTTGTTTATGGATTGAAGACGTCTAATTATGATCATACTTACGCACCTTAAATGAAACGACCCCCAATCCAGATAGGCCATCGGCCTATAATGATGATTGAGAAGGATTGCCAGATAGTCGTTTGGTTATTGATTAAAGAGCTGTCAGAAGTGAATAGGTTAGCTGCCTGAATGTAGACATAGTCTTAGGATAGATAGAGACTCTAAGTTGTTATTCAATATATCTCTCCTTGACTTTTGCCCTAATCATTGATTTCTGTTTATAAATTGGAGAGGAGTACTGATTCTTGCCTCAGTGGCCTTGTAAGGCCACAGAGTGAAAGGTGTGTTTTACTATAGCCATTTATTGAACTATAACCTCCTTTATTAGGTTTTAAGTTAGTCCCATTTTCTTTCTCCCACAATACCTGGCACAATGCTTGGCATATAATAGGTGCTCAGTAGGTTTTTATAGAAATGTATTGTAGATAATTAGATAGCAAGTACTAAGGAATTGTATTCAAAGCAGGTAGCAAAAAATGAAATGAATATTACTATTATATGATGATTGTTAATGATTTTATTATGATAATAATTATAGTGTAGCAGAAAGAGCATCCAAGGATGGCAGAAGGTGTAAGATATAGTCCCTGATCTGAACTAACTTGGTATCTCACTATGGAAAAGTTACAATTTTTTTCATATGAATTACCACATCTGCAAAATGATACACTTCACAAGATTTATATTTTGTTTGTTTTAAACAGGATAGACCCCAATCAACTTGCTAAGTTAGATGTATGGATCTTTGTTTGGAGGCTTCCCCAAGACACCTTGACCAGAAGAACATGGATGTAGCCAATGGCAGTTTGTTTAGATGATATGAAAGACTTCTACAACTTGGGCACATTGATTGAATTATTGGGATTCAGAAAGACATTCTTGTTGAATGAACTGCCCCTCTCTTTGGTCTATAAAAGCAAACTAACAGACCATCTTGGACTATTTTAAAATTTCTATTCCCTACTTTTATTACTTAAAGGTATCTAGATAGTGCAGTAGATAAAGCCTTGGACATAGAATTAGGAAGACTTGAGTTCAAATCTAGCTTCAGATATTTATTATCTGTAGAACCCTGAGGAAGTCACCTAACCTCTGGTTGCCTCAGTTTTCTTAACTGCAAAATGTGTATAACAACAGCATCTTCAGGGTTATTGTGAAGGTCAAATGCAATAATATTTGGAAAGTGCTTAGTACTGTACCTAACACATAGTAGGTGCTATGTAAATGCTCTTTCTCATCCATTCCTCTCCCTTTCCTTGGCACAAGATTGACCAATTTGTCAAATGGCAGGCTTGGATTTAGTGGAACGAATGACTGTACTTATCAATGCAGTTTCTTCCTACCAGAACTAGTAGTGGCCGCCTTAGGGAAAAAGCCTATGGGAACTGCATAGGAGTGTCCATTTGGTTTGAGAGAAAAAAGTCTAAGGATAGGAAAATGCTTTGTAAATCCGAAAACATGTTGTAAGTATGAATTATTATCACTTGCTATTTGTTAAGAAAATGGTCATCTAAGTACTCTTGGGATCTGAAATTGATAACACCTACTAAATTTGACCACTTTGGAGTCATATTAGATGGCAGAGTAGCCTAGCAGATAGGGTACAGGTCTTAAGTCAGGAAGGCAGTAAAAATCCTGTCTCTATGTATTACCTATGTGATCATGGGCAAGTTACTTAAACTGTCTGTGTCTCAGGAAGCTCCCTAAGACTTGAAGTTATAGATGGGTTGTAATTCTGCCTCAGTGGAATTTCCATGTGGGAAATTTCTTATCTTAATGAAATCACAAATTACAAGTTCTAATCATATATCTATCTATCTATCTATCTATCATTTATCTACACACACATATATATACACACACATATAATTTTAGAGCTGTAAAGATCATTAAAATAATTTTCTTCAAGTCTTTTCATTTTACAGCTGAGGAAACAGAGACTTGGACAGATGACACTGGTCATGGTCATGTACATAGCATATTGATGGCAGAGTCAAGCGTAGAGGAAAGGTCTTCTGATGTCAGTTTGTTTCAACAGAAAGTTTTACGTGCTTTACTATAGTCATATATTGGGCATGGGGTACAATTGGCATTCAAATAGATTACAATCTAAAGGGGGTAGAGAAATGAAACATGTCCAAGTATAGGAATGATACAAAGTCAAATGCCTTTCCTACTTGGCCCCCAGTCTGACTTCCCAGTCTCGTTCTGTACTATTCCCCTTCCTGAACTACAGGCTTCAGCCAAACTTCAGTTTTGTACGTGCAGCATTCCATCTTCAGTGTTTGTACCTTTATACTGGCTTTCTCCAATAGCTGAAATGCACTCCCTCCTCAATGCTTCTAAATGCAGCTCAAGAACCAGGTCCTACCTTGAAACCTTTCTTGACTCTCATAACTTCTATTGCACCCCCAAATACCCTCTATTTATTATCTTTATATTTATTTTATCTGTTTATATGGATTTACTGTTTCTCTGTTAGAAAGCAATCTCCTTGAAGATTTTTTCATTCTTTGCATTTGCATACTTAGAGATAATGATCAGTGTTTGGCGCTTAATAAGTGCTTATTTATAGATTCATTGATATTAAACTACTCAACTTCCCTAAGCATCAGTCTCCTCATCTGTTAAATGGGGATAATAATGCTATCATTACTCATCTCACAGAGCTAGTGTAAGGAAAGCAGTTTATAAGTGCTAGGCTCTATATAGTGTATCCCAGCAGCTATAAGATATAATACCTTCCCCAATATTGAAATTTTTCCCAGCTGTTATTGCTCACCCATTCATTCAAGTCTGACTCTTTGTGACCCTGTGGACCGTAGCATACCAATATGATCCATGAGATTTTCTTGTAAAACATACTGGAGTGGTTTGCCATTTCCTTCTCCAGCAGATTCATAAGGCAAACAGAGGGTAAGTGACATCTAAGGCAATAAGCTAGTAAGTGAGGTCAGACTTGAATTCAGGTTTCCTGACTCCAGGCTAAGTACTCTATCCACTGAGCCACTCACCTGCTTCCCTAATACTAAGGCTTAATACCTTCCCTAGTTTAATACCTTCCTAGTCCTAGACTTTTGAAAAAGCCTATATAAATATTGATCATTATTGTAATTTTTCTCTTCTTACATGTTCAAAGACTAATCCTTTGAAATTGCATTTGTTCCAGGAAATAGAAGCTTGGCAAGTCTAGCGAAATAAAAAACAAAACAAATTTTAATTTAATGTAGAATAATTCATGTTCATCATTAAACACTGTAGTTTCTAGGGACTTTTTGGAAAGTAGCTTACTGCATACATACATAGAGTGGAAATTTTACTTTTCTTTAATAATTTGATGAGGTTGCATCACGAAAATTTTAATTATTTTCAGTGTTTATTGTCCACCTACTATGTACCAGAGCCTATGCCATGTGACAGAAAGGACTCAAAGAAGCATAAGATATTAACCCTGCTCCTGGGGAGGTTATGACCTAAGTGATCAGATTGAGTGTGCTTTCAGGGAGTAGATAACCTTAGGGGCACATTCTTCAGGAATCTTCTTCACAGTTGCTAATGAACTTTCCATACTCTTATAGTCTACTTCTCTGATGTACTTAGATATTATTATCTGTCAGTTATCTGTGTGCATGCTCCCACTAGAGTATGTTTTACGAGATGAAGGGATTATGTTACCTAAACTTTTTTGTTTCTCTCTCTATCATGATATTCTGCACATGATGGGTTTTTAAAAATTGAATTGTATACCAGTATATGATTCAGTACTGAAGTAAATAAGCTTTCCTATAATATGGATAAAACAATAAATCCTTCAGATAAGTCCATGAATGTGGACTTGAGGGGTTCAGGAAGGTTCCAAAAGGGAGTTTTATGATTTGAGCAGGACCATTTCAAATATGGAGGATTTAGGTATGCAGAGAAATGGCAAGCAAAGTATCAAGAAAAGATATATATATGTAATTTATATATAGAAATATATAATATAAATATATGTAAATACATATGTATAATATAAAGTATTAAAAAGGATACACACACACACACACACATATATATATATATATGTATGTATGTATGTATGTATAGGGAAGAGCAAAACAGAAAAGTGAGAATGAGCAGGGTTGAGAATGAATTTGTCTTTAAGGAAAAAAGCCTGACAGCCTGTTCTAAGAAAAAGTACATCCAAAGACTGGATTGGTAGAATGAGGTTGTATTGTGGAGGGCCCTGAATGCTAGGCTGAAAAATTGGAGATCTAGCCTGAGGATTGTAGGGAGTCCTTGGATGTTTTTCAAAAGGGGAATGAAGTAATGATGAAATGACTGATACTTTGAGGTCAGATTGGAGCAAGGATATACAGCATTATAATCTTTTATTATATATATATATAATGTGTGTGTGTATACACACATATATATGTGTGTTTGTGTGTGTGTGTACATATATACAATACAATACTAATCTTACCTTATCTATCTTATAGGTCTGAGGAATGGAAGGCACTCCAGAAATATTCTAGTGCGAGGATGACAGAGGGATAAAATTAGTCCTAGATCAGAATTAAATAGCAGTACTGGAACTCAAACCCCAATCCTCTCACCTCAAACAGACTCTTTTCACTGTATAACATTATCTTAATTGGAGTCAAGGTGACCAAGTAGAAAGTCATCACATTATTTTAACTTTTAAAATTTAGGTATCTTAGGTGACAAGCCGTATTTGTGGCTCTAAGAAAGTAGATATTTTTGTTAGCTTTCCACTTCTGCCCTCATGATGTTTACCTCAACTTAGAGTAAAAAATGTTTTTATATAACCTAGCCTCTAATCTCTGTCATAGCTAGACTTCTATCACAAATCAATTTCAGTGGACAAGGCACTAAACTTCTAGTCAAAAAAATATGGCTTCAAATCTTGCTTTAATCAATTAACATGACCCCCAATAAATCACTTAATATTTCTTGTCTTAGTTTAAAAATGTATAAAATCAAGTGAACTTAATAGATTGTAATATCTTCTCTGACTCTTAATCTATGATGTTATGATCTGTTGGTCCATAAGGAAATCCAAGATCGCAAGAGGCAGAAACCTGGTAATAGTTTCATGTCTATGAGTCTTATCCCCTCTACATAGGTTTGATCTCCTTAAGGCCAAGAGCATCATTATTTTTTTAATTTTGCTTCCTTTACAAACCTAGCTGAGTGGCAGGCACTTTACAAACCTAGCAGAGTGACAGGAAAAAAATGCTAAATTCAAATGAATGGAAATTGCCACTGCCAAGTTAAATTATGCTAAGAGGTAAATATAAAAATGAAATGGTTGTTACTGGATAATTCAAAAGAAATACAGATTGATGGAACAGAATAGAATACATACTTAAAATCAAAAACATTTAATAGATGAATAGTTGACAACCCCCAAATACAGTAGAAACTACTGTAGAAATGAAAATTATTTGGAAAATGGAATAGCAATAAGGAGGAAAGAAAATTGAAGTGGGTCCACATTTCACAAGAAATCATAGGCTCAGAGTTGGAAAGGTTCTCAGAGATTTCTGGTTCTACTTTCTGTGCAAAGAAATTCCCTTCATAACACTCCTGAAAATTAAGCATCAAATCCTTTCTTGAAGACCTCTGGTAAAGGTCTTTGGAGGTATCTCATTCTACCTTTTTTTTGTAACTCGTTGTTAAGATGTTTTCCCTTTGATCAACCTAAATTTATTTCTCTGCAACTTCTATCCCCTGCTCCTGATTTTTATGTGCAGTGAATAGCCCAATAAACAAATGGTCAGATGACCCAGGTTCAGTTCCTATCCTGGCTAATAATCAGTTCTGGAACCCTGAAAAAATCATTTGACCTTCTTGCACATTAATATTCTCATTTGTAAAGTTGATAACAAAAATATGTACACAACTAACTTCACAGTATTATTGTAGAAGTGTTTTTTATAGTCTTAGGAATTATTAGGAATTTGGTAATATGGGGAACTGAAGCAACTGTCTCTGGCCATTAAGGGAGCCGTTAGTATTTAGGGTCTGTCTCTTACTCCTGGTCTTTTAAATCGTTTTAAAGCCACATGCCTTCATCAGGAAGTCTTTTTTTTTTTCTCGTGAAGGGTTACAATTTGCTTTGTGATATATTAGCAGAGTTTCATCTCATTTGAAAGTTTTCTTTTCTATCTCAAGAAAGGATATTTCTTCCCTCCCAGATGGCAAAGATACATATTTAGAGCAATTAAAGTGAATCCCCTACAGCGAAGCTCTGTCCAAGGTACTGGAGCAAAAAAAAAAAATCACCTGAATGAATAGGCATAGAAATGCCCGTTAGCTGTACATTTTAGAACACCAGCTTATTATGCCTTTGGCATTTTCCATTTAAGCTTTATTGGCTGCCTGAAAGTCAGCACATTTTATTATGGCTTATAAGAGTCATAATAACAATAATATCTCCAATTTATATAGCACTGTATAACCTTTTAAAAGTAATATATAGTATCTGCCTCCCATGTTAGAAACCTTGGGCTATCTTTGACTCTTTCTTCTCCCTCATCTCTAATATCCAATCATTTACCAAGGTTTTTAATTATACCTTCTCAATATTTTTCATATCTTTCCTTTCCTTTATTCCCACTTCTGCTACCGAAGCTTAGGATCTCATTGCCGTCTGCCTGAAGTACTCTTGATAGCTTTCTAACAGGTCACATGTCCACTTTCTCTCATCTTCAGTCCATACTTAGAACAATTAATACAAATCTTCCCTATCCATAGATCTGACAATGCTTTTGCTCGGCTCAAAAATCTTCAGTGGTTTCCTAAAAATTCTTAACTGAACACAAAACCCCTTTGCTTATAGACAACCTACTGTGATATTCCAGATATGGTTTGACTAGGGCAAAGACGATGGGACCACTACATTCCTAGCCCTAAACTTCATGTCTTTCTTCATGAAGTTTAACATTTCACTGCCTTTTTCTTAACCTATATAACACTGTTAAACAGTAATAAAAACCCAGATGTTTTTCAGATGAACTTTTATCTACTTAGTCTGACTTCTATCTGATGTAGTCTTCTCCCATCTTGTACAGTTGATTTTGGAACCCACTCAGTTCAGTTCGACAAGCATTCTATAAAGTACATCTTTTTAATTTTTTTAGTTTGTAGCTTAATTTTTAATTATTTTAATAATGTATTAATATCTTGTTCTGTGCTTAATACTGTGCTAAGTGTCAAGAATACAGTCATTGACTTCAAAGAGCACACATTTGCTTTTCTATTTTTATTATGCTTGAAAAATATATATATGTATATACACATATACATATAAGCACTCATGTATATATGTATGTACTCACATATATACATATATACACATATATGCACACACATTTAAGTATAATATGTATATATACACATAAATATAAGAAAATACATCATATGTATATGCACATAGGCATATATAAATATATATAAGCATGTCTGTATGAATATTTGAGAACCTCTTTTCTAGTTTTTGAGCACTAATTTTCTTTTATTCATTCTACAACCCTCCCTCTTTGGGGGAAAAAAAAGAAATTCAAAACACTTGTAACTAATTAGCATAGTCAAGGAAAACAAATTTGCACACTGACCATGTCCAAAAACATGTTGCTCATTGTGCACATTTGTCTATCACTTCTCTGTCATGAAGTGAGTGGCATTCCTCATCATCATTCCCCTGGAAACATAGTTGATTACTGCATTTATTAGAGCTCTTATCTTTCAACATTGTTCCTTTTTATAATATTAATGTTGCAGTATAATTTGTTCTTTTGCTTACTTCATTCTCCATTAGAATACTGACTATTTTTAAAGTATGATGCTAGGAGCTGAGCAACTTTACATTTTCCTGATTAAATTTTATCATGTCAAATTAGGCAAAGTAGTCTAAGCTATCCAGATCTTTTTCAATCCTGACTGTCACCTAATGTATGAGATATCCCTCTTCACTTTGTGTCAGCTGTAATTTTATAAGCATACTTTTGATAATCTATGCCTTTATCTAAACCATTGATAAAAACGTTAAACCATGCAAAGCCTAGCACATATCCTAGGACTTTTTCCAAATTGATACTGATCCGTGGTGACTATATCCAGTCATCCAGTAAATTCTGAATTAACTTACCTGTACTGTTGCCTAGTTCATAACATTTCCAAATTACCTCCAAGAATGGCATGAGAAATATTGTTAAATGCTTTACTAAAGCTAAGTAAATTATATCCATAACATTCTTCTGATACACTGATTTAATACTCTTCAGAAGACAAACTGTTCTTGGTAAAGCTATGTTTGCTTTTTCTGATTAATGCTTCTCCCCACCCAAGATAATCCTAGATGATCCCAGGATTTATATTCTAGAGCTTTACCCTCATTACCTCCTGACTGTATTATTGCAATGATCTAATTAATCTCTAAGCATTTGGTCTCTCTCTTCTCCAGTCTACCTTCCAAGTAGCTGCACCATTGATATGCCTAAGTTTCAGGCCTGATAAAGTTACTTCGTTCCTAAGCAACTCTAGTGACTCCTCCTTACTCTTATAATAAAATACAACTTCTTCCATTTGGCATTTAAAGCACTTTGTAATATGACTCCAGCCCTATATTTCTAGGTTGATTGAGTGAATATATTATCCGCCATATGCATTTTACAAATGAACCAAACTATCCCGCTTTCAGTTCTCTCTATGTAGGATCCCCTCTCTACCTTTACATAGAATATTTCCCATTTTTGATATTCTCTCTCTCCTCACTTCTGGTTCTTGAAATAACTAGCTCCCTCTAAAGATTATTTCAAGGGATATATCCTTCAAGAGGATATATGATCCTCCCAGGTTCTACTTCCTCACTCAACCACTGTGCACTTACTTTGTGTATATCCTGTATGTATTTAATTCTGCACAATTTGTATTCCTCTATCATGGGAGTTCCTTGAAATCAAGGACTATTTCACTTATTTATCTATATTTCTAATACCTAGTATACTATCTAGAACATTGGAGCACTTAATGAATTCTTATTGATTAATTAATGCTGTGAATCAAGTCCAGAGGAGCTATAACTCTACCATAAACTCCTTGAAAGCATGGCACATAGCGTAAGTCCCTTATACACCTAAGGCCTAGCACAGGATTTTACGTATAGTGTATGCTTAATAAATAAATAGGCATTGAATTGAATTTAGAATTCTATATTCTAGGTTGCCCCAAGAACTCAAATTCTGTGTTCATTGTGCCAAGAATTCTTCCTATTACAGATTTTATGTCCTATAGTCTTATACCATCTTCCCTATATTATTTCATATTTTATACTCTCCACTCTTCTTCATTCTGATTTCCCATGTTCTGTGTTCCAAGGACCCTGATAATTCTGATAGTCTATGATTATGTGAAAAGAATGAAGGAAAACAAGGCAAACATTTTGCTTAGAAGGAGATGCTGTCTGTGGGTAATGGGTACAAATTCCAAAGAAAAATAGAAACCACGTTCTCTGATGTTTGCAAGCTTTCAAGTTAAACCATAGTCATTTTCCATATTGAAAAACATACTCAAAGAAGAAGCTGGAAGTACCTGGCCACGGAATCTTAAGCTGGAGAACAAAAGAAAGTATTTGTCTAAAGGCATATTGATGTCTTGATGGATCTATAGCCACATGGATTTCAATTCTTCCTCCATCACTGCAGGGAGGAGTACTTCTGCCTCTCATTTTCTTTTAATATTTTTATAAATATAAACACCACATCACCTGGCCTGTCAGTCCTCTCTCTTACTGCATTGCTGACCCACTTTCTTTCCCATTCATATTATAGATCCTTGAAAAAACTTTTTATGTCAGTTCTTGTATATATATCTATATCTATCTATCTATCTATCTATCTATATATATATATATATACCACCATTAGTAATATGTCATGTTATTTACACCCACTGAGCATATTTTCTTTGAGTTTTCAGTCATTTGCAATTTGATTCTTCAGAAATCATGCTCTTCCCTGATTCACCACCATGTAATATAATTATGAAAAAATTGGTGTTAAAAAAGATGAGTTTTTAGCAGGGGTTAACTTGAGGTTATTGAAGGTATTATATAGCTGTTCTAATGTGACCTATCCCCATCTCCTCTTCTATTCTTTCCCCCCTAAATCCACTCCTTCTAATTCTAATTCAGGCATCTAACTACATGTTATAGCAGGCTATATGTGTTCTTCATACAGTTTAATTTGTGTGTCATCCCATTTAATTTGAATTGCTAGACCAATTTCCTTTAGAGAATTATGAAAAACTCATTCATATTTAGTATGTCTAGTGCTTATATCTGTTATAGTGCTTGTCAGGTATTGGGCATGGTATGGGAGGAGTCATAGCCCTTGAGTTGTAGTTTGAAGACCTGGGTTCAAATCCAACAATAACATTGTCTTGAAGACCTAAGGAGACTATTTATTACAAATGATTATGGCTAACAGTGATCAGTATGTCTGTTGCCTTTTATTTGAAAGGACTGGAATAGTAAGGTACTGAGGGGTTTTTTGTTGTTATTTTTTTGGTTTTTTTAGATAAAAATAAGCTAAATCTGTTTTCTTCCAGAAGAAACTAAGAGGGTCTAGATCCCAGAATTTCAGATGTCTGGGCTAGAGTCTCCCTATAGGGATCCCTATGGCCTGTAGCTTCCACTACAGTTAAGAAGATCATAGGATCTTAGGCTTTAAAGCTGGATCTTAGACATCCTCTAGTTCAAATGTCTCATTGTAAAATGAAGAAACTGAAGCCCAGAAAGTTTAAATGGCCAGAAAGTTCCCACCAGTAGTAAGTAGGTCCTTTGACTCTTTCCACTATACTACATTGGCTCCCTTATGGGAAGAGATGAGACTGACACAGAGGTTGTAAGACCCTCCAAAGGAACAGGAAAGTCAAGACAAGGGGAAGGATTACCGAGAGAGAACCAGTTCTGCTTCGGAAGCATTTGCTTGAAGGGTGTTCAGGACGTCAAGTTTAGAATGTCCAATGGCCATTGGTAGTGTGGGATTGGTGTGTAGGAGAGAGAACAGGACCGGATATGTAGATGTGAGAGTTATGTACAATTAAATAACATTAAATTCTTGGGGACTGATGAAAGCACTAAATGAGAGAGAATATAATGAAGAAAAGAGGGAACAGGGTAGCGGTGATGGGGTATGTTTGTATGGGATTTGTGTGGGAAGGGGAGTGATGTTCGTACATTCTTGAAGTTATAGTCACAGAAAACAGTCCCAAGGTTCTGGGGTGTGGGAAACAAAAGTAGTGGCTAGCTGGCTACCATGCTAACATGGTTATGAGCATGGAACTAGAAAAAATAATGAATATAGTATATGTTTCTATAAGTCTTTATAGTTTAAAAAAATTTTTCTTACAGTAATTTTGTAAGTAGTTAGTGCAACAATATAATCTAAATTTTGCAGATGGGGAAACTGAAATGAACGGAGGTAAGGAGATCTTCATGGTCACTCAGTTTACAACGTCAGACCTGGAACTTGATGTAGGTCTTTCGATTTCACAGCTTAGCATTCAGATGTCTCTACAACTTGGATCCCATCTGCATTGCTAATTTCATTTCTCATGATTCCCTTTAATTCAGCTCTGGCCCAAAGGTGAATATTCACATCAGAGTCTTTCTTTGTTTTGATATTGGGTTTAGTGGTTCATGATCTTTCATATGATCACTGTACTGCTCAAAAGCCTCCTACGATTTATACCTGACTGAATGATGATGTCCAGTGTCCTTTGTCTTTCGTTCAAGGTCCTCTGCAGTCTAGCCCAATATACCTTTCCTGATTTATTTGTCACATAAGCAACCACAGTGATCTCATTGTTTCCCCAATATTTGTTGAGTATTTACTATGTTCCAGCTTTTCTTAATACCATTGCCTCTGCTTAAAATATTCATCCTCTCTTTTCTAATTCCTAGCCATCCTTGAAGATTCTGATTAAGTCCCAGAAACCTTCCTTAAGCATTCCTAATGGATAGTGAGCTCTCTTTCCTCCCATTTATTGTACATAATGCCTATTTGGGGCTTTGTATGATTTGTCTGGTATTGTTATTAATTAATTAACTTATTTCACAGTTATTGATGCTCCTGCAATGTATAATACTATGGTTTGGTACTATATATATATATATATATATATATATATATATATATATGTATATGTATATATGTACATATGTATGTATTTGTGTGTGTATAATATGTATTATATACACATATAACAATATATAACTATATATGCATATATAAACATACATACACATATATGTGTATATATGTATACATACATATGTGTGTGTTATATCCATGAATGTTCTGGTAAATACTCTGAAAAAAACTTGCACAAGGCACTCTTCTAATTTAATCTTCACTATTAGCATTTTTACCATCAGTTTGTTAAATCTAGACAATGCACCAAATGATGAATCAATTCCTGAATTGTAGCTGATTTCCAGGGTGTAAATGCTCTCACTGAAATTTTAACAATCAGCTCAAGGAACCTAGTATTAAATGGCTCAAGCCATTTAATATATACCACGGTTTGAATGGTTCATGATCTTTCATATCTGATTATATCCCTGGTATAATTGTGTAAATTCCTTGAGGATACTTCCTGTAATTATCCTATGTGTCTAATGCAATATTTTATATATAGGTAAGTATGCTTTAACTAATCACTAATCCAAATATTTCAAGAAAAATAACTCCAGCTCAGGTTCCAACTCATCCAAGAAACCTTCCTAGATTCTCCTCAGCTGGCAGTGCATTTTTAAAGTTTTTCTAAAATCCATTAGATCTCCTCTTTGCTTCTACCAAATTCTGTCTTTTATCACGTTAGATTAAATAAGTAATCTATTCCCACCTCACTTTCAGCATTGTAAGATTCTTGAAGTACAAGGATGGTGTTTTTTTTTAAAGTAATTGTATCTTAAGAAAAAAACACAGAACCTTCCATTTAAGTTTTGAATACATATGCAATTAAATTGGATATGAAGTTCAAATTTTCTTTTTTTTAAGAACAAAGGAATAGTTTTGCTTTTATAAGCACAATATATAAAACATTGAACTGGAAGGCATGTTAGAAATCACTTTGTTCAACCCTCTCATTTTACCGATGAGGAAATTGAGGCCCCAAGATGAAATTTACCCAAGATAATGAAGCCATAAGTGTCATAGACAAGATCTCTAAGTTTTTTGATTCTCCACCTAGTGTTCTTTCTTTACATCAGTAGTTTATGGACTGAAGGTCCCGTGATGCTTTCACTGATAAGCGAAATGAAACGTCCATCTATTTTACTCAGTTTTTCATTAAGCAAATATTGATTGAGGACTGCGTCATTTTTGTCTTTTTATCTCCCGCATTTAAGCAGTGCCTGCAGTGCCCAATAAGTGCTTGTTGATTGGGTGATTGATTGGTATATGCAAATCCATGGACCCATAGTCCCTGAGGATAATGCAATGACTAAAACTCGGAAGACTCCAGCCTTCACAGAGGTCACAGTCTGGTAGTGGGGAGAAAACAGGTCTAAAAATAGTCAGGTCCACAAACGTTTTCTGTCCCCTGTTCTAGTGCTGCCTTTCCTTTTAGGATTTGGAACTTTGATTGCCTCAGTTCCTGCTGACGTTGGGTCTCAGAAACCATTGTGACCCTTCTGTAGCTTTAGTAGGCTAAGAAAGCTCTCTGGGAAATCCTAGTCTGTGCAACTGAAGACACCCCACACTTAAACATTTTGGGCCCATTTCCCAGCCACTTTTGAAGGCAAAATTATTCCTCTCCTTATATTACTCAGAACATAGGCCTCCTCTAGAGGGAAGGATTGAGAAATAAAAAATAAAAACAAAAAAAAAAATCATTTCCTAGGAGAGGCAACATCTGACCATTACATTCCAGAAATATTAGACCTTTAAGAATCCCAGAACCAAGGAATTTTAGAGCTAGAAGTAGGAAGAGAGATTATCTAGTATAATGTCTTTGAAGTTTACTTCTGCCAGACCATCAGTTCGCTTTAAAAAGACAGTCAACAAACATTTATTAAGTGACAGGCACTGCTCCAGGTGTGTGCATTTCAGTCCTCATCTCTGTCAATTTATCTGCTGCATCTGATTCACTTGACAGCTAACCCTCTGTTCTTTAAGTTTTTGTGTCACTACTCTCTCCTGGTTTTCTTACTTTTCTGACAATTTTTCTGATCCTGTGACTGGTTCATCATCTATATAAAGCCACTAACTGTGGGCTGTTCTCAAGGTTCTGCTGTTGTCCTTCCTTCCTTCCTTCCTTCCTTCCTTCCTTCCTTCCTTCCTTCCTTCCTTCCTTCCTTCCTTCCTTCCTTCCTTCCTTCCTTCCTTCCTTCCTTTCTTCCTTCCTTCCTTCTTTCCCCTCCTCCTCCTCCTCCTTCTTCCTTTGCCTCTCTCTCTGTCTCTGTCTTTCTGTACTCTCTGGAGGAGCAACTATCATCTCTATGCAGATGACTAAAAAAAAATCTGTGTATCTATCTCCAGGCTTCCCCCACCCACCTTAGATTTCAGTCCTGAATAACCTATTTCAAACTACATATCCTGGAGACCCCTTAAACTCAAAATGAACAAAATTGAATTCATTATCTTTCTCATGAAACTATCTCCTTTTCCATTTTTCCCTACTACTCTTGAAGGTACTATTGTCATTCCCTCGTGCCAAGTTCCTATAACCTCATCATTATCTTTGACTCCTCACTGACACCCTACAATTCAATCAAGTGCTGAATATTTCTGCTTCTATGTCCACAATACCTCTTGTAGCAGATATTTTTCTGTTCACACAACTACAAGGTCCAGGTTCTCTCTCCTGCTTTATTTCAATCGCTTCCTAATTGGTGTCTCCCCTTCAAACATCTCACCACTCCTATCGATCCTGCATACACTGCCAAAGTAATTTTCCTTAAACATAGATCGCACCAGATGTCTCCCCCACTCATTAATCTCTCATTGCTCCCCATTACTTCCAGAATAAAATATAAACTCCTCTATTCATCTTTAAAGGACTATACAGCCTGGCCCCCACTCATCTTTCCAGACTCATTGGCCATTTCTCCCATTCCTGTAATCTGTGATCCAGTCAAATTGGCTTTCTTTCTGTTCATTAGCAACGACTCCATTTCCTATCTCTGTACCTTGCACTGGCTGTATCATGTCTAGAATGTATTGCTAACTTACTTCTCCCTCCATAAATCCTTCTTTTTCTTGTAGACATAGCTCTCGGTTCGTGTCTTCAACATTAAGCCTTTCCTAATCCCCCAATTTTAAGTGTCCTCTCTCCCGAACTACATTTGTGTTTAATGAGTATATTTATTTTCATTTATCCTCTATATTCATTCTACATACATCATTTTATGTCCTTGTGGCCTTCCCCATTAGAATGTAAACTGCTTGGAAGTAAAGATTGTTTCTTCCTTCATTTTTGTCTGCTCAGCACCTAGGACAGCACCTGACATAAATGATTACTGATTGATTAATTAATTGCAGGGGATATAGTGACAGAAATGAAAGAGTCCTTATACTGAAAAAAGCTTACATTAGCCCCAGTTTTTTTTTTTACTTTTCTTGTTTTACCCTGATTTGAAAGACAACTGCCTTCCTTGCCCCACCATCACCCACAGCCACAAACATATACAATCAAACACTGGAATATTTCATCTCATCTTCTTTTGGTTTTTAGTTAACAAGTCATGTGACTACTTGGAAGCAATAATAGTAATTATGATTATGGATATAATGCTTTCTGAGTTATAGTTTTGGAGCTGAAAGGTAATTTAGCAATCATTTTACAGATAAAGAAATTGAGGCCCATAGAGGATAAAACACTACTCAAGTTCACAATCCAAATCTAGTGCTTTTCTGACTGTGCCAGGATGTCACCTTAATAGAATCTTGTTTATTATAGAATAAACAACAACCCTGTAAGGTAGGCAGTGCAAACATTTTATCCTCATTTGATACATGAGGAAACCAAAATTCAGAGAAATTAATTGATTTTCTTTTGGTCACAGATCAAATAACTCTCTTTACCATGCCATGTTATTAAAAAACTTGTCATTTTAAGGATATTATTTTACCAAAAGAATTACATGACAGTTACTAAGGCAAAATTATCATCATCACCACCACCATAGCTAGGATTTATAAAGCTCTTTTAAGTTTGAAAACTGCTTTACAAATGATGTTTCACTTCATTCTTCCAGTAGAAAAGTAGATGCTATCATGACTCTCATTTTTCAGATGAAGAAACTGAGGCAGAGATTGACTTGTCCAAGGCCTCAGGTAGTAAATATCTCGTCCTTATTGTTGAATGAATATAATAGACACTTGTAATTACCCTGAAAAATCTGTACCTTTGGTAATATCAAGTTTTGGCTTAGTGAATACATATATGTCATTTATTTATTAAAGGAATGAAAATATTCGTTAACTCAAGTTGGTCAAGGACGTCCTGTATAAAATGCATTAACTATGTTTATGGTGAGGCATAATCCTGACTGAAATTGGGAAAGATTTTCTGTTAATGGAAAATTCCATTTTTGTCTCCTAGAATCTTTCCATTTAATCAAATATCTTGGTCTTTTGAATTCAGGGTTCACTTTCTTCATAACAGAGACAAAATATTTTGTTTAAGGTAATAGAATCCCTCAGTCTTAGAACTGGGAGGGGCACACAAGGTAATCTAATTCAAATTCTCACTCATTGCCTAGATCTACAAGATCTTCAATGAGCAGTCATTTATCTTCTACTTCAATTTCTCTGCTGACGAGGAACTCACTCCCTACCAAAGCTGTTCATTTTATTCTCAGACAAATCTAGTAGTTAGGAAGTACTTCCTTGCAGCAAGCCAAAATTTACCTTATAACTTCTTCACATTTCTGTTAGTTGTGCCTCCCAGGCTAAGTTAATATGTACTCTGTCTTCCACATGATGGTCTTTCAGATATTTGAAGAATGTTAACCTGTTCTTCCTCTTAGATTTTTCCAGGCAAAACAAGTCTAATTCCTTCTGCCATCTATATATACAACCCTGACCTCACATGAGCTTCATTCTCAACTTTCTGTCCTTTGGTCCCACTAGCACCCTAAACTAAACATGTCAGATCCTGAACTCCCCTGCTTCCCCTCTAAACCTGACTCTCCCCCACCTTCTCTGCTCCTGTTGGAGGCACCAATAACCTCCATGTCACCCGGGTTTCAAGCCTTGGAATTATCTTTGTCTCTTCTCTATCCCTCATTCCCCCCCAGAAACCAGTCATTTGCCAAGTTCTGTTAATGTCACTTCCACAAAAACAAGAAGTGTTGTCAGAGGCAGCACTTGCCCCTCAGATCACAGCAATATCAGATGTTGCATTCCTAGCATCTCTTGCCTCTATCCCTTCTTCCCCACTCCTCCTGCCACTGTCTTTGTTCAGGTTTTCAACGCCTCTGGCCTACACTGTTCCCAGTGCTTCCTATCTGGTTTTTCTTCTCTGGTCCCTTCTCCTTTCACACAAAATTCCCTTTCTAAAGCACTTGTCTGTCTGACCATGTCACTCAGTTGCTCAGACACTTTCAGTGCCTGCTTATCATCTTTAGTTTAAAATACAAGCTCATTATCGTTGCTGCTGAAGATCCATTTAAATCTGGTTTCTTCCTATCTTTCTAGCTTTATTTCATACTGTGTCCTATCTCACACTCTAAATTAACTCCATCCAAACTAATCCTGTTCCTAAACTTGCTATGTCATCTCCCACCCCTGGGTATTTGTTCAGGATGTTCTCAGGCTTGAAATATGTTCATTCCACATCTGATAAACTTTGCTTCCTTCAGTACTGAAGGTCAATACTGGGGTCACTTCCTAAAGCCTTCCTTGATTGTCCCTCGATCTTTCTATCCCTGGATATTTCTAAAGCATATTACCTAGATCTCTTCCTGGAAATAATCATATGTGTTATATTTTTAAGTGTTTAAATTGTATCTGTCTCTCCCCCCTCAGTAGAATGCTGGCTGCTTGAAGACAGGGGCTATATCATTTAAAAAACATCTTTGTATCCTCATAAATTAGCAGATTGTTTTATACTTAATAAGTGTGTTAAATGAATGAATGAATTTCTCATAAAGCATTCTTTCCTGCCCCTCCCCAACCTGTAGTCCTCATCTGGATATTCTCTTTCTACTCCTGTTCTTTAACATAGCAATATGCTGACTTTTTCTTGGATCAAACATTTTTTTCTTTTGACATTTCACTGTGTATTCCTCCTTACTTTCTGCCTGAAGCTTCTTTGCATGCAATTTGCACCTCTCTGAGATTAAGCTACCAGCATCCATTTATACCCATCTGTTGTTACTTTACAAAACTGCTCCTGCTGTAGAGCTATCATGGTTTTTTCCCCAAATCCTCCCCAGGCATGTTCAGTCCAATGCTGGAATGCAGCCTGTTTCCTTCACAGCCAGTATATTTACCCAGAACCTGCACATCATCTGGTACAATACCTAGGCCTTTAATTATCCTGGCCCATGCATCTCTTTGGAGGTCATGCCTTGGAAAGGAGGTTTCACAGACCTTCTCCATACTCCAGGGTCTGTAATGATGATGTCTAGTTTTCCCAGAGGATATCAGTAGAAATATTCATCCCACATGATCATCATGCTAATAAAGAAGGTAGAAAGTCAGTATAATAATATGCGCCCAGTTCTATCTGAGGTATAGGGATTAAGATTTTAAAAAAGAAAAAAAATAGTATCCATTCTTGAGGATTCATGACCCTATTGGGAAGACAAGGCACACATATATCTATAACTAATCTATACCTTTATCAGTATATAGACACATACAACAGATACTTGAGAAAATTTGACCAATCAGCAAATATTTATGGAGTATCATTGTACTCTATATTGAAGGGGTATAAAATGGTCCTAGTAATCAAAGTACTTAAGATGTAGCAGAAGCCACTAGACATACATTTATGCAGAAGATCAAATGGTCAGTCAATAAGAATTTATTAAGTATATACTATGTTCTGGTCACTTTATTACATGGAAAGGATACAAAGACAAACATTTTATCTACATGAGAATCTCTCTCCTTCAGTTCAAATCTCAACCTCACAATGACTTGAATATGTTTTAGGGAGTTGGTTGAGGAAAATAAAGATTCAGTGATTTGCCCAGGATAGTAAATATCAGAGGTAAGATTTGAACCCAGATCATCTTGACTTCAAGCCTAGAACTCCATGTACTTGATGAGTAGTCAGTTTTTGTAGGTTTCCATCTCTCTAATTCATGTATTTGGTTCCTGCCCCTGTCCATGATCAACCAAGGTCCCCTTATGAGTCCTTCTTAATAATGGATCATGCCTCCATCCAAGGTATTCCCTGCAATCATAAGAATTTACCTAGACAGTAATCATAGTTAACATTTACACAGCACCTTAAAGTTTGTAAAGCATTTTGTAGATTTTCATCTGAGACTCAAAACAACTCTATGAGATAGTATTTTAAGTCCATTTTACAGAAGGGTAAATTGGGGCTCAGAGAAGTTAAATGACTTGTCCAGGGTCATACTTTTAGTAAGTGTCTGAGGTGGGCTTTTACCTCAGATCTTTTTGACTACAAGTCTAGTACTCCATGTACTACCCTGTCTACATGAGGAAAGGGAGGGGTGATAAAGAAACTATTTATGTCATATGAACTGAGGTTGAAAGAACTGGGAATATTTAACTTCAAGAAAACTTAGGGAAGACTGAATCATTTTATTTAAATATTTCAAACGCTACCCTGTACAAGAGAAATTAGATTTATTCTCTTGCTTGAAAGGAAGGAATTAGCACTAATGTGTAGAAATTAAACTCGGCATATTTCATCTCAGTATAAGGAAGATGTATTTAATAATTGAAGCTGTCCAGCAATGGGGTTGGCCAACTTATAAGTCAGTTTCTTATCATTACCTGTTTTCAAATTAAGGTTTGATGGCTGTATATTGAAGGTATTATAACATAGCCTACAGAAAAATTTACATGTATGGCAAGTTATCCTAACAAATAGAGTACATAAAATAATAATTTTTGTCCCTTTGCTTTGGTGCTGGAAAAAAAATACTCATTTATCCTGAGAACTCAGAGAGTTGATCCAAGATACAAAAAAGGTGATTTAATCCATTGTGGAAAATAATGAATTGGCAGAGATGACAACAATAAATTTATATCGCTCATTGGTTCTAGTGACCCCAAAATGATTACTGCTGCAAGAATTTGGCAGAAGTTAACAAATGTTTATTAAATGCCTACTATATACTGAGTACTGTGCTGAGCACCATCTCCTTCCATTAAACAACAACTATAAAAAGTTAATTCTAGAAACATTACTAGAAGGAAATTTGTCTTGTCTTGCAATATTATGAAAGATTAATTGAATCAGAGAGAGGAAAAAGGGAGAAGATCTACTCGAAATTGATAGTAATCTTCCAGGCATGGGTGGTGGCACTGAGAATAACTAGGGAAGGGATGTAAGAGACATCAGGAGGGAAGTGATGAGACTTATTAATTCATGGCATATGAAAGGTAAGAGAGATATTAAGGAATAGCATTGAGATTTCCAGCATGAGAGATAAAGTGATCACACAACTGAAAGGAAGAGATACAGGTGTAAGGGAAAAGGTGATAAGCTCAATTTTGGACCTGTTGAATGTGAGGTGCCAGTGGATCATCCAGGTGGAAATATCTTGAAAAAATTTGGAGATTTAGGTCTGGAGCTCAAAGGTGAGTTTAGGGAGACAGGATGTGGATTTCAAAGCCTTCTCCATACTAACAGGAATTGAAGCCCTGCGTGTGAATAAGATTGCCAAGGGAGATGATTTAAAGAGAAGGGGATGAATCATAGAACCTTGAGGAACTTCCATCATAATGAGTTGGGAAGAGGGCAAGACAGCAGCAAAAGAGAAAGTATAAAAGTGGTTAGAGAGGTAGGAATAAAACCAGGACACTATGGTGTCCTTAAATCCAAGAGAAAAAAAATAACAAACAACTCAAATATTAGGCTACAGAAACGGGCATTGAATTTAGCAATTACATGATTGTTGACCTTTGAGAGAGAAATTCCAGTATTGTGGTGGGAACAGAAGCCAAATTAAAGGGAGCCATGGAGGGATTAGGTGGTGAAAAATTAGAAGTATCCGTTGTAGAAAACTTTCCCAAGATAGTTAGCAGTGAAAAAGAGCAGAAAAATCTAATCAACAGTAAGTTGGCAAGCATTTATTAAATGCCTGCTCTTTGTTATGCTAGATTCTGGGAATACAAAGATAAAAAAATGAAATAATCCCTATTTCCCAGAAGTTCTTTCTATCAACAGTAAATGGAATGATAACTCAGATTCTTTTTTTCTTATTTGAAAATATATTTCATTGATGGAATTTTATTAGTTCAAGTCCTATCCCTTCCTTTCACCTTTGCACAAAATCATATAAAGGGAAAAAAGAGAAATCAGCAAAACAAATCAATATATATTGGAAAAAAACCTGACAGTATAGGCAATGTTTCACACTCATAGAATTTTCTATATTCCAGTTCTGTGAAATCTACAAGCTGGTTTTTTATAATTTTGTAACATCATTTTTCAATAGTTTTATGACTGCTATTCTACTTATACTACTGTAGATATTGCATATATTGTTTTATTGGCTCTGTTTATTTCATTTTGTATCAGTTCATGTAAATCTTGCCACATTTCTCTGTATTCATCACATTCATTGTTTCTTACAGAATAGCAATATTCCATTACATTTATGTACTCTAATTTGTTCAGCTACTTCCCCAATTGAAGAGTATCTACTTTGTTTACAGACTTATTTTTTTTTTTTTTGGTATTAGGGAAAAAAATAAGACTACAACTATTTTCATAGATGAAACCTTTCTTTCATTGACTTCCTTAGGTGTTTATGTTAAGCAGTGGAATATCTTGTCAAAGAATAAGAACATTTTGATCAATCTATTTCCATAACTTCAAATGACTTTTCTGAATGTTTATACTAATTCATATCTTCAGCAGCAACACATTAGGGTGCCACTCTTTACAAAACTCATCCAACATTGATTTTTCCAGTCTTTTGTCATCTTTGTCAACTTACTGGATATGAGGTGAAATCTCAGGATAATTTGGATTTTCATCTTTCTTAGCATTGGTGATTCAGAGTGTTCTTTCATATACCTATTAATAGTTTTCAATTCTTCTTTTGTGTGATTATTTCCTTTGACCACATATGTATCAGGAAATGACTTTTTAACTTGTAATTTCTGCTAGTTTTCTGTATATTGTAGATAACAAACCCTTATCCAAGAAATTCAATACAATGGTAGAGATATTTTTTATTGTGTGTACAAAAGTCTTTAAATTTAATGTAATCACAACTATTTTGTTTGTAATTGCCTCTATCTTTTGATTAAGAATACATGATCTACTTATAACTGTGAAATATCTGTTTCCTTCTTTTCTAATTTTTAATGGCATGATCTTTGAAATTTAGGTGACATTTATTTTGAATTTATTGTGGAATATGATGGCATTAATATAAGCCCAACTTCTACCCAGATTGTTTCTTCAGCTTTCTCAGCTTGACTTTTTTATTATCTTTTCAGAGTTCAAATAAGGAACTATTTCCTAAGTAATTTAGATTCAGTAATTTATTAAACTGGGATATTGGATAACTTGCATTCCTATTATGATATAAGCTTTCTACCTAGAAAAATAGGATGGATTAAGAAATGTGATTTTGTTGTTAAAAATTGTGGAGACCTTGGTTGCATTATAAGGAACCAGGAGAGAAGGAAAGAGTACCGGGTTACGAGATGAAGGATATGGAGAAATTGAAACAGTTGTTGGCCTCTGAATCTCTCTTAAGGGCTATATGGCCTTGATCTTCTTTAAAAAAAAAAAAGTGGGAGTATTGAATTATCCTCTGTGTGCATGGCAGATTGAGTTATAGTTAAGGCCTTGAAAAAAGAGGAAAAAGTTTGTAACAGTTATCCCGGAAAATGAGCTAGAGAGTGAATGACAAGGGTGGATCACAAAGTTTGTCAATATGGGCTCTAATGTTTCCCAGTGAGATTATATGTTTGTAGATGATTATGATCACCACAAGTAAAGTAGTTTTTGAGTTTATCTTTTTTTGTTGCCATTTTAAGAGGTACAAAACATTTTCATCACTAAAACACTGATATTATTCCAGTTTTGCAAATAAGGAGACAATCTTGAAAGCATTGTAATCAAATTATATGGCAATTAAAATGCATTCTTTGAATGTAATTAATCTTAAGCATGGTCTGAAGTTGATTTGCATTCAAGAAATGACATAATAGATTGCTATGTCATGTAGTGAGTTGGTAGCCTGCAAAAGTATGAGTGAGCAATCTGGGGGAAAACATTGGAGTGAGAATTTATTGGGGCAGGAGAGGGGTGATTGCGATTGTGTTTGGCCTTTGTTGCTAAAGAAGACCATGCCATCATAGAAATGACATGACTTGCACTTGACTTTGATTTGAGTGAGGAAGGGCTGTGCTAGGTCACCAGCCTCACTTCTCCTCCAGATCTATCTGAATCAGTGATTGAATAGGGGGGAATAGAAATAAGAAAAATGATTTTGCCATCTGAGTTTACAATGGACCGTTTCAACAGAATGACAAAGTAAATGAGGAATTTGGGAAGAGGTAACAAGCCCAGAACAGAGTTATGATGTAGTAATAAGAGGATATTTCAATTAGACATTTGCCATTGCTGTGTTCCCCCCCCATATGCATAGCTGTTAATTTCTCGATTTGATTTATTGATAATTTCATCCCTCTTTTGAGGGTAGTAAAATAAAATTCTCTTTTAGATTTGATTCTCACAAATAAGGAAGAATTGTTTCCTGGGGTGAAAAAAACAATTGACTCCTTAAAGGGGTTATGATCATTCTTAGGTTTGTAATGGACAAAGAGAAGAAGTTAGGTGTCGTCTTATATAGACCTTAGATTTGGAGAAAACAGATTTTAAAAATTCAGATGAAGGTGGGATAGATCCCATGGACTAGAACTCACAAGGTAATGAAGACTAAGAATTACGGGAAGCTCAGATATGAAACCATGAAGATAAAAAGTTAAATAATTCCAAAAAGAAGGGGAAAAGGGAGGGTGGAGCCAAGATGGCGAAGTAGAAGGATGCACGTTTACGAGCTCCAACCCACAGCCCATAGAATTAATGTAAAAAGAGACCCCCATAACTTCTGGACCACTGAAAGGGGTATAGAAACAGAGTGGAAGAGATTTCTGTGCCAGACAGCCCTGGAGACCCATCCCCAGGGTCTGTCGCACCCTGAAAGCAGACCCCACCCCAGCGCTGCCCTGGCTGCGGCCCCAGAGAAGCTGACCTGAGCAGGCTTCAGGGACGGAAGCTCCGGCAGCCAGGAAAGTCCCTCCGCCCACAGAAGCTACAGGTCAGTGAGAGAGACGGCTGGCTGGCTGAGGGGAGTGGGGTGTCTCTGTGACTCGGGCCCCCTCAGGAGGAAGCGGCGGTGGCAGAGAAGGGGGCAGGAAGTGGCGGAGGCAGAGGCGTGGGCGGCAGCGGAGGCAGCAGCTGCAGTGGCGGCCCGGGACTCCCTCAGCAGCAGGCAGGATCTTCATTACTGAAAGTCTCTGCATAAGCGACCTGAGGGAGCTGAGCCTGGGAGGCGGCCCTGCCCCCACCCCAGCACCAGAACTAAAGCTCACATTGATTAGCAGGCGGGCGGCGCGGAAAGCACATTTGAATCTCAGACCCCTAGCACTAGCTGGGCGGATCTAGGCGGGGGTGGACAGGAATCTCAGAAGTCAAGTAACTGGCTGGGAAAATGCCTAGAAAAGGGAAGAAAAATAAGACTATAGAGAGTTTTTTCCAACAAATGCAAATGATCCCGACATTCGGATCTGATGATGAGGACAGATTCTTGCCATCAGGGAAAGACGTGGAGGGTGGGGCCTCGGTACCCCAGACACCCCAGGGGGATGTCAGGTGGGCTCAGGCCTTGGAAGAGCTCAAAAAGGATTTTGAAAAGCAAGTTACACAGGTGGAGGAAAAGCTGGGAAGAGAAATGAGAGAGATGCAAGAAAAGTATGAAAAACGGGTCAATACCTTGGTTAAGGAGACCCAAAAAAATGCTGAAGAAAATAACACCTTGAAGAATAGGCTCACTCAATTGGCAAAAGAGGTTCAAAAAGCCAATGAGGAGAAGAATGCTTTCAAAAGCAGAATTAGCCAAATGGAAAAAGAGGTTCAAAAGCTCACTGAAGAGAATAGTTCTCTCAAAATTAGAATGGAGCAGATGGAGTCTAATGACTTTCAGAGAAACCAAGAAATCACCAAACAAAACCAAAAGAATGAAAAAATGGAAGAGAATGTGAAATATCTCATGGGAAAAACAACTGACCTGGAAAATAGATCCAGGAGAGACAATTTAAAAATTATGGGACTACCTGAAAGCCATGATCAAAAAAAGAGCCTAGATATCATCTTCCACGAAATTATCAAGGAAAACTGCCCTGACATTCTAGAACCAGAGGGCAAAATAAGTATTGAAAGAATCCATCAATCACCACCTGAAAGAGATCCAAAAAGAGAAACTCCTAGGAACATTGTGGCCAAATTCCAGAATTCCCAGCTCAAGGAGAAAATCTTGCAAGCAGCTAGAAAGAAACAATTCCAGTACTTTGGAAATACAATCAGGATAACTCAAGATCTAACAGCTTCCACATTAAGAGATTGAAGGGCGTGGAATAGGATATTCCAGAAGTCAAAGGAACTAGGACTCAAACCAAGAATCACCTACCCAGCAAAACTGAGTATAATACTTCAGGGGAAAATATGGTCTTTCAATGAAACAGAGGACTTTCAATCATTCTTGATGAAAAGACCAGAGCTGAAAAGAAAATTTGACTTCCAAACACAAGAATGAGAAGAAGCATGAGAAAGTAAACAGCAAAGAGAAGTCTTAAGGGACTTAGCAGAAGTGAACTGTTTACATTCCTACATGAAAAGACAATATTTGTAACTCTTAAAACGTTTCAGTATCTGGGTAGTTGGTGGAACCACACACAGACGTACACACACACACGTACATGCATGTACACACACACATACACACATGCACGCACACACAGAGACAGAGAGCACAGAGTGAATTGAATAGGATGGGACCATATCTTAAAAGAAATTAAGGTAAATGGTGAGAGAGAAATGTAGTGGGAGGAAAGAGGGTGAAATGGAATGGGGTAATTATATGTCATTTAAGAGGCAAGTAGGAGACTTCTTAGTGGAGGGAAAAAGAGGAGAGCTAAGAAAAAAAAAAACAATTAGTTTACCCTCATCACATTTGACTAAAGGAAGGAATAAAATGCACACTCATTTTGGTATGAAAACCTATCTTACAGTATAGGAAAGTGGGGGAGAAGGAGATAAGCAAGTGGGGGGGATGATGGAAGGGAGGGCAAAGGGAGGAGGGAGCAATTTGAAGTCAACACTTGGGGAGGGACAGGATCAAAAGACAGAAGAGAAACAATGAGGGGCAGGGTAGGATGGAGGGTAATTCAGTTAGTCTTACACAACACAACTATCAGGGAAGTCATTTGCAAAACTACACAGAAATGGCCTATATTGAATTGCCTGCGTTTCCAAAGGGAATGGGTGGGGAGGGAGGGATGGGGAGAATTTGGAACTCAAAGTTTTAGGAACAACTGTTTATTGTTTAGGAACAACTATTTACAACAGTATTGCTGTTGCTACTAGGAAAGAAGACATACAGTTAATGAGGAATAGAAAGTCATCTGGCCCTACAGGAGAAAAGAGAAGATGGAGACAAGAGAAGGGAGGGATGACAGAAGAGAGGGCAGATTGGAGATAGGGAAAATTAGATGTTTGGGGTATTGGGGTGGGGGGAGGGGACAAAAGGGGAGAAAATTTGGAACCCAAAATTTTGTGAAAATGAATGTAAAAAGTTAAATAAATAAATAAATAAATAAGAAGGGGAAAAGGGGGGGAATTGTCTAAAGAGATTAACGTGGATGCTCAGGAAACTTACGTATTAATATATGACTGGAAGATGGAAGCAAAGGCAAGTAACAGAAGATAAAAATAAGAACATGACACAGTTCTGTAAAAGTAGTGTCAAAAGTTCTAAAGTTCATAATGAGTTGAAGTTGGCAAGGATACAAAAAAGAATGTCTTTGCTTTTTTGTTTAGCTAGTGTGTGTGTGTGTGTGTGTGTGTGTGTGTGTGTTTAGGGACAGGGACTCAGACAAAGAATAAGACTCATTGGTTGATGTAGCTAGGAAGATTAAATTTACAACAAAGATAAGACAAAGCTCCTAATTTTTTTCCTTCTGTATTTTTTCCTCTCAAGAAGAATGATCTTTTCGGGGAAAGGCTAAACAAGTTGGGTTATATGACTGTGGTGGAGTAGTATTGTGATGTAAAAAATGACAGACAGTTTCAGGAAAACCTGGGAAGACTTATATGAACTGATGCAAGGTGAAATGAGCAGAACCAGGACAACATTGATAAAATTTGAAATACAAAACAATAGCAAATTGTAAAAATTGTTTTTATGTGTAATTGGAGGCAAATAAGGTATTTCAAAATAAATAATGAAATGAGGCAGTTAGATCTGAGATCCTCCAGGTCTAAATCTAGCATCCTTATAAAAAAGAAAGACTAAATAGAACCAGAGAAATATCACAGGATTGGGGAAGCACAAGCAGAATCTTGAAGGTGCTTGAGCTTATGACATATGAAGACTGTTTGAAGAAACTGTGGATATTTGGCCTGGGAATGAGAAGACTTAGAGGGGAAAGGATGGCAGTCTTTGAAATTTAAATGACTTTCATATCAAAAAAGATGAGTCATTAAATGTGATTTCAGAGGAAAGAGCAAAGAAAAAATGGATAAAGATGACAAGCAAATTTAGGTCTGATATAAGGGATAATAATAATATAAATTATTATTATTTTATATATTTTATTATTAGTAGCAATATAATTATATATTATTTTTAATTATAAAAATAATAATTATTCCTAATTGTAGTTGTCCAAAAGTGGATAGAGCTTCTCTGAAGGTAGTGAACTCATTGGAGTTCTTCAAGGAGAGGCTAGATGGACAACTTGCCAGGCATATAGTGGGGTACCAAATCCCCAGTATGGATTGGAGGAGGTAGTCACTAATGTCCCTTATAATCCTAAAATTTGTGATTCCGTGAACCAGAATTCTAGGACTCTCTCTTCCTGTACCAAAGGATCACTAACTGACATTAAAAAAGGTCCTGATGGAGAAGAAATTGATAAGACATCAATCCAATCCAATCTGGTTGGATTGGGATGGGAATGTGACTGATCTCTCCTGGCCTTGGTTTCCTCATCTACAAGATTATGGATTTGGACTCAGTTACCTCCCTCATCCCTTCTTGCACTAAATAGATGATCCTGTGATGTCAGACTTTGATCTTTGCTACCTGACTAACTTGGGGTAAATCGCTTAGCCTCGTTGATCCCTAGTTTCTCCATATGTAAATTGAGAGTGTCATATTATTCCATAAGATCATATAATGAGAGCTAGAAGGAAGAAGTAGTCACCTGTTTACTCATCATCGGTTGACGAAATTAAGACCCAAGGAAGATAAATACTTGCCCAGAGTAACACAGGCAGTGACCAGAAGAGCCAAGATTCAACCTCATGTCTTATGACCCCAAAGTCTCTCACTGCCCTATGTCCTCACATGTACGGTCATTATTGGTGATGTTTATCTTTGTGACAAAGTCATCTCTGGGAGATTTTAGTCTAGATAAGTACATAAAAAACACTGTTTACTGGACAGCTAATAAATTCATTGGTCTATCACACAAGGCAAGTTAAGTAGTATAATTACAAACTCCATGGGGGTAAGCAAATATGGGGAATGGTGGGTTTTGATTGATCGTATTGCTTGAAACACAATACTAGGCTTCTGGAGCTCAGAGAGATGAAGTTAAGCATATGGATTATTTCATAGTTATTTAAAATGACAAGTGATCTGAACCCAGCAGGACAAAAATATTGTGACATGAATTCTTGCTCATTGTTGCTGAATATTTCCTCATTTAAGCTCCCAGATAATTGTTTTTTGGAGATATATGTACATTTATATTTTAGTGTTTTGTTTGCTCCAGTGGCTCCAGAGATTTTGGGTTTTTTTGTGGTCGTTTCTTGTTTGTTTTTTTCAGAACCAGTTAAGAAATCTGACTTGGTTAAGGAAGTACTTTTTGGTGGCTGAACAAGAGGGATGTGAAGAATTCAATTCTTACCCACAATATGTGGCCAATTTTTTAAAATTATAATTGTCATATTTATTTGAAACAGGAAACAGGTCTGGAGAGGCTGAGAAAACTGGATAATAGTATGGCAGAAACTGACATAGACCAATGCCTGACACTGTACACAAAAATAAAGTCCAAATGGATACATGATCTAGGCATAAAAATTGATGCTATAAATAAATTAGGGGAGCAAGGAAGAGTGCATTTGTCAGATTTATGGAGAATGGAAAATTTATGACCAAACAAGAGATAGAGAACATTATGAAGCGCAAAATGGATAATTTTGATTACATTAAATTGAAAAGATTTTGCACAAACCAACTCAATGAAACCAAGGTTAGGAGGCAAGCAGAAAACTGGGAAAGAATTTTTACAACTAATGTCTGTGATAAAGGCCTCATTTCTAAAATATATAGAGAACTGAGTCAAATGTACAAGAATAATACAAGTTATTCCCCAGTTGATAAATGGTCAAAGGATATGAACAGGTAGTTTTCATATCTATAGTCATAAGAAAAAATGCTCTAAATCACTATTGATTAGAGAGATGCAGATAAAAACAGTCTGAGGTACCACATCACACCTATCAGACTAACATGTCAATACAGGAATATGATAAATGTGGGAGAAGATGCAGGAGAGTTGGAATACTAATTCATTGCTGGTGGAGTTGTGAGCTAACCCAACCATTCTAGAGAGCCATTTGAAATATGCCCAAAACGCTACAAAAATGTACATGCCCTTTGACCCAGAAATATTGCTTCTAGGGCTGTATCCCCAGTAAATCATAAAAATGAGAAAGGGTCCCAAGTGCACCAAAATATCTATAACATCTGTCTTTGTGATGGCCAAGAACTGGAAATAGAGGGGATGCCCATCACTTGGGGAATGGCTGAACAAGTTGTGGCATGTAAATGTAAGGGAATACTATTGTGCTATAAGAAATGATGAACAGGAAGACTTCAGAGAAGCCTAGAAAGACTCAACTGATGCTGAGTGAAAAGAACAGAACCAGGAGAACTTTGTACACAGTAACTACCACAGCATGAGAAATTTCTCTTGTAGACAGTCTATCATAGCAATGCAAGGACCGAAAATATTCCCAAAGCACTCTTGAGAAAAAATGCCATCCACATCCAGAGAAAGAGCCATGGAACTAGAAAGCAGAATATTTTCTCTTGTGCTTTGTTTTGTTTGGGTTTTTCTCATGGTTACTCCCATTCATTTTAATTCTTCTGTGCAATATGACTAATGTGAAAATGTATTTAATAAGAATATATGTGTAGGGCCCATATAAGATTACATGCTATCTTGGGGAGGGAGGGGGAAGAAAGGAGGAGGATATCTGAGACTTATGGAAATGATTGTAGAAAACTAAAAACAAATTAACAATTTTAAAAAATCACATACCTGGCAAATCAAACTCTAAATCAGTTCTGTGAAGCCTTATAAACTAGTGAGAGAGAACAAGTTTGACATTTATATAGTGAAAGAAGTCATTGTTTTTGCCTCCAGAAAGCTTTCATCCACATATCTTATAGTATTTTGTATTTATATTTTCTTAGTTGTCACAACTTAACCTCATTCCCACCCCACCCAGTGTGGCTGCACTGGGTAATATGACCTGGATTTGAGTCTTCTGTCATTAACTCACTGTATGGTCAAAGGAAAGTCATTTTCCCTCTATGTTTCCCAGTTCCCTCAAGTGAAAATGAGAGGCTAAAGCTAAGTGACCTCTAAGATCTTTTTAGCCTTAACATTTTCTATTTTATGTCACAGGTCAAATGTTTTATGTTTTCTATGATTCAGTTTTCATAGACTGTTCTATATTCTAAAGTTTCTCAGCTCTGGCATTCTCAAAGTTCTCCTTTATCGCTAACATTCTATGTTTTACATTCCTGGGAAACTTCCAGTTCTTCTACTCTGTATTCCAAGATCTCTTTTCAGCTGTACCATTTTTTGAGCCTATAGTGCATTTCACCAAAGCAGAAGGGTGCCTCTGGAGGGAAGGATTCACTGACTTAGCAAAATTGTTCTTACCAGTATAGCCACATCTTTTCTTCTCCTCCGCCCATGACCATTGATGCTCATTTCAACTTTGGCCTTAGAATCATATAACAATGTGAACTCTACAGGGGTAGGAGTAATGTAAAGACTCTAACTCCTTCTGAAAAGGGCCAGACCTCAACTTTTTCCCAATTATCAACTTGGACTTGAAATTGGCAGATGGCAGCTGTGACTCATTCCTGCTGTTGTGGTGTTGGCAAATTGCAAGGATTATCATCTCTTCATAAAGCAGCCAAAATTCCCAGCTTGGGTTTCTGCCACTTGAACAACCCTTTGGGTGTACTTAGATGAATCACTCTGCCTTTATGCCTCTCAAGTTTGAGCTTCTATAAATACATATGGCTACAAAAATAATACAACATAGATGAGAATACAGAGCATTGTTCTCTTTTCAGGTATCCCTTGAGAGAAGCTCTCAGTGACTCAACTTTTTGCCCATGGGAATGAGGGAGGGGCTTGGTACCCATGGTATGTGTTGCATCTGTCAAGAACAAGGAGATATCTATTTATACTATTGCCCAGGCAGGTCCTGGGATGCTGTGTGGAGCCAGGAATCCAGGACTAACTTGATGTCAAATGCAAGTAGTTTATTGTGTTACTTCTGCCTCTCTAATTTTCTTCCATTCCTACTTATTCCCTCTTCCACACTGAAGAAGTGTTCTCTTCTTTAAGTTTCTTTGACCCCAGTTCATTCAACAGATCCTAATATGAAGCATCTTGAGTTTTATTATCTACACAATCTAGTCCATTGGGTAAATCATCTGTAGAAGATCTTTTTAAGATGAGAGAGAGTCTACAAGAAGCTGTAGCATGCCCAGAAGCAGCACCGCAGTAAAACCATCTTGGCAGACAGGTTAAACCAGGTTGACAGTAACCAATAGAACTCAAAACCAGCAGTAAGGGGGATGTCTACTCCCAAGCAAGTGAAAAATTTCCCCAGTGCAATGGGCAGATGAGAATATTTATTTTCCCAACGGTCATGAAAGCAGCTAACTCAGGTGCTTTGGAGGGCTTAGATCTTGGTTAGACTCCCAAGGTCATGCATTACATCCTGAGCCATCACTAATCATCTGAACTGTTGTCTTGCCACTGGACTTTGATGACTCTGGAAGAGAGAAAAAGGCTGATGATTTTGTAGAACTCTGCCTCACTGAAATACAATTCACAAGTCAAGATGTCACCTCATGATGTTACAGGGCCTCTTTGAAAAGAAAGTATGAACAGCAAAAATTTAAAGATGTAGTGACGAGTATCATAGTATGAAAGAACATGGATTGGTTTCAAAATGCATGTGTGAATGGAGTACCCATGCTGATGAAGTCATAGATCAATTGAAATATTAATATCATTACCTGGTATGGATAATGCATCAAGTATCTACTCCATTGGCGTGGGAGCTTATCCTTTGACTACCCCTTTGTCATTGGTAGAGAAGGGCCCTGAGGGGAAGGTATGCTTTCATTCAACATCTATTAAGTATCTATTATGCACCATGCTAAGCACTGGATGGAGTGCATACAAAGATAAATACAACATTTTCTCTGTACTCAAAGATCTCACAGATAATTATAAATACAAACTAGAATATAGGTACTTGAGAGGCACACAATATAATAGGGTTTTATTAGTTGAAAAGACATTTAAAAAGAGGCATTAACATCTTCTTTGCTACTGAACCCTGAGGATTATGGACCTTTTCTATTTGACTTGAAAATTTCCATATATATTGTCTCCTTCTTTTCGAATGTGGGCCTCTTGATAGCAGGAACTGTCTTGCTTTTCTATTTATATCCCTAAGACTTAATACAATGTTTTGCACGTATAAAGTGCTTAACAAGTACTTTATTCATTGACTGATATAAGATGCTATATCTGGTAAAGGAAAGATCGCTGCTAGGTCAGTGGAATCCAGGAAAATTTCATGGAAGAGATAATATTTTCACTGGGCCTTAAGGGCTGGTAGGACATTAGTAAGTAGAGATGTGGGAAAGGGTAGATGGAAATATTCCAGGTATTGGAAACAACATGAGCTGCTGTGGGTGCAACTTGACACTTGAAATATAGGTTTGGATGGGAAGGAGAGAGGTTAATAATTTCCTTTGGAGGCAAAGATAGGTAGGTAGAGGAAATAGGGTACTAAAGTATGTGGCAAGTTTAGCAGAGAAGGGATGTAGGCAGGTGGCCGCATCGTCTGAGAATGACGCTGAACGGACATGGAAACCAGGTTGTAGACAAAGAGAAAGCTCACCTGTCACACAGGGCTGGACGTGCATTTGGTGGGAGAGTGAGGCAGAAACTAACATTCAGAAAATTTGAGTGACTTGTTTAGCTTTCATAGATAGTAAATATCAGAATCATAACTCGAATCTAGTTAGATTACAAATTCCATATTCTTTTGCATGTCCAGGGTATCCCCTTTCATTCTTACTATAACACACATCACCTGATTTATTCCATACTTCAATTCAAGGAGCTATGTTTCTTTTTATTGGTACCAGTATTCTTTTCACTCATGTAGCCTGCAACCCTTCTCCCCCTTAAATGTGGACCTTCGTGAGTTTCTGGCCCTCAAGAAATTGCTTCCTCATTCTAGCAAGGAGCCTTTCTCCAAAACTGACTAGATTTCACTTGGGATGAAAGATGGATGTTCTGTTGCTGGCATGTCTTCCAGCCTTTGTAGCTTGGTAGGATCCCATGGCATGGTTGCTGAGAACTCGGTCTTTCTTCCATGCCATGATGAGGCAAAGGAGTAGAATTTTGTGGAAGAGACAGTTTTTAAAGAAATAAATCCCTTTGTATTATAGAGAAAAGAGACCTGAAATCATAGAACTTAGAAGTATCTAGTATACTTCTTAGAAGCTTATCTAGTATAAACCTCTTATTTTACAGGTGAGGAAACTGAGGCTCAGAGAGGTGAAGTAGTTAAGTAGTAGAGCTTGCATTTGAACCCAGTTGCACTGACTCTAAATTCAGTGATCTTTTGCCTATGAAGTGGATTACTTCCCATTACTCTGAAGGGAATGTTTGGAAAGTTGAACATGTTTTTTTTTGTTTGTTTTGTTTTGTTTTCCTGTCTGTTCAGTGGTTTTGAATTTCCCTCTCTTGGTTTCTGCAAGTTTGTAGTTCCCTTGGTGTCCATGTTATAGATATGCTACAATGAGTTGGATGCACCATCAATCTGGTTCAGTGGGACAATTCTTATTTCTGCGAAATTAGAGAATGGGAAGGAACTTGGGAGTTTAGCCTAGGTGATCTATTAGCTGAGGAGGAAATTGTTTTACTATATAGATGGTAGAAAGATAGATGGATAGATGACTAGATAATAGATTGATAGATGCTTTATTCAGCATTTACTTATGGCCAGACACTATGGTAAATACTGAGGATACAAATAAAAGAAAACAAGACAGTCTGTCCTCAGGGAGTTTATGTTCTAATATTGAAAGACAACATTGCAAAGGAAACTGGAAAGTTGGGGAAGAATAAATGTCAGGATGACTTGGAAGTGGTGTGAAGTTCTGCTTCCAGGCAAAAAAAGTGAAAGCTCCCTTGTAAGGAAGGAGGCATTCAGCCACTTCCTAAAGGCCTTCTGTGATAGGAACTCATTGCATCATAAGAAAACCTTTTCTATTTTCTGCCAACTCTGTATGTTATATTTTTCTTATATTGAGACAGAACCAATGTCCATGTAACTTCTGTTGACTGATTCTGGTTCTGATCAGGATGTGCGGTACTTTGGAAAGAACACTAGGTTTAGGGTCTGAGGAGTTGGGTTTGAATCCCAATTCTACTACTTAGAGAAGTCCAGCCCTCATTTCTTCATCTGGAAAATGATGTGGTTTGACCCATTCATCCCACAGATTCCATGCAATTCTGAATCTTTGATCTTTTGATGCTTTGGAACCATAGATAATAAAGTTAGATCCTTCTTTTGCTTGACAGGTCTCTAAATATTTTTAACTCAGTGCTCCTACCTTCTCTGCATGGAAATCTAAAAAAAACAAATCCCAGCCTCATTCAGGTCATGCTTCCAGGACAAGATTTTGAGCTACTTCATTTTTCTGATCTCCCCACAACTTGTGAAATATCCTCTTAAAAGACATTGCTCAATATTTAATGTGACAAGTTAGGTATAGTCTGACTAGCAGAGAGGACCTTGAGATTATTGCTTTCTTCTTTTGATTGCAATACTGTACATTTTTAGGTAGACTCACCATGTTTGGGGCATTTTTTTTCCCCCGCCAAATCACAATCCTGGCTCACTCAATTCATAGACAGTGATAAAGTGAAAAGTCAACTGGCACTAGGAATCAGATCTTGGTTCAAATCCTAGCTCTGTATGACCATAGACAACCACTTATGTCTGTTTCCTCATTTATAACATAACAATAGTAATACGCTGAAGGCTCTTGTGAGGATTGTGCCTTGTCAAATGTAAAAGTAAATTATGTAAATCTGAGCTACAGAAGGGATATTCCTCTCTCTCTCTCTCTCTCTCTCTCTCTCTCTCTCTCTCTCCCTCTCTCTCTCTCTCTTTCTCTCCCCTTCCCTCCCTCCCTCCGTCCCCTTCTTTCTTTCTTTTTCTTTCTTTCTGCCTTCTTTCCTTCCTTCCTTCCTTCCTTCCTTCCTTCCTTCCTTCCTTCCTTCCTTCCTTCCTTCCTTCCTTCCTTCCTTCCTTCCTTCCTTCCTTCCTTCCTTCCTTCCTTCCTTCCTTCCTTCCCAGATGAAATTCTTTATATTTATCCAATTAACTCCCTCCCCACCTCTCACCCTCCGATTAGGTTTGGTCTATCATTTTAGGCTAGCAGTCCAAATGATTGTTGTGACTCAGAGAGATACTTAAATCCTAAAGTCAGGCACCTTCAACCTTCTTACCCCATCTTTACTTCACTTATTTGCACACACACACACACACACACACACACACACACACACACACACACACACACATGCTTTTTATTTAAATTTCTTAGAATGTTGGAAATCTCTGGCCTGGAGAAAAGGAAATTTGAAATGAGGAAGCCTTAGGTAAAATCTATATGGTTGACTTCAGATATTGTGTTACGATGTTAAAAAAAGAAAAAATCCCCAACCTCAGCAGGAAGAGCAGTTGTCTGGGAACTAATCTGAGTCCTGGATTCTGGTCTTGACTGCTGCAAACTAGCTGTGTGACCTCAGAAAAATCACTTATCTTCTTGAACCTTAGTGTGCCTTTTGGTAAATTGAAGTGATTTTGCTACACAGATGCTAAGGTTCATTCTAGCTCCAGGCTACAAGGCTTTCTAGGAATCTGAGAAGGTATAATTTCTTATTTTTAAATTCCTTGAAAGTAAATAGGATCCGTATCAGACTGATCGCTGTATCTCCTGTGCCTACTACTGTTTTACAAAATGAAGGTTCTTGATAGGAATTTGTTGAGTTAAATTCAAATTACTCTAAAAGTTGGGCATATTTTATTATGACTGTAAGGATTTACGTTTTCATTGGTATGGATTTTCCTCTTATTGATGTGGATCACAGCCCTTCCCCAGCCCAGTAATTTAGTAGATGGCCCTTCATGACTTGCTGTGGTTCCAGAGTCATCATCAGGCATCCTATCTCTGCATGATAAGTTTCTCTCCATTTAGCAAGGCTGACCCTCGGATGACACATATGCACTCCATGATTCATCAGTCCTCCTGTATTCGTGGGACTTAAAGATCAAAAGGAATTTAGCAATTATTTAATTTTCTCTATTAGGGCATACAGGTGTTGCAGAGATGTGGCATCAGCCCTGAAATCAGGAGGACCTGAGTTCAAATGCAGTTTCAGATATTTACTAGATGTGTGATCCTAGGCAAGTCACAACCCTATTTGCCTCAGTTTCCTCATCTGTAAAATGAACTGGAGAAGGAAATGGCAAACCACTCTAGTGTCTTTGCCAAGAAAACCCCAGATGGAGTCATCAAGAGTTGGGCATTATTAATCAAGAACAACAACAAATGTCTCCTCTGACAGGGCTCATACTCTGTTAACATACCTTTTGTGACCCCAAGTCTCTCGTGTGCAGGGGTATACTCAAGCCAGGTTCAAGGGTTCCAGAGAGCTGATTATAAAATTTTCAGTGTGAACAATTGTACTTGATTAGGCAAATACTACAGATAAGCGCTTAATCAATCAATCAATTAATTAAATTTAACTTAATTTAATAATTAATTATTATTGATTGGCCAGGTTTCAGAAAGTGATGGAGAAAATGCTGAGATATACATACATACATACATACATACACACACACACACACACACACACACACACACACACACACACACACATATATATATGCACTAAACCTAAAAGGGAGTACAGCATTTCCTGAGAGGGCCAGTTGTTAAATATTCATCAGCATTTATTGTTGTTCATTTGTGTCTGATTCTTGGTTACCCCATTTGGGAATTTCTTGGCAAAGATACTGGAGTACTTTACCAATCCTTTCTCTAGATCATTTCACAGATGAGGAAACTGAGGCAAACAGGGTTAAGTGATTTATACAACTAGTAAATATCTAAGGCTGGATTTGAACTCCGGTGTTCCTGACACCAGTCCCACTGCTCTATCCACTGCCTTTGTGCAACAAGGAGCTCCCACAAAGAAAGGATATAAAAATCTACTTAGTTGAAAGCTGGGTATATTTAGCTTTCAGTTATTCAAATAGATGTTTACATACTTTTCAGCTCTGCCACAAACTAATCTTCAGAAGAAGATGCAAATTCATTCATTTTTGTGCTTTATATTCATAGCCATTCATTTATGCTAATGAAAAAGTAAGATGCTTAATTCCTTCTAATAACCTGAATTTTATGTGACCAAACTTTTGATATTATCCTTGTGGATAGAAAGATTTGAATCAGATGATAATATGGTTGGGATTATTCAGAACTGGTTGATCAAACAGTGACTGACTGCCTGACCAGACCTGTATTCAGAAGGATCCTCAGGAATGCTTCACTTTGTTAGCACTTTCCATACTTCCCTTTCTCCTTGAGAGCCACTGGGTGCTCACATAGATATTTCCCCCTGACTTTAAGTTTCCCATTATGTGTGATCTCCACCCTCTCTCCAACTAGGGTGTAAGTGTCTTGAGGTGCGTACCTACTACTGAGCATAACACCTGGCAAATAATACCTATTTGTCTGTGTATCTATGATCAACAATTCAGAGAACAAATCATCACACTAGACAGAAAGAGAAGGGAATTAAGAAAGAGAACAAGGTGAAGAAATCTTTCCTAGAAAAAAATATAGAGGAAATAAAAAGCAAAAGAATTTAGAAGGGAGGAAAGGAGTTAGAATTTTGAACCCACTCAACTAAGAGGAGAAAAAGAAGGTACAAAAGGGAAAAGAATTAGATAATTAAACAAAAGAGAATGCAATAATTTAAACAAATCTCCAAAGCTGGGATAGAGCTAATAAGGAAAGAAGATGGTATAGAGAAAGAGAGTTTAGGAAATAGGGCTTTGCTTCTGACTCTCCAGACTTTGCCACAACGCCTCAGGTGCCTCAGGTGCCTCAGGACCTGGGCCCTCCTTATCCTGGAATTTCCCCTTGTTGTGTGGCCCTTCTCTCATTGCTGAGTTGCTCTTAGAAAGTCTCCATTTTGAGCAGGGGTCAAGGTTGGCCATCTTTAGTGCTTCTGTGGCCCTCACTTTGGACCTTCTGGATGTTGTCACTATTCCTTAGGTGCCAAAGTAACTGGAGCCTGCTCACAATGGAATATCCATGGCCGTTGTGACTTCATCCTGAAACACTCATTGATGATACTGATCTACTTTTCTAATTGATGACTTCTTGTTGGGGTCTCCATTTTGAGGAGGCATTGTTTTTTGGCTTTCCAGAATTTCAACCCCATTCCCTAATTTTAATTCCCTATTTTTAGCTCATTTTGTGTGTGTGCTGTCTTCACCCATTAGGATGTGTCTTAATATGAATGCAGGAATGGCCTGTCTTTATTCTTCTCAACATTTATCACAGGGCCTGGCATGTAAACTGATGTTTATTTCCTTCCTTTCTTGACTCAAGGGAGAAAGTACTATACTGACTGAAAAGAGGGAGAAATTCCCCTCCAAACAATTTTAAAATAATACCTCAAATAAAATTTTGAAGGAGCAGAACCATCAAAAGATCAGGGTGAGATATTTTTCCTGCTGTTGCCAACTTAGGAGATCATTAGGAAAGGTCTGTGATGCCAGGGTAGGTACCTGCTGGAGCCCACATGACCAGCTGCAGGTCCTAGAGTCAGTGGCAATAAACAGTGGCAGTACCAGCTTTGGGAACTTGTAGCCCAGCGACAGTAAAAGGGCAGTACAGATAGTTAGAAAGCAATTACAGGGGACCCTTTGCTGGCATCAGGTGCAGCTAGAGCTGGCTGGTACCTCTATTGCCCATATGCAGTTCTGGGTCACAGTCCCAGGGTGGAGAAGAACATTTAGGGTGAGTCATAAGGGAGCAGGCACCTGGTCTCAGTTTCAAAGAAGAGGCAAGAACTAGAGTTTGCAACTGCAGAGAAGAGGGGACCTGGTTACAATTCTGGGGCCAAGAAGAGCTCTAGTGCTTGTGACTACAGAAGATCAGGGGCCTTCCTGATTAAAGACAAGTGTATAGACTAGGAGAATGGTGACTGCACCTCTCTCTTGATCATACCGTCCTGGGAAACATTGAAAACTTGCAGACCACCAGAACTAGTTCTGAAAACAGAGGCATATAAAAGGTTGAAGCTTGGAATAGCACCTACTTATCCCCAGGTGAGTGGAAACTAGCATTAACATAAAGTTCAAAGTCAAGCTATAGATAGAAAAAATGAGCAACCAACAAGAACAGAAAAGGAACTTGACCCTAACAATCTACTATGGTGTCAGGGAAGATCAAGACACAAACTCAGACAAAGACAACAAAATAAAAACAATTACAATCTGAGGCTCAAAGAAAAATGCTAATTGGATCCAAGCCCAACAAGAGTTCCTGGAAGAATTAAAGAAAGTGATAAGAATGGTAGAGAAAAAAATGGAGAGAAAATTAGAATGATTCAAGAAAATTCTGAAAAGAGAATTAATAGCTTGCTACAAGAGGCACAAAAAATACTGAAAAAAATAACTCCCTGAAAAGCACAATTGGTCAGTTAGAAAAATATATGCAAAAGTTCATTGAAGAAAATAATTCCTTAAAAATTAGACATGGGAAAGTGGAAGCTAATGGCTCCATGAGACATCAAGAAACAATAAAATAAAGAATGGAAAAAAGAGAAGACAATGTGAAATATCATGTCAGAAAAACTACTGACCTGGAAAATAGATTGAGGAAAGATGATTTAAATCTGTCTGAAAGCCACTATAAAAAAGCTTAGACATTAAATTTCAAGAAATTATCAAAGAAAATTGCCCCAATATCTTCGATCCAGAGAATAAAATGAAATATTCTTTTGAAAGAATCTACTGATCACATCCTGAAAAGGATCTCAAAATGAAAACTCCCAGGAATATCATAGTCAAATTCCAGAGTTCTTTGGTCAAATACAAAATATTTCAAGCAGCCAGAAAGAATTAATTGAAATATTATGGAGCTGCAGTCAGGATCACAGGAGATTTAGCAACTTCCAGGATACAGAAGTGGAGGACATGGAATATGATATTCAACAAGGTAAAGGAGCTAGGAAAATAACTAAGGATAACCCACCTAGGAAAACTTAGTTTAATCCTTAAGGGTAAAAAAAGATATTTAATGAAATAAAGAAGTTTCAAGCATTCCTGATAAAAAGACCAGAGCTGAATAGAATGTTTGACATTCAAAGAGAAGACTCAAGAGAAACATAAAGAGGTAAATATGAAAAAGAAGTCACAACAGACTCAATGAGGTTAAACAATTTATATTCCTATGTAGGAAGATAATAAGTATTTCCTAATAATTTTATCATGATTAGGGTAGTTAGAAGGAATCTGCAGAGATAGAAGGCATGTATATGAGTCAATTATGTTGACATTATATCAAAAATGAAGAGGTAAGAAAGAGAGATGCACTAGGAAAAAGAGGAAAGGAAAGATAGAATGGGGAAAGTTATCTCACATAAAAAATGTTCAAGAAAGAGCTTTTATAGTAGACAAGAAAATGGGGGGGAGAAATGCTTGAACCTCATTCTCATTGCAATTGGTTTAAATAGAGAACATATATATCATATATACACAGCCCTATACACACACACACACACATATACATACACATATATATACACACATATACCCACACTCACACATACTTTGTTGGGTATAGAAATCTATCTTATTCAGCAGGGCAATAGGAGGGGAAGAGGGGATAAGAGAAAACGAATAGATGATAAGGAAGATTAAGGGAGTCAGTTGTCAAAAGCAAAACAGACTTTTGAGGAGGGTAATAATTAAAAGAGAAAGACAAACAGAAGAAAATTGGGTAGGGGAAGAAGATAAAAATTAAAATAAATTTTTAAAAGAAGAAGAATGCAAAAAATTATACTAGAGACACAAATGGAGGGAAATTTAAGACTAATTCTCATAACTTTCAATGTAAATGAAGTAAACAGTGAAATGAAATATTTGTAGCATGGAAAAGAAAAACAATAATCTTACCATCATGTCACTTACAAAACATCTCATCTAAAAAAACAAAGACGTACATTGATTCAAAATGCTACATAGTAATTACAATTTACTATTTCTCATAGAAATGATCCAAATCATGAGGTGCATCCATACTCTCAGATAAAGCAAAAATAAAATATAGAATACAAAGATAGGCAGAAATTACATAATTCTTACAGTAACAATAGACAAAAAACATCCAATATCAATATTAAAGTTGTTTGCATTAAGAAGCACATCATCTAAATTTACAAAGGAAGAAAATATAAAAATTGCAAAACTGTATGGATTCAAATATGATAATTATAGGAGACTTTGCTTTTCCTTTCAGAGTTGTACAGATCCAGCAGAGAAATAAATAGTAGGGACAATATAAAATTGGAAAAAAAAAGTTATTTGAGATTTTAGTGGTAAAAACTTCTGAATGGGACCATTACAGAATATATCTATTCCTCATCATTACATGGCACTTTCACAAAAATTGACCTTCCCTCAGGGCACAGAGAAATACAGAAACACTGCACACATCTTTTACAGACTGTAGCATGAGAAAATAATAATCAATTCAAAAGCATGAATAATTGACATAGAACTAAATAAAATCAAAATAATGAATAGGTCAAGAACAATCATATAAGCAATTAAAAATCATGTGAAAAACAATTTTTATAATGAAATATCATATAATGAAATATCAAAATTTCTGGGATGCTGCTAAAGCAATAATTATAACAAAATACATGTCTTAAAACATTAACAAATAAGGAAAAACAAGATTAATGGACTGAATATGCATTTTTTCAAAATTAGAAAGCTCAAAAAATCAAGAGGCACAGAAAAAATTTTGTCAATCAACAGAGAAATACTTAAATTGAAAAGAGAAACGACTAGAGAACTGATATACAAAACTAAGACATTTCTTTGCAAAGATTAGTAAAACTTCTCATCCCTTGACCAAGCCGGATAAAAAGAAGAAAGCGTAAACAAATAAACAAAATAAGAAATGAACAAGTAGCAAACCCAGAATAAAAAAGAATGATGATAACTTACTATCCATAGCTATATGTAAACTGAGAAATCAAAAGTAACTGAGCTTTACTTCACAAAAATGCTAAATATACAAACTATCTGAATACCAAATAGATATCTTAAATAACCTGATCTCAGAAGAGGAAGTTGAGATAACTATATGGGAACTATCATGAATAGGGAGAAACTTCCTGGTCTATCTAGCTGGATTTATAATTTATCTATATTTTTTTAAGATCAATTAATATTTACAATATAGAAATTATTCCCCAAAATTCATGGAAGGAAATACTTCACCAAATCTCTTTAATGAGACAAATATGGTTCCAATACCCAAACTACAGAAAAATAAAGCAAAGAGAATTATACACCAGTACCATCCATAAATATACTTCAAAATTAAGAAATTAAATCAGAAAAAAGGCTCCATCAATTTATTTTTAAAATATTGATTATGATCAAGATGGATTCATATGAGGAACGCAAGAATGGTTTAACATTAGGAAAAGAAGAGCAGTTGGTCACAGTAAGAAATACATTAAGCATAAGATTATCTCAAAAGGTACAGAAAAAGCAAAACATTAATTTAAGCTAAAAATCTTACTATGTATGAACACAGAGGATTCCCTTACTATTATGATTATCTAAATCAAATGTTATCAAATGCAATTGGAAAGTTTTGCTAATAAATACAGAAGTTAACCAGAGATCTTCTCTTCCTTTGTCATTGTTCGATATAGTTTTGGAACTTCTAGCAACAAAATAAGAGAAAGAAATTAAAGATTTAAAGAAAGGCAGAAAAGGAACAAAACTATCTATTTGCTTATGACATGATATTTTACATTGAAATTCCCAGGGAATCAATGAAGAAATTAAGATAATTAATGGCTTCATTAAAGTCTTAGTCTACAAATATACCCACAACAATCAACTGAATTTCTATAAAGGGTGTCTTAAAAGTTTAGTGAAGTTTTAGGCTTTGACAGATTAAAATTGTACTAAAAATTCAGGCATGCTATAATTATAATGAAGTCCAAGAAGCAAAAATAGATAAGTAAATCCCATTCAAAGTATCTAGAGAATGCACAAAATATCTGGGAGTCAATCTAGCAAACCATATTTAATTTCTGCATGTAAAGCCATTTTAACAATAAAAAAATTGTAAATAAAAAATAAATTAAAAAAAACAATAAAAAAAACAACCTAAATAGTTGGTGTAATATTTTGAGCTTTTTACTGGGTTCTGCCAATACTGGTACTAATATAAGAAACTGAAAGACATTTCTTTTCAAAAGATTAGTAAAACTCATCATACTTTGTCCAAACTAGATAAAAAGAAGAAAGTGTAAAACAAATAAATAAAATAAGAAATAAAGAAGTTGAAATCAGATAATGCAAAAGGCAATACTACCAAAGTTAATTTATAGATTTAATGATAAACCCATTAAACTACCAAAAGGCTTTTGGAGTTAGACAAACATTGTAAAAAAAGACATTTGAAGGAATAAAGGGCATAGAATATGAAAGAGAAAGAGGAAAAAGAAACATATGAGACAAGATTTTTCCTCATCTAGTTTGTCTCATTTTTTCATCAACTAGAAATAACAGGACTCAAACACCTAATGTTTGATAAACTGTAAAACATAAGTTATTGACGAAAGAGCTCCTTGTTTGAAAAGAACTACAGAAAAAATGGAAAGCAGCCTGGCAGGTAGTAGGCTTAGAAAAAAACATGTAAAATTTAATACACAAAAAATTTAAATTGGATACATCACCTAAAAATTAAAGATTATGGCATAAAATTAGGAAAGAAGAATATTATATAATATATAACTTTTCTAACTAGAAGTAGGGAATGAATTCTTAATGAATAAGGAATGGAAACAATTACAAAGGAAAAAATAGACAATTTTGATTATGTGAAATCGGATTTTTTTTTTTACAGAAACAAATACATCTCAAATAAGAAAAGAAGAGGTTAATTGGATATTTGACTTATTGAATACCTCTAATAAGGGAAAAGTAACAGAAATAAGAAGAGACTAAAAGCCAATCCCTGATAGACAAGTGGTCAACAGAGATGAATAGATAGTTCACAAAAGCATGGTAATAAACCTTTAACAATCACTTGAAAGAATTTTTCAAATCACTAATAACAAGAGGAATATAAATCAGAACAATCCTTGCTTTCTGCCTTATGCCTAGTAAATTGGAAAGGAAAATGAAAGAGACCAAGATTCAGTGTTGGAGAGGTCATGAAAAGATATGCATTGTTGGTGGAGCTGTGAATCCCAGAACATACTGGAAAGCAATTTGGAGTTATTAAAATAAAGTGATTAAAACTTTCTTACTTATTAAGCCAGGGATTCTATTTCTAGACATATTGCCCCAAGAAAATCCATGATAAAAATAATGGCTCCATGTATGCCAAAATATTTATATCTTCACTTTTCATATATATATATATATATATATATATATATATATATATATATATATATATATATATATATATATATATATATATATGTGAGTGTGTGTGCATTAGCAAATAAACTGAAAATAAAGTAAATGTTTATGAATTGTAGGATAATTTAACAATTGGTATGTGCTGTATGAAGTAACAAACATGATTATTCTGGAGAAACACAGAAAAAAATTACATAAACTGACACAAAGTGAAGCAAGCAGTCAGGAAAACATGCACAATTACTCCAACATAAATGGACAGAATGATAACCACAAAACAGCAAAATGAATATTGTAAAATTATGAAAAATAGTGTTAGTTCTAAAGAAGAGATATAAGGCAATGAAGACACCTTCTTTTTCTCCTGTGCAAAGTTGCTGGGGAGTGGATCGTCTAAGGAAGTGGACCACTGTGTATGTCAAGTTTTTTGATGTATTGATTAATTTTTTTTACTTTTGCCTTCCTTTTTCTTTTTTGTTTTCTTTTCAAAATCTTCATTTGAGAGATTGTATGGGGGCAGTCTAGAGGGAGAAATATAAGCAATGTAAGTGTAAAAAAAATCCAAAATCTATTAGAAATGAAAGAAACTGAATATTGTCAAAATTAGAATGATCAATCTTTTCCTCACTTGATGAGCTAAACCTTCTCCCACTCATTGCAGAAGCTAGGGTCCAAAAATATATAAAATTGCCTATATTAGGTTTTTTTTCCTTTCTTTTGATTAGTTTTACTGAATTTTCCTTCCCATTTTTTAGAGTATGGTTCTCTAAGAAAAATGTAGGGGAAGAGATACTGGGGGAAATGCAGATGATACAAAAGTGCTACCAATAAAGATCTATTTTAAATATTAAATTCAAGAAGGATAAATATATCCTGAATTCAGTTTAGTTTTTTTTTTTTTAAATCAGTTTCACCTGTTGTTTTTGTGGAAAGACATGCTGTTATACAGTAATCTATGTGAAAAAGACATACAGCTTAAATGAACTGGAAGTTTAAAGCAAGTCAACAGTGTGACATGGTCATTTTGTCTGCCCTGAGCAAATCTGGCAATTACCTGTGTCGTTTTATCAATGTAACTGAATAATCTAGTTAGGCTGTCTACAAAGTGACCAGAATGAGCACATCTTGGCTGAGCTGATGCAATCATATGGATAATTGCCAGATTTCCTTTTCACTCTGTGTTATGGAGACAAGGTCTCTTCCCTTTCAATTTTAAACAGAATTCTGAGTAACTGCCTTTTAATATACTGAAAGTAGAATGGTTTTCTCCTGCTCCCTTCTGGGCTGTTTTGTTTTTTTTTTTAAAATTACTTTATTTAACTTTACTGAAAGTTGATTGTATGATTTAAAAAACATAGAAAATTACTCATCTAATTATGATGAAATTATTTATTTCATTATTTACTTGTAGCTCTAGGTAAGGAATGCTTGGGTGCTTTACATTTGAGGAAATTAAGGCTCAAAAAGGCCAAAAAATTTGCTCAAGGTTACTCTCCTACTAAGTGGCAAAACCTGAAAACCCCAGTCTACTCACTCCTCACCCAATTCAGACCTTGTACTCAACATATTTCAATTCCACAAACACTTACACAATACCTACTATGTGTTAGGCACCGAGAATACAAAAGCAAAAATGTGAAACCATACCTGCTCTCAAGGGACTTAAGGATCGATAGGACAAAATATGTGTACTCTCCAATATACCAGCACCAGTGAAACCGTGATCTCACTGGTGTGGTCATTTCCTCAAATGATGAAAGATCACAATGTATTTATGTGTGACCATCTTGTGCATGCTTTCATAAATTGAGTTTTAAATTTATTCTCCCATAAATTGAGCACAGAAAGGTATGCTGAACATCCTGTATCTTTACTTGCTAATTGCAATTGTAATTTTGGCACACAGACTCTCTAGAACTCACACTTGTTCTGTGACTAGTTCATCATTCTCCCCTTTCAGCATTTATTTCACTAATAACATCTTTAATGTTACTTCTGCTTAATTTCTTGTTCATCATGTATTTCAGCTTGCTCACATCCACCATACATCTTTGCATTGCCCTTTCAGTGATTTTCAACATCACTTTTTAGAAATTAAAGCCATACAATCATACCAAGTCAATAAAAAGATATTGGTGTCAAAAGACATACCCTTGTTTCAGAAAGAAACCTGACATTCATAAAAATAACTGTGCAATTCTTCAAAGGCAGTTCAACCTGCTGCTTTCCTCCTGTAAGGATGAGCCCAGCTCATCCATTTGCATTGTCTGTTCAAGATATATGTACTGATTAATGTGATCTATAGGCTGTCCATCCAATCCTTTGTCAAAGTATGAGCAAAAATGTCATCAACTTGATTTAAAGGGTTCTATAGTGTTCCAGGGTTTAATGTAACCAGCACTATGTTATCTACAAACAGGAGCAACTAGAAGACTTCCTCCTTTAAAGGGAATCTTTCTTTGACTTGGACTTTGTACTAGACCTTCTCCATGAAATGGCAAAATCCCTTGAGAAGCATCTATTTCCCAGCTCTATACTTCACTGACAGTAAAAATAAAAGGTTTATAGATCAAAGTTACCTCTGTTAGGGACCTTGTATGATTGTTATAAATGCATGAAACTTTTTTTAGAGAAGAGCCCTCCTGTTAAAACTACATTTTCCTCTGGAGAATCAAATGCCTTTTTACTATCAACAAATAAACCCAGCGGAATATTTGTTCTCTATAGTTTTCCTTTTTTCAGACAATGGTATAGATGTGGTCTACTGCGGAGTATTCCTTGTGAAAGTCTGTCTGTTCCCTTCTGATTGGCTTATTATGAATTCTTTCTTTCCCACATGGAATATGGGTAATGTCACAAAACTTTTGTATCAATGAGAAAATAGGCTTGTGAGTCTATTATTGGAATTCTCTTTGGTTACCTGTGTTACTTTTGGTTAACCTCTTGTTTACCTTACCTCTTTGTTAAAAATAAAGTCTGAGATTTCCCTCCCCATAATTTTGGTATCTTCTCCTCTTTTATATGTCTTGAGAATCATTCTGTTGAAGTCATCACAAACGTATCGTCTCTGACCTCCTTCATCCATAATAGGTCTAACATCGTTGTTTTCTTCATTTTCATGTCAGCTTTATCAAAAGCACACCAAGAAATATAAAACTAGAGTTCAAATATGACAATTCCACTCTCCTTGATGGTGATTGGAGTTTGTAATAAACAGTTCATATTCAGCCCAGTTTCCGCCTTCTTTTATAGGTATGTGTCTTAGATAAAAATGATTATCAGAGAAAGATGAATGAACCATTGAAGCTAGAAAAGTAAACTTAGCAGAAATTTGGTGCAAATTTAAAAAAATGTGGATTGAAATTTAATTTAAATTCTCTTTTTCTATAGTTAACCTGAGGTTTTGATGAGCCCCCAACCCCTCCATTCCCCTAACACTTCTGCAAATCAAAATTTAATTATAATTTGATGAATATACCTAGATAATTTAGGAAACAATGATCAAAAATCATGTTGTGCTACAAGAATCATTAATGTAGAATAAATGACATTCAAATTTGAAAAGAACATGGGGATCCACCATGGATGATAATGTTAACTGGGGCCTACAGAAGTTACCTTACTTGCCTTATGAACAGAATCTGAATAAGAATCTAGGAATCCTGTCCCCAAATTTGAAGCACTTTCCACTACACTACAGTACACTGTCTCAAGCAACTTAGTTTCTTCAGGCCTCACTTTACTTATTTATTAAATCAGAGAATTGGACCAGATAATCACTAGAAATCTAAATCCCATGAACCAACCTATTTAGGGTTGATTTAGCTCAACTCCTTTGTTTAACAAGAGAGGAAAGTGAGAACCAAAGAAAAGTGATAGAATTCCAACCAAGATCCTCTAAATCCAAATCCATCTGTTGTGTTAGACACTGTACCATACTACTTGATCCAGGATGTCAGCAAACTATATTATAATTATCAGTTAAAAATGTCATGAGCTACACATGTAGAATTTTTGTTTTGTGACCTACTATTGAAAAACCCTGAATGTCTTAGAATTATGCATTTCACACTTATCAGAGTTGGATCCACCCAGTTTCCTGGTTCACTTCTATGACATATGACTTACCGCAACCCTCTTCACTTCCCAATTTGAAAGGACTAGGCAGGAGCCATTTACTGGTTGATTTACTGTAGTACAATGGAAATGCTTATGCATTTATAGATTTGTAATCTTGGTGATATGAGTATATCCTCCATTGGTGCAAGCTGCAACCCCACTATGCTTTTTCTTTCTGTATAATTCTTTGATATGTTTCTATATATGTTCCATAGAGGATTTTATCAATGTGTCTGAGGCCCTTGCTCTGGTTTTTTAAAATATATGAATGCCAATACAACATTCAGGATATCCAACATATCTTTCCCCATTGAATGACCAGCCTAGCTCCTTTTTTGCTTGTCTGGGACTTTGTTTCTATAAGGAGGTTCAATTCAAGTATTTATTGACCACGTACTATATCTGGCTCAATCAACCTAGTGCAGTAACTTGCCATTTGGTCTTCCTGCCTCAAGTCTCTCCCCACTATTGTCCATACTTGACTCAGCTTTCAAAGTAATCTTCCTAAACTATAGGCCTGACCATGTGACTCCTTCCATCCACTCAATAAATTCCAATTGCACCATTCATGATACCATATAAAATCCTGTTTGGAATTCTCCCTTTCCCCAAACATACATGTATTTCCAATCTTTTTATACTTTAATCCTCCCAACCCTTACCCCAACCATATACTCTGTAATCTAATGACTCTAGGCTCCTTGCTGTTCCCCATTTGAGACACTCCATCTACCCATTCCATTTTTGTATACAGGCTATCTCTCATGCCCTGAATTATCTCTCTCCTCATCTCTGCCTCCTAGTTTCCATCAAGTCCCAGATAAAATTCTGTCTTCTATAAGCACCCTTTTTTTTATCTCCTTTGGTGCTAGTGACTTCCCACTGTTGATCATCTCCAGTTTACCTATAGGTGTCTTATTTGTAAATACTTACTCGTATGTTGCCTCCCCCATTAGGGTATGAGTTCCTTGAAAGAAGGGTCTGTCTTTTGCCTTTCTTTGTATCTCCAGTCCTTAGCATAGTACCTGGCACATAGTAGGCATTTACATTTTTATTGATTATCTTAGGTTCTAGGGGATAGGAAAGGGGACATACAGAAGAACCATGTATAGGTCTTACCCTGGAGGAGTTTCCACCCTTGGCTAGAATGGGAAGATTGGGATTGTATTGGAAAGAAAGAAAGAATTTGTATGAAAGAACCATGTTTTATGTGGTTCCTACCTCTGAGAGTTTTTACTCTTTTATGAGGGAGGAGTGGAAATAAACCTCACAGGAAGAAAATAACTGGAAAATATCCAAAAGTAGTCAGTGATCATGACATAGTATATGAAATAAAATCAAAGGCCCAATGTGTAGTAGAGACAGTGAGGTGAATGAACAGTTAGCATGGAGTGAGATCAGTACTGACTGGCATTGTCAGGCCCCATAATGAAAGTGGAATTGTGAGATGGCCCTTGAGGTGAGATCTAGACTCTACTGAAATGACCCAGATGATCAAAAATAAAGGAAAAAAATAAGTTTGGACCTCAGGGCTCTGGTCCTCTTGATCCTGCCCTTCCCATCAGATCATTAGAAACCCATTGTGAAATTTCTGGCTATCTCAATCAAGTGGGAGGTGGGCTTCTCCATGACAGGTGTCCTGCAACATGCTAATTGGAGTATCTATTAAATACGAAATGTTTGACTTGCAGTAATGCTTTTTTCCCTCAGTTTCATAAAAAGGATGCTTTTCACCAAATGTCTGACAATGGCAGTCAAGAAATGAGCCCTCTTCCTTTGAGGGAGACTGACTGTAGGGGGAAAGATAATTACTTAGTTCCTTTATCTCTGAATTATTTGTAATGAAATCTGAAATCACACCACAAGGTCTTTCATGAGGATGTCATAAATTAAGATGCATCTATGTATCGGGTGCATCTGTTCAGCTGCACGGCCTTTGTCTTTTGCAAAGAGCACAGCAGTTCTAATACCCAGCAGACAGCATTTACGCAAATGATGCCCTGGTCTATGTCATTAATATTCAGTGATTGTCTGTCATAGACACCTTACTGTACATCTGTTATGCAAATGTATGTTAATGCAAGCTCCCTGACAGCTGCCTCAGTTCCCTCCCTAAAATGATCTTTTTCCATTTTGAAGTTTGCAATCTGTTCCCCAAAATGTTAATCTCACAATTAGCTGAAATTGCTAAACAGAAATTTTACATGTTGGGTCCCAAATAGAAAACCGTGTTTTAAAATAGATGGTGAAGCTTTTCCTCACATCATTTGTTTTAGATGTGAATCAGAAAAGGGTAAACATTGATCTTTGCACAGCCTGTGTTGAGATGAATGGCACCGTTCCCTCCCCAGCAATCAGGTTTACAGGAAATGATGCCATCGCCTTCCCACATGCCCTGCTGCTGTTCAAGCGCCTTTGCCCTTCAAGCGGCTGTCGCTAGTACTCTCTCTCCCCCATTGCTGAAAGATTATGAATTTTTCTTTTTTACCGTCTATGATGACGATTTCTTCAGACTCTTAGTATATCTGCAAGTGACAAAATTAGAGAATTTTGTGAGCAGCAGAGGAGAATCTCGGAAGAGCTTGTAAGAGCTGCTGCTCCTTTCACAAGACTGCATTGAGGAGGGTTAGAAAATGCTCTAGCTCAGTAGCACAAATATTTGACTATACAATCTCTTAAACAGCATATATTTTGAACTGGAAGGGACCTTCCAGAACATTTCTCTCGGTTTCTAAATTTTATCCACAGAGAAGCTCAGACTGAGAGTGGATATGACTTAAGATCTTAGATTCAGAGCAGGAGAGACCTTAGAAATCATCTCAGCACAGCCCCTCATTTTACTGATAAGAATCTTGAGTCTGAGAGAGATTGTCCAAGGTCACACAGGTAGTAAATAGCAGGACTGGAATTTGAACCAAAGTCCTCTCTGTTCCCAAATCTAGCACTCATTCCATTGCACCATACTTGGCCAAGATCACAAGGGAAGAAGAATGGGACAGAATTTTAGGGCATTCTCTGTCCAAAACTCCAAACTCCTGAAGCAATTGTAACTTCATATGAATGACAACTTTCTGTCCTTTGAGGCTAGATCAGATTTCAGAAACAGCCAGAAGTCATTACTGCCCCCAATGACTACAGTTCAAACACTGCTAGATGACATTACATGGTAGGTAGGAGAGTAGTTCCCATTAACAGCAGTTGGTAGGCAAGTAAAATAAAGATGAGTTGAGTTTGTTTTCATTTTCATCTGGGTTACCACAGACACAAACATCCTGATTGTTCCACCCCAAAACACTCCAACCCCATTTGGATTTGATTTCCCCTAACACTAATGTGGATAGTATTATTTCAAAAGTATAAATTACCCAGATAATTGCGTGGGCTTGGCCTTATTTTTTGCTGTAATCAATCAGCTACCTCTGGGACTTTGATTATAGGTACTGACATTTAAAGCCTTTTATGACCTGGCTCTACCCACCTTTACAGGTTTATTGCATATCACTGCAATTCATTCATTATGTGTTTTGGCCAAGCTAGCCTGGCTACTGTTGTCAAAATTCAATATTCATTTCCCTATCTTCATGCCTTTGCACACGCACATGGGAAGAATCCATTCCTTTACCTATGTCTCTTAACATCCTTAGCTTTCTTCAAGGCTCAACGCATATACAACTTCCTACATGAAGACTTTCCTGATGCTCTAAATTCTTAGTGTCCTCTTTCCCCTTGTTCAGTCCTCTACATGCTTATCTTTTAAAATATGTTATTTACCTAGTAGAATGTTTTCAGTTTCATCTTTGGATTTTCTGCACCCAGCACAATGCACTAAACATGTTTAATGTAAGCAATTATTGCTTAGGATTAGATTGGATTATGTAACTACTATATAAAGAAGACTAGGAAATTGGAAATGTCTATTAAAAATGTTTTCTTGGTGCCTTTTCTTTTTCACAATAATTCTATAAATCCTCTCTTCTCTCAAGTTAACCCTTTCTTGTGCCAAAGGAAAACAGTTTCAAAAAATCAACAGTCCTAGTGATCACATCTGATAGTGCATATAATATTCTGCATCCATAGTATTCTACATCTCCACCAAAGGGAGAAAAATGGAGAACATCTATTATAGAATGGAAAGGAAAGGCAGTATGGCCCAGTGGAAAGAACTTTTGTCTTTGAGCCAAGAAAATCTGAATTCAGATCTTGCCTGTGATGTGTATTTTCTGACTATTGGTGAATCGTTTGAGTTCTTAATGCTTCCAGACAAGCAACTTCGGAAGATTTAAAAATTCTAACCTATGGCAACCATCAGTCATGATTTCAGAGGCCCCAGGCAACCAACCATATGACTCCAGATGCTGGAGCAAAGATGCTGATCTGCATTGGTACAGTGAGTCACTAGGAATTCCCTGGATTGATGACATCTGGTCCCCCCAAAAGTGTAAGACATATGCTAGATAAACATGAACATCCATCTAATTATATCATAGATTTAGAGCGTGAAGAGATCTGAGAGATCACTAGCTCATCGCCCTATTTTTATAGATATGGAAACTGAGACCAATGATGTTAAATGACTTACCCAAGGTCCCACCTATATTAGATCACAGCACATCCAAACCTTATTGCTTTTCTCCAAATCCAACCTCCTTTTCAGTGCAACATATTGCCTCCATTTTAGACTGTAATTTCTCTGACATCATGACTATGCATCATTTTCCCATGCAATTAGTACCTGAGCATTTTTATTAGTTCTCCAATTTTTGCTTGCTTAATCCCTGTCCTCTCATATTATCTTTGCATTCTATTTTGCTCAGAGCTGATGGTTTTTTTAAAATCTATGTTCTTCTGTACTTCACTCCTTCTCTTGAAGGAATAAGGAAAACTAATCAAGAAGAATTTAATCAATGATAAGCCATTTATTACATGCCCGAAACTGTACAAATTTCCACATCCTTGTTCAGTCCTTTGCCCTTTGATCCATGAAGAGCACTTTTGGACCATAGAGTGGGGTAGTGGGTGATGAGGAGACCTTTCCCGGACCTGGCATTTTATAAATTCATAGAAAGAGATATTGGAATTGCCTAACCTCATCATTTTATAAATGAGGAAATTGACACTGAGAGATGGGGAATAACTTGTTTAAGCTTACCTAGCTAGTACATATATATATATATATATATATATATATATATATATATATATATATATATATATATATATATATATATATATATATATGGGGGGGGGGGAAACACCTACTATGTTCCAGTAATTATGTTTAAGTGTTTTACAAATATTATCTCTTTTCATCCTCAAAATAACCTTAAGATGTAGGTGCTACTATTATCTCCATTTTTATAGTTGAGGAAACTGAGGCAGACAGAAGTTAAAGGACTTGCCCAAGATCATGTGGCTAGAAAGCATCTGAGGCTGAATTTTTTTTAGGTGGTGTTCTATCCACTTGGTCAATCAGATGGCAGAGTGAATATTCAAATCTATATCTCTCCTAAATCAACTCCTGTGCTCTTTCTACTATATTGTGATTTCTAGGCTGGAAGGCTAGTATAGGCTATATTAAATAAGCTCCTGATTCAGTCATTTTACATTATTTTTTCCATGTAGTTCTGCAGTGAGTGACCTTATATGCCTGAAGTCTTTGTTGGCAGCTGCCACCCCAGCAAAGGCCCCCAGGGCTACCCTAAGGTACTTCCTCATCCATCCCTCACAAACTCGTCTGGCCTCAAAGGATGAAGTGACTTCATTTCTCAGGGAAATATATCATGATCTCTAAGAAATACCCTACATTTATGTCCTTCTGCCTAATTGTAGTCTTTTGGTATTCTTTAGCAGTCTTTCCTTGACTGAGTGGTTTGAAGCAGCTCCTTATAACAGCTCTGTCACCATTCCAAAGAAGAGGCATAGCCCTGGTAAGGCTCATCTTACTCATTAATCAGAAGGTTTCCAATTATAGATGTAGAGCAATAAGTTTTAAAAATGTGCTGCTTCCAAACATTATGATTCATCCCTGAGCAAAGTGGGTTGAAAGGGCAATCCATGTTGTGTAGACTATCTATTAGAGACTATGAGAGATGCTTTGTCCATATAGCATAATTATAGGTGTGTGAGGAAAGGGACGCCAAATGAGGAGAGCCAGACATCTTGCAGTATGGCTGACATGCCCATATACCTTCTCTGAAACCACTCTCAAAGCAAAAATTGAGCTGGGGAAAGAAGCAAGACTTTAAAGTAAAGAAGAATCTTCAATAGCATTGCTCTAGGAGGCATACCCCATCTCCCACCTCTATGTCTTGGCACACACTGTGTCTCATGATTGGTAGGAGGTCCTTCCTTACTTTTGCCCCTTGGCATTCTTAACTTCTGTCAAGTGTTTCCTGCTACAAGAAATTTATCCTCATTCCCCCAGTTCCTAATGCTCTGGCTCCAGAAATTATTTCATATATATATTTTGTATACAATGTTTTATGTTCATAATTTCCTCCAATAGAATGCAAGCTACTTGAGGACAAGTAATGTTTTCCTTTTGTCTGTATATGTCCAGTGCCTAGCATAGTGCCCAAAAAACAGTAGGCACTTAGTACTTTTTTAATTGAATTGTTGCCATATACCAATTGGCTTATCTGCCCTCTGCATTAGTTGCTTAATTAAAAATAGGGACTGAACGGGAGAATTCTCCCCTTAAATATTGTTTTCCTGGTCCATGTTGACACTTTTGAGTATTTACCTCAATCACATTTCTTCCCCTGTCCAGTGGATTGTCTCTCTTATGCTTGGGATTTTCATATGAAACATACATTCATTCATTCATTTAGCAAATTTTCACTTGGTGACTACTACTAAGTTATGGAATCTCCTTTCATCAGCAGTGTGGGGCCTGCATGTCTATTTGCAGTCTGGTAGATTCCAAGGTTGCCATGGAAGTTAATGAGGACATTGGCTTCTGTGGGAGCTCTCTAACTGAAAACAATTCAGGAGAAAACAGAAGGCTGGGTCTGATGGTGCATGGTCAGACTTAGAATTTTACATGCACTTAGAGAATAGGAAGTGGGACAGATTAGATTTCTCCACATTTAGTGCAACCCATGTTGCTAAACCAGTACCAAAGCTTTTCATCTCTGAACCTTAGAGCTTGACTCTGCTTTAGCCGCCTGGATTTGACTCTCTCCCTGGGATCTGAAACAACCTCACCTTCAGATGTCTCTACTGTCCATCTCCCTGACTACCAATCTCAGCTGCCACTTGGCTCTCCCTTTGGTCATCACAACTGACTTTCCCTTTCAGTTCTAGTATATGTAGTCTTGTCCACTACCCTCTTCTTGTTTGACTTCTAGGCCTGCTTTCATTCCATATCCTGTACTATAAATTATTGATTGAAAACTTTGCTCTTTGTATCTCCTATCCACAATGGTTTGGGAAGACTTCGGTCAACACCATGGAATTTGTGAAGTCTTAGTCCTTGACAATGATGCATTCGAGATCAATAGCTTGTCACTGAGAGGGATAACTTAAATAGACGATTCACAGAGCTGCATGGATGAATTTCCTGCTATAGAGAATTATAATATATAGTCTGTATCAGGGCCTCTTAACCTTTTTCCACTTGTGACCTCTTTTTGAATTTTGGCAGTGTTCGTTGGCATTGCATGGCTTGAATACAAAGTGAGCATGCTTTGTGTTCAGAACCAAGGCTGAAGTGAAGTTATGCGATGCAACATGGGCAAATGCTGCCAGAAATACCTTGGATTCATTATGCATTTGATTTTTAATTAAATTTTGGTCATTGAACATTCAGAAAACTTATGTTGCCAAATTATTCATGACACTGTGTGCAGGTCAAATCCCACAGTTCAAGAAGCTCTGGACTCTTTATGATATATATGATATATGACAAGTTAGATAAAAGAGGCGTGATAAAACAGTTTGTGTGAAAATGATTAGGTCTATAGAGAGAAGAGGATCCTAATGGGCTCTAAGACCCTATGAGTCAATGATGTAATGTAGCAGTCAAAAAGGTTAGTCTGATCATGGGATGCATTAATAGAGACATCTTCCAGGGATATGTGTATTTGTTACTCTATGATGGTGGCAGTAGAAAAGAGAGATATAGCATGATAGCTTAAGGAGGGATGGCAAGATCAATTAATAATCTAGCAAAAATAGCTGACATGATAAAAGTACTCTATAGCTGTCATCTCATTTAATTCTTACAACACTCCGTTATGAGTCAGTATATGAACAAGCATTTTAGTAAGTTGACTGTACAAACATCATTATTGCCATTTTACAGATAAAACCAAACCTCAGAAAGATGGAATAATTTGTCTGAAGTCACATGGCTACAAAATGAAAATGCTTGAGTCAGGACTAAAGTGGGATAAGATAGAGAAACTGATGAATATAAATCATACTTTTATGATTAGTATAATTGAGAAGTATAGAGCAAAGTACTTTGATCTCATACAACAAAATTAGGAGCAACAGGTAGAATGTGCAAAAACAAAAAATTAGACATGAGGTCAGGACAATTTGTTTTTCTTCAGGAGTTATGGGGAAATCTAGTGCCTTCCAAAGGGAACCTTACTGAAAAGTGAAACCTACTACAGGTAGTAATCATTTGCTTAGCATGAACAAATAAAAATTTCTTTTCCATTAGCAAGTCAAGCCAAAAAAAATGGTTAAAAATAAAAGCTAACAGAAAGAATACACTTAATAGCTAGGTCTTTATGTGGTATAGGCAGAAAGCACTCTGGGGACTGGAAACAGTCAACCAGCATTTTAGCTGCACATTCTGGGTGGGGTTATGGAGAAAGCCTTTAGCTGTCTAATTGAAAGACAAGTCATAGGCACTGAATCCTCAAGCCTGGAAGAGATCCTAGCTGTTGCTTCTGACTTTTGGTGGGTCTTCACTTCACCTTCTTAGTTTTCCTAACCCTGGCTTGATTAGCTTATCGAACATATATATGTTTTATTTGCTCAGTACCTGGTTCCACCAATCTATCCCTTATCCCACCTGACTTTCATCCTCCAGTGATGAGACCCTGCCTTCCTTCCTATCTGTGTCTTTTCCTAGTTCCCATGACCTCCTCTCACCCTGCTTTTGGTACACAATTCCCAGTATGGATTTCTACTTCATCTCTACAATCACTTGCCCAGCCCTTCCCTAATAAAAGCCTCAACACCTAGGTACTTAGACCTACCCACTAATTTCACCCCCACCTATCCATTCGTAATACCTACAGGTCTGATCTTGCTGTCTGTACCCTGAGAGTAGACATAGTTCCCAGAACACCTTCCAATTCATTCTAGATAATGCAAGCAACATCAGCCTTGCCTGGGTAGTTATACTTCTGTCTGGGCCCAGTTGCTTCATTTGGATTTATGGACATGTTGACTATAGCTCACCTACTTCTGTCACATCTTACCTAGCCCCTATTTTGCCATCATTTCCTTTTATTCCATATCTTACTTATTCCCTATTGGTAGTGTATTACTGGGGAAAGAATATGAACTTTGGAGTCAAAGGACATGGGTTTAAATCCTCTCTTCTACTTTCTACCTATATAACCTAACCTCTCTTGGCCTTATTTTTCTCATCTGTAAGGTGGCGGGGGGCGGGGGTGGGTGGGAAGGGGAGCAGTGTAGGTGTAGGGAAGGGAGAATTGCTCAAATTTCCTCTAATGTCTCTCAACTTGGAAATCTAGAATTTCCAGTTCCTTCTAATGAACTCAAGAAGTTGAATTTTCAAAAGGGCTTTACTGGGACTTAAGGGAAAGGTAAAATAAAATAAATTTGTGAGACAGGTAACTAACATAGCTAACATATCCCTAGTTATAGAGTCCAGTACAAACTTTTGGAGCTAATTAGCTACATTATCTTTTGACTCTCATATTTCTCCAAGAAAAATATTGTACAAATCCTGTCCCTAGTCTTTGTGCAACCCAATTCCAGGTTTTCTCTCAATATACTATGGCTTCATATACCATTCTGACTTTGGTTTTTCCCTGTGTTCACTCCATGGTGGTGTGTTATAAAATATTGGTGAGAACATCTCATATGGGAACCCTTATCTATATGAATACTGTAAAGGAACTCCCTTACATCACTAAGGGCAGTGGTAAGTTATATGACTTGGATTAAAAAAAAGAAACAAACATGTCGGCTCTTGCGTTTTACCTGGAATCCAGGGTTACCTAGTAAAATTCTTTTGTCTAGTTATAGACAGAGATGGACAGACAGAAGGATGGAAGAATGGAAGGTTGGATGAATACCCTAAAATATTCAAAACACCTTTTCACATTCTGGTTATGGAAATAGAAGTAGAAAAATCAAATGAAAAATTATTACCAGAATTGATATCAAACAAACCTAAAACAAATCCTAGCTTATAAAAGCATTAAAATCTGCAGCCATATTTTCCAGACTGAAGGGTCATAGGTACTTTAGATAAAAATTTGGATTTGTGGATGATCATGTAAATCCAACTTATACGCTAGCCTTTTTGAGATCTGTGCCTGCTGTCCACCACATGTATGGGCTTTAAGATACTCTATAGATTAGGAATAACCCATTGTGTGTTTCATTTTTCTGAAAGATAAATATTTTTCTCAAAGCATCCAGATCAAGGACTATTTTTCACAGTTCCCATGAACCTTGGTCTCACAACTATCAGCTTAGAAGTTTGGATGTAATAAGTGTACACCGGAAGGAAAATCCATATCTGGACCCACATTGATACAGATAGAATGTGTGGTGCAACTAGAAGAATGTTATCTCTGGGAGAAAAATTATTTGAGTTAAATCATCATTTATCAACATCTTATGCATCATGCACCAGTTTCTTGGTGATTTTTATTCTACGTAGACTTACTTTTTCTTTCCCTCTCTTTTCCCCTGCGCACCAAATTCCCAACATACCATACCTATAGCCTTTCCTTGCTCATTCACCTTCTATGGTCTGTTTGTTTGGCCTCAAAGCACTAATTTTTGGGGGCCTTGGCTAATGACTTGAATCACGTTCATTTTCCCCCAGATGTGTGTCACCCCTCAGAGCCTATTAGTTGCCCTGAATTGCAGAATTCTATGGCTCCACAAACCAAAAAGGCAAACTTTCTTCATGTATAAGACACTGTTATATTGCAAAGAATAAAAGGGGGAGGTAATCTGATGATGTAGGAGAGTTAATTGTCTTGGGAAGATATAAACCCCAGGTCATGTAGGGTTCAGCCAGATCCATTTCCATTTGGAAATGTGCTCTCTCTTTTTTTTTTTCATTCTCAACTCCGTCTCACTGAACCTTTCCTGGTCAACACTCCAAAGCTCTTGGTATTTGGTCCATTCTGTATGTCTTTGTTGCTACTAACTTAGCTCTCTATGGTGTAAGATCTTACCATCTCACATACTTCTCTTCCAAATCTGTCTCTGGCCTACAGTCAATATAGTTCCAAGTTCTTCCTTCTTTTCCTTTGGCACCTCAGCTGGCTACCAGAAATCCGAGTTTCTTTATTTGGGTCTCATCCTAAGGGAAAGAAGAAGAAGTGCTTCAGGGAGGCACTTTGAGTATGAGGTAGCTGGAGAATGACTCTTTTTCCTCACTGGCACTGTCCCTCATCATCATCATAATAGCTAAAATGAACACACTACTTGCTATGTTCCAATGTTTTGTGCTACGTACTTATACAAGTATTATCTCATTATACCCTTTGCAACAATTCTGTGAGTTAAGTGCTATTATTATCTCCCTTTTACAGAAGAGAAAAATGAGACCAACTGGTGTTAAGTGACTTGCTTGAGGTCACAGAGGTAGTGAATGTCTGCAGCTGGATTTGATCTCGGATCTTCTTGACTCCAGGCTCCAGGCTCTGTTCGCTGAACCACTTAGCTGGCCCAGTTTTGTTTTCACTGCCCCTGAAACATCAAACAGACAGATTTAATGGAATGCCTATCAGCCCCCTCTCCTAGGAAAACACAAACACAAGAGAGATTTCATGAGCACAGGTGTGGACAGTCTCCCAGGGAGCTATAGATACTACTAATATTAAGTCTGGACTCAAGACTCATGGATACCAAGGTGTGCCATATCATCTTAGAGATCTTTTCCCATTCGCACTCAAATGTTGACTAATATGGTCTAAATCAGGGGTTTTGAACCTGAAGTCTGGAATTTCAATGACTGTACTTCAACTCAATAGATTTCCTTTGTAATTCTATGTGTTTAACTTTGTGCTCTTAAAAGCATCCTTCTGAGGAGGGGTCCATAGGCTTCATAAGACTGCCAAAGATGTCCATGACACACACAAAAAAACTTAAGAACCTCTCATCTAAATTCTATTTGCCTAGTCTGCCTATTAACAGCAATCTTTGGGTTAAAAAGGCTGGTAAAGTGGGTGATTGGCCTATTAAAAACTCAGTGAGTAATCATTGCTGTCTTCTATTCTAAATCCCTATCAAGATTCCTTATTCCTGTGGGTTGCTACCACCATTATATTGTGTTGGGGTATAATGATCTCACCCTACCCCTTATTAGAGTTCTTAGATGGGCTCCTCCCACTATCTCTTGGAATCAGTGGTTTAAGCCAATATCTTTCTGTCTCATTACGAGTCTCTGCTTACTTCCTGGGTTCATGTGGATTAAACCATGCCTCATCAACCCTCACCATTATAAGAGAACTCTTGACTTGAAAACTCTACAAATTTTACAATCTTCCATGTAGAGGACAGATATATGCCTCAATGTATATGTATATACATATGTGCTTATGTATACTTTATATGTATTCTCTGCATTGAAAAGGACTGCAGAGACCTTCTAGATGAACCTGTGCATACCTGAAAACCCCTTCTAAATATTTCTTCTGAGTTATTGGGCAACATCTGCTCTAAGTCCTCCATGGCAAAGAGAATTTATCACTATGGAAGGAAACCCTTCAGCATTTAGACAGAATTAATAGTTAGGAATTATAGCCTAAATCTGCTAAACTTCCATGTAGTGCTCCTTGCCCTGTTCTTTTTGATTGAACAGAGCAAGTCTAGTCACATAACAATCCTTCTACTACCTTGAAAACAGTTCTGATGTCTTTTCATGGTCCAGTGAAAAGAGAACTGAATCTTCAGTGAGGCACGTTGGGCTGGAATCCTGACTATTCCATATATTACCTTTGGCATGTTGGCTAATTCATTTAGACTCTATGGACCTCAATGTCTTTATACATAAATTAGGTGTGTTGTAGTGAAAGGTGAGGTCTAAATTTATAATTCCATGATTTTCCTAGGCTTTCTTTTGTCTAGGCTAAATATTTCCCATTCTTTCAGCCAACCTTGTATAGTATGGTCTCAAGTCTTCTCCTCTCTCCAGTCTGGTCACCCTTTTCTAAAAGTGCTAGAATTTGTCTAGTATCTTTTCTAGTATCCTTTCTAAAAGGCAATATCCAGAATTTGCATATGTTTCATATATGATTTGGGATCATATACTCACATAAAATGGCTACCAATAGTAAGATCATTTATTTACATTTCCATGTAAATATTACATATGAATATCTGTTCTACTCTTTCTTTTTTTCTTTAATGTGTGGTACGGTGGAAAGGACCCTGAATTTGGAGTCAGAAGACTGGATCAAGTTCTAGCTCTCACATTACCTAGAAGACTTTGGAGAAAACACGTCACTTCTCTCTGCCTCTGTTTTCTCATATATAAAATGACAGGGTTAGCTTTGAGTACCTTTAAGGTCCCTGTCAGTTCTAACTCCTATTATTTGTTATCTACCTCATTCCTCTTCCCTTGAATGAAAGAACAGAGAAAGGACTGGGTTCTGTGTGGACCGTGCCCTTGATTCTGACTTCTACCCCCATATTTCAGTAATCTTCCCCCTGCCCCTAGGTCACTTCTTCTATCACATCTTGCTTCCATCCACAAATGAAGATGACTGTAGCCTCTGGTTTGGGAGTGGTTCAGCACTAATGACAGCTCTGCAGGAGCCCTGTGGCCAGAAGCCTTGGATGCTCCCCACTGGCAGGAAGAGCTGGAGAGTATGTGCTGCAACGTGGCACTGACACAAGTCTCCAAATACAGTTTTGCACCAGATGCAATATCAGTGTTGATGGCACATGAATGCAAACCCAGCTTTTCAACTTGACTGCAAGGCTTGAGTCCAGGATGGGTAAATAGAATAAGATCATATCAGATATAGAAATCATAAGATTTCTATAACTAGGCAAGATGGGAAGACATTCCAATCAGTTGAACAAACACTACATCCACCAAAAAGTACTATGCTTTGTGCCAAGGTCATGAAAATGGGAAAAAAAAACAATTTCCACCCTCATTAAGCTTATAATTTAGTATCAGGGATAGGACCTATTCACAAGTAACTTTGATACAAAATAGAATGTGTTGATGGCAAATTACATATCCAGACAAAACGTTGTGGAAACATTGAAGAAAATCTGACTTTTAGATATGAGGAAGAATTACCAACTAACGTGGGACTTGATAGGATAGAAAGATTTTAATAGATAATGTGATATAGTAGAAAGAATATGGAATTTTAAGTAAGGAGAGATCTAGGCTCAAAATCTTCACTTCTGATCATGTATAGATATCATTTTGATGCTTTTGAGCCAAAGGGCAAGTCTTTTAATTTCTTACAGCCTCAGTTTCCTGCTTGGTAAAATAGAGAAAATTTGTATAGTGCCTACCTCTCAGGGCTCTTGTGAGAATCATATGAGATAAGGTATCTAAAGCACTGTCCAAATATTAGCATTATTATTATTAATAATAGGTAGAGATAAAGAGGGAGAGTATTTTAGGCATAGGAAATTACCTGTGTGATTTGATTAATAACCCATTACATTTCTATAGCCCTTTATAGTTGCTAAGTGCTTTGACATATAGTAGTGCTGTCATGAAATTATCATTCAGTTATGTATGACCTCATTCTGCATGTTGATGAGGTGATCTCTTGGTGATACAGAATAAAGAGCTCAAAAAGTCACAATTCCGATGCACAATATGATACAAATCTAATGCAACAGTTTTATCACAGGTCTTTCTACGCATGTATGGACTTCTTGGCAAAGTGTAGAAACATAATGGGAGGGTGAATAAGTTTGCCGTGTCTCATATAAAGCTTCTCCTCTCAGGATTTAATGCGTAGTCAGGGTTGAACACCTTTGTCCTTGCAGCGGCACCCCAATGACTCATTCTGTCACTCTCATATATGCTCATTGAATTCTCTCACTGAACTCACTCCCTACTCATACTTTGCTTGCTCCCTTAGGAAAGCTTCCTCCACACTCAATCAAACCAAATGGTTTTTCTCAGTGCAAATATTAACTCTCCACCCTTCTCCTTCAACCATTGCTCTCAGATACGAGCTCAGTACCCAATGACCCATACTAGCTCCATTACCATGCCCCTTTGTTCTTAGACCAATGGAATCATGGGTATCTGCCTTGGATGCACAGATGATTCACCATTCATTTTCAGACCCCCAACATCCAAAGCACCTCATGCATATATTATCTCATTTGGTCCTCATAATTTCTCAATGACATAGGCCAGACAGGTTCTGTTATCTCTAATTAGGGGTGATAAATTGATGATCAGAGCAGTTACATGGCCAGAGCCAGGCTTTATAACTCCCAGTGCTAGATTCTGACCTTTTACACTGTCTATAGAATAAGGAGGGGGGAGCAAAACAGCCCTCAAAGCAATATATTGGAGATGCTAATAAGAGGCAACAGGGTACATTTCATGGGTTCTTAACCTTTTTTGTGTTATAGATGCCTTTTACAATCTGCTGAAATCTACGGATTCCTCAGAATAACATTTGGAAATGTTAATTTTCAATGAGCAGTTATTAAAAGTAAAGATATAATTTCTTTCCCATAAAATTTCACAAATTCCTTGGAATCTATCCATGGATCATTTTTTTTGGGGGGGGGGGGCATTTCAAAGGCCCTAAGTTAATAATTCTTGATGTAGTAGAAAGAGTATAGAAAATCTTGTTCAAGCCAGTTGGGTGGTACAGTGGTTAGAGCTAAGAACCTAAGAACTGAGACCAAACAATCACTCTCCCTATTGTCATATTTCTTTTTTCATGATGTTTGACATGGAAGGCTTAATGAAGTCTGATTTTTGGAAAAGTAAACTAGATGAAAAGGGGGAAAGTTCAGAGTGTTACTTAATGAGGAAGTAGATTGTTTGGTGGAGATTATGCTGTTCTTAGAGTCTGGAAGACCTACTCACGTCTGGTCTCAGTCACTCACTAGTCATGTAACACAAGAATCCTGTGAAATAGGTGCTATATAAATCTTCTCTGTTTTACCAATGAGGAAACTGAAGCTAACAAGTCACTTAACCTTTGACTGCCTCCATTTCCTCATCTGTAAAGTGGGGATAATATTTTCTTCCCAGGGTTATTGTGAGGAGCAGATGAAATAATAAGGTACTTGCAAACTTTAGTGCTATTACTTAGCCCCAGTGCTACCACTAACCAGCTATTTGTGACTCTAAGAGCGGCTCAACATGCATTTATTAAGCACCTACTGTATCTACTTATCTTTAATTTCCAGCTCATCAGCATTGACATTTTGCTGTTTGAAAGTGCTTTTGTACTAAAATCTCTAGTGTGTCTTCATTTTGCAGAAAAGGAAACAGATTCTATTTACACTCAGTCGTCACTTTCAAAATTGTTTTCTTGTTATTCTCTGTTCTCGAAAGGTCCCTGGCATCAGGAAAGTGATGCCATGACTTGCAAGGACCTCAAAGGTCCCAGCTAGCTCTCATGCTATGAACCCTTGCAAGTGAATTGAATTTAAGGGAGGGAGAGCTGTGCAATCACCAGCCCCACTTTCAAGAAAGTTATCATAGGATCAGATATCCAGATATATTAAGTGCCTCTCCTCCTCTCCCTGCATCCCTTGGCCCTGTATCTGCAAGGACAATCTTCTGACTTCCCAGCCTGTCACCTACTTTTCTCCTTCCCTTCATCAGCTTTCCTCTCCAAGTGGACTGAGAGGCAGCATGGTGGACATGCCGTAAGAATGTAAGAACATTCACTAGTTATGGAGTTACAGTAAAAGATGTGGGTTCAAGCAGTAGCTTTCATGTTGAACTTGTGCAACTCCAGGCAAGTCATTTCATCTTTCATCCTCAGTTTCCTCAGATGTAAAATGGGAATAATATAAATATCACCCACTATTTCAGAGATACAAGAAAAGCACATTTGCAAATGTTAAAGCCCTCTGTCATTGGGAGCTATTACTGTTATTATCTGCTTATCCACACACTGTTAAGAGAGTATTTACTCAAGCATGACTCACACCCTCTTGAAGAATGCAGGCAGAAATTAGCAAAGCCTCTTCTGGATCTTAAGGAGATGACGATTTCTTTGGCTTTGATGGCCACTTAAAATGGAAAGAAAACCCTCATGAGGGAACAAGGAGTACCCTTGAGTATGGAAATCCCACTTAGCATCTCCAGCTCTGACAGTCTGATTGGGGACCTATGACATGTACCTAGAAAACAACACAAGGCAACATACTGTAATGGAATGAAGGTGCCAGCAATATATACTATGGGAGCTCAGAGGGAGGAAAGATTACTGGGGTGAGAGAGGTGAGGAAAGGCTACATGGAACAGATGAGCCTGGAGCTGGGTCCTGAAATAAAGGGAATATCTGGATAGATAGATAGTGCTGGGGTGGGGTGGGGAGTGGAGAAAAGCAGAATTCTAGCCAGAATAAGGAGGAAACTAGAAAAAGGAAAAATGGCTAAGGTGTTTGAATTTAACTCAGTTTAAGGACTAAGTGCCTATCATGCTAAGTGCTCAGTGGGATGCAATATTTATTTAGATAAAATGGGGTCCCTGCCCTCAAGGAGCTTCTGTCAAAAGATATGTCTTCTACATAATAATGTATGATGAGCATAGTAAGGAGTACAAAATAAAATGTTAGCAATTAATCAAAAGGCACTTATAAAATACCTACTTTGTGTCAGACTCTAGGTACAAAAAGCACATAATAATAAAAAATATCCCTTGTCTTCAAGAAACTTATATTCTTTCTAGAGAGGGCCCCATGCTATGAGTAGACTAAGAAGGGAGGAACAGTCATTGACAACTTTGGTGGAAGGGCAGGGATCATAGCACTGGAGCTAGAAGGGACCTTTGAGGTTATCTATTCCCTCATTTTCAGATTTGCTCAAGACCACACAGCCAGCTTAGCCCAATATTCTGTTCGCTAGATGCGCTTCCTGGGAAGGCCCTTAAAGGCCTGGTACAAATTCAATAGGTAAAGGAAGTGGGGAACTTTTGAGAAATCAGAAGCAATGCGGGCAAGGAAGGTACAGGGCCAGGCTTCTTGCCAGCTCCAACTTGGGAGGTGGTTTTCTATGTGTAGAAAACTCTCTCTAATGGAGGCTTCAGTTCTTTCTGTGGGGAACCAGCCTTTGATTCAGTCCTCTTCATTCTGTCGCTCTCCATGGTGCAAAAACAAACACAAGTCTAACTATTCAGCTTGTTTGTTTTTCAAGCAAGGGGGGAATGGCTCCGTGTTCAGTGAAATGAATTAAGGGACAAAAACAGAGCTGTGGATAGACATTAATGGAGCTTCAAAGAATCTCAGGACTGAATTAGCAAAGACTGAGTCACCCATTTGACACTTTCCATCATGACAGTTGGTTTTGAGAAGGAAAATAAGTGTAGCACAAAGGAGGAAGGTCTAATGTCTGATTGTCCAGTTAGAGAAACGCTTATTAATGAACTTCTCATTGTGGCTTTTACCTTACTGTGGCTCTAAGTAGGTGCCTAGAATGAATGACGGTCATATAAAGTATTCTTTTCAAAAATGTCTTTGATTTTAGTGTTTGTCCCAATCAGATTTTTTCCCCATATGTAGTTATTTTATTTTTAATTTATGGAGTGAAATGAGCATTTCTATATTATAGTATAATTTAAAAAATTTGTGATTGCACACAAACTTGCAAATCTGTTACGTACAACTTACTATTCCTTTTAAATAGACAATAAAGTTATCGCATAAATTTTTCCCCCTTCCCCTACCCTAGAGTTGTTTTTTTTTAACTGCCTAATAATTCCATATTGCTTTAGTAGTTTCAAAAAATCAAAATAGGCAATTTTTTTTCTTTGGTATTTTCAGTCTCCCTTATTGGTACTTTCTCCCTTCCATACTCCCCTCTCTCCATTATCAGTCACTCAAACACTTTCCATTCTCTCCCTTTTCCCCATCAGAATCTGTTCTGAGGAGATCTTCTGTCAGTCATTTTCAGCTTAATGTGAATTTAGGACTGTTACTTCTCCAGGTTTATTTACATTTCGTGCCTCATTCCTGCTTTTACATTGAAAGGCTTCACATTAGAAGGATTCAAATAGAACCTAGAACGCTGATCCCTACGTGTAATGTTATCTGTGTTTTATTGTATCATTTATTTCTTTTGTTAAGTGTTTCCCAATTACATTGTAATCTGGTTTCCCCTCCACTCTGCCCTGGCCATATGTTTGACACCTCTGAATCACCTCATTTTAGAAATAAAAAGACAAAGGAAGTGACTTGCCTAAGATCACACATGATGAGGATCCCTAATCTAATCTTCATTTGATAATGCCTTGTTTTTGTTCTCATGTATTATAGCGTGGAGTCTTCTACCTCTGTCTATAGCACAGGTGGTCCCTCATGTGCATTCTTTTTTCACTTCCACCATATAGAATCCAGCTCATATGCCACATCTACATAAATCTTTTCCTGATGCCCTCTCCAACAGTTAGTACTCTGTTCCTCTTGAAATGACCTGGTATGTACTTATCTGCATATCTAAGATACATGTGCTCACATGGGTCAGTCAATTAAAATCTTCATCACCTTGATATATTGTGTGCTCCAGTAATGTATAAGCTCCTTGAGAATGGCAGCTGCTCTGTTTTTGTTTTTGTACCTACAGTACCTAGAACAGTGCCTGATGCACAGAAGATTACTTTATGTGTGCTTTTTAGACTGACTATTTTTTCTGGGCTGAGGGACACCTCCCCAGTGTTTTTGGACCAAGTCTTCTTAGGTGACTCATACTAGAGTGTAGGCTGATGGAATCAGATCTGGGCTCCATGCCTCATTACTGTTGTGTCCTTAGATAAGACATGTTGTCTCTCTCTGAAAATTTCAACCAGATAATTGCTAAGATTCATTTCATTGAAAAAGGCTATAATTCAAAATTATATGACTTTTTTTTGTCCATGAATTTTTTCCTTTCAGCAATTCAAATGATGTGGTATGTTGTGAAAAGAAAGTAATACAAGAGCAGTAGTGGAGAAAACGAAAGTCAAAGAAACACCTTATTAATGAAACATTTCTTACACAATAGAAAGACTAGAAATAAGGAATATTGTATTTTCCTATGGATTAAATTAACTCAATGTACGAGTTCTTGGAGAGAGAAAAAAAAACAGGTAATTTATGAGAGTGTGACTTCATGAACATGGCTTTAAAAACTCTCCTTCCATCTAACTCCATCATTCTTTGCCTTTAATACATTCAATTATATTCAATTCATTCCCATCAGCATTTATTAAACAAGGACCTTGTGCCAACCAGCCTGGTAAGTCTTGGGGATACAAAGATGCAACAAATACCTTGAATTTGAGTAGCCAATGCTGAAATTTACTATGATGTCATAGGTTGAATGTTGAACTTTGGAGTCATAAAGTCCTAGGTTTGAATTTGTCTTGACATACTTACTGCGTGTATGATCACGGCAAGTCCTCATGTATAAAATGGATATAATAATATTTGCACTACTCACTTCTCAGGGTTATTATGAGAAAAGATCTTCACAAACCTTAAAGAGCCATACACATAAAATACATTTATGTATTATTGTTATTAGGATGATGATGAATGTAACATGGAAGAAAAGTATGAATGGAAAAAGAGTTAGTTTCTAAAGCCCAGGTCTGATTTTTTTTCACTTTCTTGTTCAACAAAATCCAGAGATTCCTATTACTCCAAGGATCAAATCTAGACTTTTAAAATATTGTAGGTCTTCGTGTATTCTACTCTCATCAAACTGGTTTTCTCACACTATTCCACATTCTATATCTGTGCCTTGGTACTTTCCTTCCTGTCTGGAATATGCTCTATCCTTATTTATGTGTCTAGCTTAGCCCATGGTCTACCTCTTGCATGAGACTTTTCCTGACCCATTTTGTACTTCAAGTCCCCTAATTGTGTGTGTTCGCCACTTCAGTGCCCTAGGTCCTCTTCTCCCATTATGTTCTGACTCTCATTCATTACTACAGTCAGCCTTTTCTGGTTAGTGTGAGAAGCCCCTGGGGAGCTGGATGAAATTTTTTTGTTCCAAATCCCTTTCCATGAAATGTATGTGTGACTGGCAACAACTGCCTGAGGCTTTGAGCCACCCTCCATCTACACTGCCAAACCTGAGTGCCACCTCCAACACAATCTACCTTTTGTACAGAAATACTGGAATTTGTATTTGCCAAAGTTATAGAGCCTCAGTTGGCATTGTCTCAAAGAATACCACCACAGACATAAAGGGAGTAAAAGTAGAAATGGTTTATTGGTTTAACTGCTTTTATGTCAAAGAGTGAAGTGTTAAGTTCATCCATCAAAAAAGAAACCTTAAATTTCACATAGGAGGTTAAAACTTAGGCAAACATTCAGTGAAAAGAACAAAGGACAAACTCCTAACAAATGAGAAATATTTGTAGGGTTCTTCTTCTGTGTCTAACACCATTGGGGTCCAAAAAAAGTATAACTTTCACTCTCTGACCTCAGGAAGTTTACTCATTGCAGATATAAGACTTAGGAAACCATAACCAATAATACAAGTAGAATTGATTAGCAAGTAAAGTGTACAAAAAATTAGACTAGGAAGGACAGAGAAGGGAGAGATTGATGTGCTCTGGGGACTATTAGGGAAGGCTTCTAGGAGAAGACAAATCTTGAATTGGACCTTGATGGAGAGGTGAGATTTGGACAAGCAAGGGAGGCTAGGATCAAGTAGCCAGGACCTATTATTGAATGTGACCGATCAAATTCTTTTCAGACCTTGGGAAGTTGTTGACTTAAAATGGGAAGTGGATGAAATTTTAGAAAGATCACTGGTGTCCAGAAAAGGGAGACAAGCATGGTGAGAAGACCAAACACATTGGCATATTGGGAAGGATTCATTTATCTTAAAAAAGAAAAGACTTTAGGGAAAAGGGGACATGATAGATGATTTCAAGTGTGTGAAGTACTGATATGTGGAACAGGGACTGAACCTACTCTCTTTTAACTCTCAGTGGTAAAACTAGAGTAGAACTGAGAGAAATATTTCATGATCATAGACTATCAGAGTTGTATAGGACTGAGAAGTCAAGTGGCTTTCCAATGGTCATGCAACTAGTATCCCATCTCTTCCCCTCCTTTTCTTCTTCTTCTCTCTGTTTCTTTCCCTTCATTCCCCTTTCCCTCTCCTTTCTTTCTTTCCTTTCCCCTCTTTGCCTCTCCCTTCCATTCTACACATCTCTGACTTGGGTATTTCACCTTCTGCCTTCATGTTTCTACAAAAGCCTCTTTTTTGTGGTTATGCAGCACTCTTTCCTCAACTGTCCCACTCAGAATCCTTCAAGGCTCGACTCAAGTGTTATCTGCTCCCAGGAGTCTTTCCTTATTTGATACTGGCAGTGTCACACCATCCACCCCAGCTATTAATGATCTCTCTTCCTCTCTCCTTGAGTTACCTTGTGGCAACATCTCTCTCTATTTCGTTGACTGGATATTACTTAATTTGAATTTTCAATTCTTTGAAGGCTGGAATTATTGTTCATTTTATCTTTGTTATCTGTGGCACCAAGTATAGTGTTTTCTACCAATATTAGTTTGTTGAATTGATTGGATCAAAGTCCTATCTGAGATCTTAAAGCTCACTGACTATTATTGGGAAATGTGGCATTTGAGGTATACTTTCAAACATGACTAGGAATTCAAGAACCAAACAGAAAGATGAGTTAAGCTTTTCTGGCATAAGGGACCATGTGAATCAAGGTTTGGAAAATTGAAGGTGCAGGCCATGAATATGCTGAGTGAGGGGAGAGGATGATGAGAAATTTGACCAAAGCCTATAGTAGCTGGAGGAGAGTTGGAAAAGAAGGGTACCACGTTGTCAGTGACTCTGATGCCAGGGTAAGGAGGTTAACTGTAGACAATGTGGGGCTACTGAACGTTTTGAGGAGAACAGTAATATCAGAAGGCCTAATTTGTCAGGAATTTGAAGAATGTCTTGGAGGGTAAGAGACAGGATTGTGTTCGTCTTTCATTGACAAAGACCATGCCATCAGAGAAATGATGACATGACTTGCACTTGACTTTGTTTTGAGTGAGGGAGGGCTGTGCAGGTCACCAGCCTCACTCCTCCTCCAGAGCCATCTGAATCAAGTGACCAGATACTCATCAGGATGACTGGAGATGACCCAGGATGCAGTGGGTAAGAGACACTGTAGTCAAGAAGACTTAAGCATTTATGTAGGGCTTACACTGTGGTTGGCACCATGCTAAGCATTTTACAAATATTATCTCATTTGATATTCATAACAGCCCTGCAAGGGAGGTCTAATTATTAAACCTATTTTACAATTGAGGAAACTGAGACAAGCAGACTTAAGTGATTTATCTAGGGTCACACTGCTTATAAGTGTCTGAGATTGGATTTGAACTCAGGTCTTCCTGACTCTAGGTCCAGCACTATCTACTGCATCCCCAGTTAGCACTGAGATGTTGCAATAATATGTGTGGAAGCTTTCATTATGGAGACTGTGGCAAGGAAAGAAGAGTACATAGATGTGAGACATGTTATGGAGGCAATATAGATTTCCACAGCACTGTCAAATGGAAATGCTATTGAGATGTCAGAGGGCTCCCAGTTTTATCACCTCAGGCCTCATTTTTTTCCATGTAAAAGAAAGTGATTGGACTTCACTAGATAATCTCTGCTCCCACCACCACCTCTGTCTCTGTCTTTCTGTCTGTCTCTCTCTCTTCCTTGCTCCCTCCCTCTTTCTCCCTTCTTCCCTCTCTCCCTCCCTTCCTCAATCCCTTTCTCTCTTTGGTGGAGGAGAAAGGATTAGATCTGTGATTTCATCACTGGAACTCCTGGTGAGAAAATTCCCTATTCTGAAGTTGTTTGGCACCTTATAGTTTAAAGAGTTGAGGAGCTCATGTAGAGGTTAAATGACTTGCTGAGGGAGGGAGGTTGTGAGAGGGAAAACATCCAGTATGGGTCACAAGTGGTGGTTGAAGCAAGGTCTTCTAGACTTGGAGGCCAGCTCCTAAATCCCCTGTGCCCCACTGATAGAAAGATAAAAGATGATAATCCCTCTCCTCAAGAAGCTTACATTGTGCTAGAGTAAGTTAATGAGTTCTAGAAATGTTAAATAACTTCCTAAGATCAAACATCTGACTGCTTCAAAAAATATAATTCAAGTCATTAGACTCCACAATTATCATGAGAAAGGGGTGACTCCTCTTATCAAGAGAGTGTTACCCAATCTCATAATACATTTTGTTCTTTTTAATGCTGTCATTTATCTTGAAAACCACCTTGTCCTTACTCTTGTCTCTACCATTCTTACAAAGAAAATAAATATCTTTAGACTCAGTTTTATTTCTATTATTTTTTTAGAATTGTGGTTTGTCTGAATAGATAGTCACCTGCCAAATTACTGAAATCAGAGGAAAAACATTTTTCTGTCCCTCTATCCACTGGATCTTCTCCACAATTGACTTATGATTTAAGACATTCCACCATTAGTGATGTATTCCTTTGGCTTCGGTCATTTCAACCTGAGTGGGGCAGTATTTGAAGACCTCTCTTAGGACTTCCCAATTTTGCTTGGCCTTCTTCATCCCATCTTTCTTATTGTTTATAGAACAATAAAACTTAAACATATATCTTCTACGTAGTCATATGGCCATTTGAAATCATATGCCTATTTTTATTGGCTTTCTATTATATCCTAAGTAAGGTTAAAGTTCTTGGTATTTAAGGCTTACTACAAACTGGTGCTACCCTTTTTGTTTAGTCCAATTCTTTATGATCCCATTGGGGTTTTTCTTGGCAAAGACACTGGAGTGGTTTGCCATTTCCTTCTTCTCATTTTATAGATGAAGAACTGAGACCAAGAAGGTTAAGTGACTTACCCAAGGTCATACAGTTAGTGTTTGAGGCCAGATTTGAACTCAGGAAGATGAGTATTCCTGATTCCAGGCCCAGAACTCTATCCATTGTGCCACCCAACTTCCCTGGGGTACCTTACCTCTCCAACTTTATCTTACACATGTACTCTATACTTCAGTCAAATTAATCTGTTCTCTGCTCCCCAGACATATCTTCTGGCTGTTATTTGTTTTTTTACCTTTTTACCCATCCCTATGGTCTTCCCTGTGCCTGATATGTCTTCCTCAACCCATCCTTTCTTGTAGAATTCCTATCTATTGTTTAAATCCCAACTCAAACATCACTTCCTTGAAGGCAGGCACAATGCCTTATCTAAAATGTGTATCTGCTCCAAAGTTGCACAAAATAGGTCTTAAATAAATGGTTATTGAATTAGTAAACCATATCACTTATTTACTTTTTAGTTTGAATGATTTTTTAAACTCTTTGCTATGATTAGAGAGGGAAGAAGAAAAAGCATGGAGATGCTTAATACCTAGGAAATACCTTAATACTTAGAAAGAGGGGAAAAGAAGGTGAAGGGGAAGGAAACCAAAGGGGACCTGAATGCTCTGAAGAAAAACTTCACATACCTGACAATTTTGCAGAGGGCCCTTCTCCTCTCTTGACATAATTTAAGATACATTGGGATATAGGATACAATGGATTAAAATAATAGAGAGGATGCAGGATAAGAGGAATGCAGAAAGGAAAAACATGGGATGTGACTCACCAAAATGTTTTTGTTTTTTAATCTCTTTAAACTAAATCGTCTCGAGGCATTTTTAATATAAAGGGAAAAGAAAACGTAAATGGTTTTGCAATAGGGAAACGAGATTAGATGAAGAACAGTTAACCACAGAGATCTAGTGTGAAAAGGATTCTTTCCAGCTCCCGTGGTTCATTCTTCATTTTTGAAGAGGACAGAATGACAACTTGACTTGTGCGTGAAGTAGACGTAGGTGAGGCAGGGTTGCACAACCTCTATTGCAAGCCTCACTCTTCCAAAATCATCAAAGTCCAATGGCAAGATAGAAGTTGAGATGACCAGCGATGGCTAGGGGTGCAGTGTATGACACTGGTGTCTTCCATGTCTGACCAACCTCTAAGCACTCCTATTGCTTACCCTCAAACCTAGTTTAGCTTGTCTGCCAAGATGGTTTTACCAGCTGGGGTGTAGTTACTGCACATGCTACAGCTTCTTGGAGCCATAGTTGAGAACTGGGGCACAGACAGACACCAAAGGTGGATGAGCAGCCCTGACAAGGGCCTAACAAGCTCTCACATCAGAGGTGCTAATTCTCTCTGAACATCATCTAACATCTAGCTTCTAGTTTGACCAAGAGGAAGTTTTAAGTGGGTAGAGGCAGGGTGGAAGTGAAGCTCAGACTCTAAACCTATTCTTGCATCTGTCAAGCTATAAGTCATCAATTCTAAAGTTGATAAATCCAATTTTCTCATTTTCTGTACCCAGTGATACTACAGTAAATAAGCATTCCAGACATCTTCCGTCACCCAAGGGATAACATGGGTTAGTTTGACCCATGGAAGGACACCTCTGATCTTATGAGTTGAGCTAAAATAGCCCAAATAAGTCCTAAGGGAACTGGGGTGTGGCAGGAGAAACAATAGACTTCGCACAAGTGTTTATTAAGTCTTTACAATGTGCCAAGTATTATGTTAGAGATAAGAGAGAGAGAGAAAAAGCAAGGTCACTAAATGGTAGGAGCTTCCCATCTAGTTGGAGGAGACAGGATAAAATAGAGAAAGTGAAATAATAATTTTATTCCATCCCATTCAATAAGAATTTATTATGCCCCTGGTAGATACAAAACACTGCTTGAGACTAGAAATGCACAGGCAAAAGTGAAATATCCCCCTTTCTTTAGGAGCTAAACATTTTACTTGGGGGAAGTGATATATACACATAAATAAACATAAAAATTCAAGGGAAAGAGAAACAACATTTATTAACACCCATTATATAACAGCTAGGTAGCAAAGTGGTTAGAGTACAGGGCCTGGAGTAAGGAAGATGCATCTTCCTGAGTTCTAATCTGGCTTTAGACACTTACTAACTGCATGTCATTTAATCTCGTTTGACTTCATTTCCTCATCTGTAAAAGGAGCTGGAAAAGGAAATGGCAAATCACTCCAGTCTTTGCCAAGAAAACCACAAATGAAGTCATGAGGAGTTGGACATGACTAAACAGAAAAACACCTATTATAGGACAACACTATACTTCATACTTTAGAAATGTTATCCCTTCTGATCCATTGAGGTAGGTGCTATTATTAACCCCATTATGGGGTTAAGAAAACTGAGTTAGACAGAGATTAAGTGATTTCTCAGTGTAACACAGCTAGTGTCTGAGACTGGATTTGTACAGAAGTTCTTCTTGACTTTAGGTTTCGTGATATATCTGCTATGTTACCTGGCACTCTCAAGAAAGGTTTAGTATAATGTTAGCAAATGCAATAATAAGAGTGCAAATCAAAGGCTTTTCACTTCTGGTCCAATTCCCCTCATCCCACTATTCCAGTAAAGGAGTACCATGATGATGATGAAGATAATGATGAGGAATTAGAAAAATGGTTTATCGTCATCTCATTTGAGTGTCGCAGCAACCAGAAGAGGTAAGAGAATTCCAATCCCTTCTATATTCCTCACTTTCATTCATTTCTTTGTTTATTTTTGGTAAACTCTACATCCTTCATAGGAATCTTTCCTCAACCCCACTTAATTCCAGTGTCTTTCCTCTTTTAATTATTGTCTACGTGTCCTGCATATGGCTTGCCTTGTGTATATATTTACATATATATATGTTTTCACATTGTCTCTTCTGTTAGATTGTAAACTCCTTGAGAGTAGCAACTGTCCGCCTCTTTTTGTATCAGGGCTCAGCACAATGGCTGGCACAAATGTTTCCTGACTGGTTAACTGATTAAAGCAATACTGTCCCCTACCAGGCACTTTCCCCCAAACTCTCTTCAATCACATACATTTAAACATGTTATCAACTTCATTTGCATGTAAATGGTCAGATTAGAGCCATCTGATATTCAAAAGACTTTTGAGCCATTTTAATGAACTTCTAAAAGACTTTTTTATTAAAGGCTGAGATTTAGGTTTTGCCAAGAGTAAATCCTGTTAAAATTAGTCTGGGGTTTGAATGGAGTTTCAATTTCAAAGGAAGTTCTGACAAAAACAAAACCAAACTACCTTCACTATCAATAACTCCCAGTCGCTGGAATGTTCAATCCAATCACTTGGAATAGCTTGAGAGAATAAAAGGCCAGAGGAGTCTTCCAACTGAAGAGAAAAGCCCACCCTGCAATCTCTTTGGAGGTGAGGGCCCAGGTGTGGTGGGTGGAGAGAGAGATCGGTTTGAAACTCATTCAAAAGAGGATCTGTAGCATCACATGAAATTGGTGCATTGTTCCTTTAAACTGTAAGCTGCCTCTTGGAACTTAAAATGGAGTAGGCTGCATGTTGTAGATAGATAAGTTCTTTTTGAATTTGGACCAAAAATCTGTGAAATATTGGTAGTTAGCTGAACCAGCTCGGTTGTTCATAATGAAAGCCTTTTGTCCTAAATTCAGCCCGTCAGCTCTAGAAGCCATATTTCAGATTGATAGATGGCATCGAAAGAGTCAGGCTTTCATTATTTTTACTCTTCTACGCCATCTGCCAAACCACCATTAAATCACAGATTCTAAATGTTGAATAAAGTAAGATGTCTAGGAATTAAAATGAATCATTAGTGTTTTTATTCTCTTTTCTCTTCCTAAGCTCCTTATTTCTTAATTCTTTCAGGTTCCAGTCTTTGGCGAGCCATCTCTTTTGACCTTGTCACAAGTCTACACTTTCAAAGGGGCAGAATAGGGAAAGCTAAGTACTTTTTACCTAGAATTCAGCAGATGTGGGCTCAGTGTCTCTGTGACCTTGGTCAGGCACTCACTTCTCTGGGCCTCACCCCAGAGATTTATAAAATGAAGGGGTTAGACTAGTTGACCTTTAATGTCTCCTCCAAATACTAATAACAGCTATAAATTAGATCCTATCAAGGGTTAGGGTTAGGATTCTAAATTCTGTGAAGTAGATGTTATTCCTCTTCTTTTACAGATGAGGAAACTGAGGAAGAGGTGAAGTGATTTGCCCACTGTCCCACATTTAGTAAGGACCTGAGACTGGGCTTGAACTCCAGCTCCATCCCTCAATCCACTGACCCACCTACCTGTCTCCTTAATTCCTATATATAAATGAGTCATTCTTGTCCATTTGTCTTTACTGCACCTTGAAGGTGATTTATTCCTCTATGTTTCCATAATTCCATACTCAATTCCTTTCCCATTCACTCCCACCATATGCTTACAAACGCTTGCTTTGCTTCCCCATGCTCTGCAAATCTCTCTTTCTGTCAGTTTTTCCCCAGATTATATTTTCCTTTCCATTATTAGCTTGAAAAGTTTCTTGTTCATCTTCTGTAGTCAATAGTAGTTTCCTTTCGTCTTTAACCTCCTTCAGTATAAGGGAAATTCTTGCCTTCTGTTAGAAGCTTTTTCCAGGCATCCTTAATATTTGTCTTTCCTTTTGAATAATCTTTAACTTACCCTTTATATATCTTATTTGTGTGTAGGTGTTTACATGTCTTGCTCATTAGACTGCTAGCTTCTTGAGATCAGGGACCATTTTTTGTTTTTTCCTTTTCCTTTTATCTCTAGTGCACATAATAGGAGCTTAATAAATGCTTGTGGACTTGACGAGTCTGTTGCCCTCACAGTAGAATGAAAATTTCTTGAGGAAGGTATTTTTTATTTTTATTTTTGTCTTCATAGTCCCAAAGTCTGGTAAAGCACAGCAAAACAACACAGCTTCTATATAGAAGGTGCTTAATGAATACTTCTTGAATTGAACTGTGTGTTTGATTTCTTTTAATCCAAGTTCAATTTTTTACCATCATTTCAATTATAGTTCTTATTAGTTTCAACCCAATATTCTAGTCTGCTAAAACATTTTTAGACTGATTTTATATTCCAACATGTTAGCTATCACTATGAGTTTAGTGTCACCTGCAAATTTGATAAGAATGCCATTTATGTCTTTTTCTATGTCACTGAAAAAAATGTCAAGCAGATTTCTGGGGCATATTACTATAGACCTCCTTCCCAAATTGGTGTCAAATCATTCATGAGCACTCTGGCTCCAATCATTCAACTTGTTCTGACTCTCCTTCACTATACTGTGTTCTTAAATGTACATTTCAATCTTATCCATGAGAGTCAGCATGAGATAATTTGTAAAAGACTTTGCTAAAATCTAATTAAGCTATATCTTTATCATTTGCCTGTTGTATCAGTCTAATTACATTGGGAGGAAAATAAATGAAGCTAGTCTAGCGTGACTTATTTTTAATGAAGCCAAGGTAACTCTTTGTGATCATGGCTACTTTTTAAAAAAATGTTCTTTAACCATCCCTTTAATTTTGGAATTTTCCCATAAATTTTAGTCAAGCTCATTGGTCTCTACTTTTCAGACTCTACCACTTCCTCCCCATTCCCCTGCCATTTTTGAAAATCAGGATATTTGTCCTCCAGTGCTGCCATACCTGTCCTATTCTCCATGATCTCATGAAGGTCATTGGCAGTGGTAATCACATATGCTAATACTTTCAGAAACTAAGGATATTGATCATCTCTGAGTGTGATGACTTTTATTCATCAGGGCAATGTAAACACTGTTTTAATCATCTCCCTATTTATCTGGGGTATCAACTCATTGTGTTCTGTTTCAAGTCTTAAGGTATTTTGCTTTACAGGAAAAAAAATTCAAAAAAGAGGGGAGTAACTGTCTTCTTGCCTTTGTTTTCATGAGTATTGCTCACTCCAAGCCATGGTGCTGTCTTCTTTTTCCCCATGTAGCTAAAATATACAAATAAAACCAATCTCTTTGTTGTCCTTAGCTTTTCCAGCCTGCTTCAACACATTCTGAGCTTTGACAATCCTGATTCTTAAAACAATGGTTTCAGGGTCATACTACAGTTTTGTGTTTATTTTTGTAACCTGCCCTTTCTTCCATTTTTTCACATGCCTTAAAAAAAAAAATCTAATATGGTTTGTGTGTCTCCTTTGCATATACATTTGTTTCTTTAGATGACTCATTTTTTTTCCTCATTAGAATTTCTTCTCTTTGTGCTTACCTTTTGATCTCTGCTATATAATTTTATGTCACTGATTTCCTGCCCATCTTTTCTTTGAAATCTACTCTCTAATAATTTCAAGGGCAGTCAGTCTATGCTCAGCTTTTGTCTTCTCTGTCATAGCTTCTGAAATACAGTGGTCACTTTTCATCACAATTCCCATCATTTCTGCCCTCAGAACCAGTTCATCCTTGTTGGTGAGAATAACATTCAGAACTGCAATTTCCAAGTCCTCCCCTTATCCTACCCATACTCTACTTCTTCCCCCCACACCCCACTTTCTGAAGGATAAAATTATCATTAAAAACATAAATGTTCTTGCACATTGTATGTGTTATGTAGAAACTAATGCAAGATATTCCTAATGCTTCTTGTGATATGACCCAAAAAGTAAATAAAAATAATTTAACAATGCTATATATAAATAAGTTCATGTAAAAAAAGTCAGAAAATAAAAGAGGAAAAGACTAAGAACAGAAACAGAAGTGAAATGATATTGTAGTGGACTATAAATCTGGACAAAAAGAGGAAACAGATAAGCACCTTGGGAAACTGATCAAAGCTTGATGTGGATGTCTTGTATAGTAGTGGTAGAGAACTTCCTTTATTTGGAAATCTGCTAGAGAATCTATAAATAGCAACTGTAACCACAGAACCAAAGGAAAAGATTGCATTTCCCATCTCTTTGCTTATCCAATAGGAACCAAGAGATCCATCTCATACTCAGATATGGCCATGTTAAGGATAGGAAGACAAGTTTTCTTGTATATCCACACAAGCTAATTACATGTTGGCTAAGAGTAAAGCTAAAACTCAAGACCAAAATAAAAGATTTGAGCTTGGTGTCGTAGGTCAGGAGGTGCACTTTAACTTTCAATACTTTTCTCTCAACTTCTCTGAACTTTTCAGCTCAAGTGGACAAGGAACCTGGAAAGTAGCTTTGGAAGATAATCTTACTTGAAATTAGTGGCTAGGCTGGGATATATAATCATAAAATCATGAAATATTAGAGCTGGAAGAGACAAAGAACATCTTGTCAAACTCCGTTATTTAACAACTGCAGAAACTGCATTTATTCTCATCTGCAAAAAGAGGTGATTGTAACAGTTGACCTATAAGTTCCCCTTGAGCTCTCAGTCTATGATCTAACCTTTTCAGCCATATTACTGTCCATTAGGTACCCTTACTTCTGAGTTGAACGGGAGCACTTGTCATCTTATGAAGACTTATGGTTTCCTACCTCTGAGTCTTTGCTCACTGTTATTTCCTACTCCTAGAATGCCATCTCTCACCCATCTGCCCCTTTCATCTAGAATTGTTGCCTCATTTTTCAAGACCCAGCTTAAATATCAGCTCTTTGAGGAAGTCTTTACTGATTCCCTCAATGGAGAGCTATTTTTCCCCTCATCTAATCTCATAGCAGTTTATCTTCCTCTTCTGTAATGGTGACGTGGTCTGTTGGAAACTACGATATAATGGACTATTGGATTGGCATTCAGATCCCAACTGTACAGCTGTGGTGAACCTGTTCAATAGCTCTGAACTTCAGTTTCCTCATCTACCATTGGAGATAATAATATTTCTATGACCTACTAAGCCATTCTGTTCTAAAGAAAGCATTCTGTGAACTTTATAGCATTATAGAAATGTGAGCTATTTTTATATCCTAATTTATTTTATGCTTATGTGTGCATAATTATTTTCTACCTTAATGCATTGTAGGGGCAGTTAGATGGGGCACACAATAGCGGGCTGGTGTCAGGAAGTTTCATCTTCCTGAACTCAATCTGGCTTCAGACACTGACTAGCTGTGTAACCCTGGGCAAGTCACTTAAGTCTATTTGCCTCAGTTTCTTCATCTGTAAAATGAGCTGAAGAAGGAAATGGCAAACTACTTTTCATTACCAAGAAAACCCCAAATGAGGTCATGAAATGGCAGGCATGACTGAAAAGCTGAAAAGTCGTAGATTGTAACTGTGATAGCACTTAGTATAACGCTAAAAAGGAGATGCTTCCTAGTGTTCCTTGTTCAAGTCTATGATTTATAAATAAGGCAATTTATGATACTGTGGTCCTTCTGATATCTCCCTATGATACCATTTTTTCCTTCCTATAGGTAAGTAAAAATGAAAATAGAATTCAAGCCTAACTCTGGATCCCATTTTTCTTGGGTCCTTCCAGAGTGACAGTTTTCTTTGGCCCTCTTCAATAAGCCTTGGATGCATGTGCTACCCCATCAGACTTTAGCAATGCCAACGCCAAATCTAACGAAAAGAAAAGAGCTTCTGCTTTGGATTCATTGAGCATATCCCAGAAGCAGATGCTCCTCAGTCTTATTTCCCATTTTGGAGTCTCATTCCAATATAGGAAACAATTTTGTGCACTCCCTGCAGTTTCTGTTTTGCTCTGGCTCCTTAGAGGCCAAAATAATTTATGGGAAAATAGCACCTGTGTTTTTCACTTGGAACTGGCTTTCATCACATCAATGAATTTCAAATGAGGGACAACTAACTGCCTTATTCGACTTTGGAGAGAAGAAAATTCTTTCCAGGTTTCCAGAATATTGTATAATTGCTGAGTGAGATGCAAAGACATTCTCTAGCCCCATAAAAACCACTGAGATCAGGTGGAAACATCACTTACTAGGCTATTACTACTGAAGAAAATTAAAGTGGAAATTTTAAGCAACTTAGTAAAAGCAAGAAGGGCCAATCCAAGGTCTTCTAGATATTCTCAGAAACATGATGCTTCTCAGGGACAGACTACATTTCACCTCTTTTTATCTCTATCTTTGAGGAGTGTTCTGCATGCAAAAGACACTCATACCTTTGTAGGTGATATTTGTAAGTATGAATACATATTCATACATACACATACATGTATGCACATCTACATATACATGTGTGTATATATTCAATGATTGAGAGATAATATAGAATGAATTCACACTTTGGAGAATTATGTTGAAGAAAATTCTTTCCATTGCTTACATATCTATCTATCTATCTATCTACTATCTATCTATCTATCTATCTATCTATCTATCTATCTATCTATCTATCTATCTATCTATCTATCTATATGGGTAGGAGGACCTGAATTCAAGTCTTGCTTTCACCACATTAACTGAGTGAACCTAGACACATCATTTAACTTCTCAATACTTGAGACAATTCTCTAAGATTATAAATTATAGGTGTTTCCAATCTATACTGATGAAGGGATTTTTGATCCATTCCATTCTCCTAACTTCTCCTTATATCTCTCTGTCTTTTGAGAAAGGAGAGGGAGAGGAAACTTTTAGTCTGTTTTTCTCCTGAGTCATACTCCATTATTACAACCAATAGAAATGAAAGACAGGCTTATGATCTAAAGAGAAGACAAGACATCCGTGAGGGTTTTTGAGATGGAGGTTCAAAGAGCCAGAGAGTTGAAAAGAACATGATCTTTCTCTGTGGGGACCAGGATCCCTTTGGTCTGAACCTGATCTTCAAATATGGGCTCAAATGTGTGGGCACCTTTATAGAGGTAGAATAAAAATGTCTTAGCTCCTCCAGATCTATCAGTAGGATCTATTATTTTATGTATCTATAGCTCTTAGGTATCACTTACAAACTTCCTTGTCTTCACCTCCTGGTCTGCCTGACTGTGGGACATTTTCTTTTAACCTCTTCCGTTCACTGCTCTTCTGTACATTTTTCTGCTCCTGTATCTTGAGACAGGAGTGGGAGGGGAAACACTTAGCCTCTTTCTCTCCCAGTGAGCCATACTCAATTATTACAACCATTTGAAATGAAAGACAAGCTCATGGTTTGAGGAGCAGAGAGAAGATATCTCCAATTTCTGTCTCCATTATGCCCTTAGAAGTTTAGCTAGGAAATGTATATGACCAATATCTCACAAAGTTTGCTCCAGGGTGGTCTTCTTGATAATCAAACCAGGACTGAGGAACTAAAATACATTCTATGAAATAGAAAACCCTCTCCAGATCTCCCCCCTCTCCCATGTGTCTGGCATACAGCAGGCACTTAACAAATGTTTATTGACTGACTGACATATGCATTCGTATGTCATTTACAACATACTTAATAAATAATGGAGAATAATCTAAATGCATCAATCTTAGTAAAACAAAACATTTTTAAAAAATGGATTCACAGGGACAGATCCACTCCTAAAAGGGGTAGAAAGCTATGGGGTGAGGGTGGGGAATGCCTCTTGGCAGTGAGAGGGGAATAAAGCAGGGAAGAAAGACAATGCCCTGGAGTGCATGCCTTCTTAAGCAACAGGAGAGAAATCCCTCATCACTGTTATTGCTCTATGACTGCTAATCTAGTTGCTGGTGCCCCATGTGCCTATGGTAACATTTGATCCCACATAAACATCTCTGGTCTCCCTCTTCCTGGCTCCTCATATCTCCATTTTCATGAAGCTGAAAGGTTGCATAATCTTTTTTCTCAAAAGCTTGCACAGAGAGCTATGATCAACAATTCCCTTCCATCAGGAAGCTAGCTGATTCTTACTCATCCCTGGAAGCCTGGGGGCAGGGTTCATGTAGGTTTGGACCAGTGATTTCATTGGTTTAGGAAACTACTGGCGTGGAAACCCTTTTTCTTGCAACAGATTGTCAAGTAATATGTAACTTCTAATTTTAGAGGAGTTTCTTGGGGGCATTGAGAGATTCCATGACTTGTCCAGGGTCACCTAATCATTCTCTGCTAGAGTCAGGACTTGAATCCAGGTCTTCCTAACATAACATCTGGTGCTCCATCTGCCATATCGCATTGCCTTTTACATATTCATTCCCCCAAGTATTTAGGATCTTTTAGACAAAAAGGTTCTCCATTCCTCTGAAGAGATACTTCTCTTGTAGCAGTCTTTGAAATGAGCTTTTCAATTAAGACATAAAACCTTAAGCCCTTAGGGATCATCTAGTCCAACCCTCTCCATTTAGAGAGAAGGGAATGGAGGGAAACACAGAGAAATAAAATGACTTGTACATGGTACCACAGAGGGGAAGTGAAGCAAAGGCTCCTGTTTCCCAAGATCAGCACCTAATCAATTGCACCGTTTATGGACAGCCCTTTGCTGCTTTACCTCTGTCTTCCTTGGCAATCACATACATCACTAAGAAGTCTTGTTAAAAGAAAAAAAATCCTGTTAAAAATCCATTTCAACTGGGTAATTTTTTCTTTATTGTTGTCTAGATTTAACAATGAGGATTTTAAAGTGATGGATGGATCTGTTAAACAGTCATCAGCTGGGTGAGAGTGGAGTTGGAAGCTGAATGCATAACTAGGGCTGAAGACTTTCCTCTCTAGGTCACTAGTTCTGATTCAACTCAGATCCGCAGGCAGTAATAATTCATGCTTCTTACATGATGAAGAAATATAGTGTTGTGGAAGCTTTGGATTTCAGTGCCATTCTGATACTCACTAGCCATGTAAACCTCATTGACCCTCTGTACTGTCATCAATAAAATGGAGGTTGGGAGCCTTGTCCTGCTCATTTCTTGGACTTGTTATGAGGGACACCTTTGTAAAGCTTAAAATTCTATAGATAAATAACTGCTGCAGTAATGGGAGGCGATTAGAAGTTGTCACAGGAGGTCACTGGGAATCTTGGAGGAGACTGGATTGATAGGATGTTTGGAGGGTACTGGGTAGATTGTAGAGCTTCTACTCCATCATTGGGTCTGGGATGTTGATTTTGAAGGGGTGAGACAACTTCACTCAAAGAGCTAGAGAGGCATAGAGCAGCACAAGGACTAAAGAGACAGGATAACATGGCAGAAAGTGGGCAGAACTTAAGAATGAGAAGATTTAGGTCTAAACCTATGCTTTGCCTCTAAGTCACCTCAGACAAAAATGTTACTTGTTAGAGCCTTTGTTTCTTTGAAGTGGAGATGAGAACACAGTACCAAATTCCCAGGTTTATAAGGGGCAAATGAAATAATGTATATGAAAGGGTTTTGTAAACAAAATATAGCACTATCTAAATGTTAACTATTGTAAGTTATCTTAGGTATGATATACAATGGGTTTTAATGTGTAGTTTCCATTTAAATTCCTCTGAAACCTGATTCTGATCTTTTACTCCCCTTTCACACATGTTTCCGTCCATCCATACTGGACATGTTGCTGTCCAAACACATTATTCAGTGTCTTATCTCTGTGCCTTTGTTCTGGTTGACCTCAGGCTTGCAGTGTACTCTATCCTCATACTGATAGGCAGATAGTGGCCCCTGTGGATAGAGTTCTGGTCCTGGAGTCAGGAGTTCAAATCTAGCCCCAGCACTTACTCAAGGTGTGACCTTGGGCAAGTCATTTTACCTTTGTTTGCCTCTGTTTCCTCAACTGTAAAATGGGGATAATAACAATTTCTACCTAACTACAGATTTCTGGTTCTTCAGGACCAGAGATGTGTTATTTATTGTTCAGTCATTGAATTGTGTCCAACTCTTCATGACCCCATGGACTTATCCCTGGGGTTTTCTTGGCAAAGATACTTCAGTGGTTTGCCATTTCTTTATCTGATGTGTCCTCATTTTTAGATTGAGGAACTGAGAATTAAGTGAATTGCCCAGGGTCACACAGCTAGTAAGTGACTGAGGTCAGATTTGAAGTCAGGTCAGTGCTAATGAGCAAATGTGGTCTATCTTTTTTTGATTGATGACTTTCAAGATCACCTAGAATGCTTCTCATGTCCCCTGGCATTGTAGTGTTTAAGAGGTCATTTGGAAAGAGGTAGGTAGGCCAGCTGAAAAGTCATCATTTAGGAAAATGTCCAAATGCCCCTAGTATTGTTCAGGCAGAGGTCTCCCTCTCCATAAAAAATGGTCCCTCAGCATCTCAAGGTCAATTAATCCAAAATGGAGCTCATCTTTTATTTCCCCTAAACCTTCTCCTTCCTCCAAGCTCTGTTATTTCTGCTGATGAACCACAAGCCTTCCAGGCATCCATCCATGTTTTTCACAAACATTTATTAAGAGCCTACTGTGATGAGATTGCTCTGTCCAGTGGGGCCCGTAAGTGCTATCTCTTCCATGAAGCCTTTTCTCATAGCCCTTCCTGAAAGTCATCTCTCCCTCCTCAACTGTTCAAGTTCATTTTGTCAGAATCTCTTCTCTTTCCTTTGTTTCTCAGTTTTCCTGTTTCTGTCACATTCTACCCTTGGATCACACTTATTGGAATCCCTAGTTTCCTTCAAAGTTCAGCTCAAAAGCCATCTCCTATAGGCAAGGACTCTTGAGAGCATTTATACCTCAGAAGTCAGCAAAGTTTAATGTTTCATTGATGGCCTAGATTTAAGAAGGAATTTAGATTATAAAAAAAATGTAGATTAAACTTGAAAGTATCATAACTATATTTTTCCCCCAGAGAGGTCATTAAACATTTACCAGAAACCTCCTGCCTTTAAAAATGTGCATATGTGTGAACCTTTTCTCATCTACCCAGTTGCTGGTGCCTTCCTCTAGATATTACCTTGTGTGTATGTGTATATGCATATATACATATGTATATGTGTGTATGTATATATAGATATGTATGTATATATGTATGTGTATATAGATATGTGTGTACACACACATATATGTATAATTTCTTTTTCCAATTGTACATATACTTGCCTATGCATATGCTATTTTCCCCTTTAGAACAGAATCTCCTTGAGGGCAGGCATCATTTCATTTGTATCTTTGTGTTCTCCATGTCTTGAATCATGCCCCAACTAGGGAGTAAAAATAAGTGCAGACAAACGCACAGATATGAGAGGTGTTATTGAAGGAGCATTGATAAAATGTGGCTACCGATCAGAGAAAAGTAATCTGGGCCCATATTGTGGAGGTCTTTAAATGGAGTTGTAACTAATTGGAGTTAAGTAATGTTGCTCTTCTCAATAGGGACCTACTAAAATTTTTTTGAGAAAGTGAATGAAAAGGTTATCCCCTTCCAGGGGTCTCCTGGAGCCAGCTTGTTCTAGGTCTGGAAAACTGATTTTTAAATAAAGGGGTCACGCTTTGGAAATTGGGATTGTTTTATTTTGTTTTGTTGATGTCTGGACTTAAGAACATAATTGATAAAACATTAATAATAAAGCTTAAAAATGTGTGCAGGGAGCCAGTGGTTAAGCTTTTACTAGCCACCCCTGGACCTACTTCATCAGGACGGTCACCAGAGGTGAGGAACCTGTGGCCTCAAGGCCACATGTGGCCTTCTTAGGTCCTTGGGTACGGCCTTTGACTGAGTCCAAGTTTTATCGGACAAATTCTTTTATTAGGGGAATCTGCTCTGTGAAGTTTGGATGCAAAGGACTGCATTTGAGGCTGCACAGGGATACACATGGCCTTGAGGCCACCGTTTCCACACCTGTTGGCAGTTGTAGGAAGGGTAGATTGAAGGGGCATACTAAAGGCAAGCATTGTGGTTAGATGGCTTTTACTGTAATTGAGGGTAAAGATGATGAGGGCCTAAACTCTAGAGGCAGCAAGAGAGGCATGGAAGAGACTGTATATATATAGAAGGAATTAGGAGTATAAACTCGAGGGTAGTGCCTGCATTGCTTTTAACCTTTCAAAAGAGTTTTAATCATTGTAGGCACGGAATCAATATTTGTTATTTTGACTTGAATTGAATTTCAGAACTATAGGATAATTGAAAAAGCTTTGCATGGAGAATTAGGGGACATTGGTTCAAAATATAATAACTTACAAGGAGAGGGAATAAGTATTTGCATAGTGCCTGCTACATGCCGGGCACTGTATAAATATCTCATTTAATTCTTCTGACAACTCTGGGAGGTAGGTGCTATTATGGTCCCCATTTTACAGAGGAAGAAACTGGAGGTAAAATAATTTGCACAACTGAGGTCATACAGCCAATAAGTATCTAAGGCTGGATTTGAACTGAGGTCTTCATGACTCAAGGCTCAGAATGCTATAAACTATACCACCCAGCTGCCTTTGCTAGCTGTGTGATGGGAGAGAAGTTACTGTATTTCTTTGAGTCTCATTTTCCTTATCTGTATAATGAGAAAGTTGGACTAGATGATCTGAAAGGTCTTGGTGTAAATCTTCAGTGCTTTATTTTTAGGCAGCCCACTATCCCAGAAAATAACATAAAAGAATTTCTCGCAGCTGAGTCCTGAAATGAGATAATGGTTTGTTAACCTGAATAAGACCTAGGGAAAGGCAATTGAGGAGAAAGCTGGGATGTCTCCCAGAAATCTTTCTGAACACAGTAGGGCTGTTCCTATTTCCAGAATTCAGTCATCTGGAGCTAGAAGGAATGCATTATCACCTCTAATAGCTGCTAATTAAACAGCTTCTGCAAAAGCTGTGAAATAAAGAGGCCTCAGCATCAACTCAGAATGGCACCTGGTAACTATTTCCATCCCGTGTGTGAAGAAGTCTATAAATAGGAACCAGCCTGTCTATAAAACACCATCCCAGAGTAGCTCCTCAAAGGCTGGCAACTCCATCTCAGCATGTGCTCCTGGCAAAGTGGGCTGGCTCCTTAGGTAATGAGAAATCTGTCACCTGAGGGACCTTTGGGGGTCATAGGGGTCATGGGAAGAGGACTGAACTGAATTAGGGGATCTAGGTTTTACTCATGGCTCTTGGTTATCCATTGGATCTTGGTCAAATCATTTTCTTTAAGCCTCAGTTTTCATGGCATCTATGAACATATACACACACACACCTATGTGTGTATATTATATACATACAAACATGCATATACATGTACGTAATACATGCATATACATATGTATATGCATGCACATACATACATGTATTTAGGTACATATTTAGCAATTACAAAGGAATCCAAACATACACAAATGTGTTGTAAGTATTATATATGTATATAATGTACATTACAATATATACATATAATATATATAGAATTACAAATGAATCTAATCACAGAAATTCGTTATCTGCTATATGTATGTACTTAATATACAAATATATATGATATGTATATAGTATACATCTATATAATACATTTCTATATAATGGGATTCTTTTTAAATTTTATATATATTCTTTTCTCAGAAGAAATCATTCTTCTGAGAAGAGGTCCAAAGCCTTCATCAGACTATAAACCCGATGCAACTAATGCACAAAAAAATAAAGGCCATTCTCTGTAACAGTCTATGGTTTTCGCCATAGAGGCATCCTTTGTAGAGATGAGAGCCTCTAGTATTCTAGGAGTTAGATGAGAGCTCAGATGTCTCTAGATCCAAGTCTACCCCTACCAATCCCTTCCACCTCTCCTATTATTTGAATCTAAAATAGAGACTTAGAAATACCAATGACCACCAACAGGGTGACCCCAGAGCCAGAGAGGTACATCATGACCTCTCTTGGATTATCATCCAAAGTGACAGACTTCTGAAAGCGATAATAGGGAGGTTTTTGGGTCAGGATAACTTAAAAGAATTGCTGATCATCCCAGTCATTATTTACCTACTTTAGAATTATAACAACCCAAACCAGAGAGAAGAAACAATTTTCTGTCCCTAATGAAGCTAACAATTCATTCTGATTAAATGATGTGATCATCTAGATAGCTGCTAACTCTCTTAGGGAACACAAAGGAAATGGAAATTCATGTCCAACAGAAATATTCAGCTTGTTGTTGCAGAGAAGAATTCCTAGAAGAGAACAATGCAGACTCAGGGTCCTAGGATTTAGCACTAGAATGGGATTTAAAGACCATCAGATCCAGTCTTCTCATTTTACAGATGAGGAAAATGAGACTTAAATAAAGGAAAGTGACAAACTCAGGGTGATAGAGGTAGTAAGAATTAGAGCCAGAATTTGAACCCAAGTTCTTTAGCCCTGACTCCCACTCTCCTTTGTTGCCTCTGCTGGATACTTTAGGAAGCTATCTAATTTCTAAATCAAAGAAAAAAAAAGCAAATGCCCCCATGGGATATTCTGAAAACTAGGTTTCCCTTGTTCCCTTTGACGTGACTGTTAAAATGTTTTTTTGAGTCAGCTAGGTGATACAAGGGATAGAGTCCTGAACTTGGGCACAGAAAGACCTTCTTCAGACACTTACTATGTGACCTTAGGCAAGTCACTTAAATCATCTCAGCCTCAGTCTTCTCTGCAAATGCATAATAATAGCACCTGTCATAGGGTTGTTGTGGGGGGTCAATGGAGATAATATAGGTAACATTACAAAACATTACAAAACTTAATATGCTATCCACATGCTAATAATTATTATTCCTGAATCTTATTTCCATTTCTTGGATGAATTTCAGGAGAAATGGGCACATAGCTTTTTGCCTTAAGGCTGACTTCTGTCATGATGCTATGTCTTTAGGATAGAATATCCTTTATATGATTAAATAATTCAGATGAAGAAACAAAGGTGTGAGTTGAATGCCATGATTATCTAAAAATAAATTAAGGGATGAGAAAGAAGAATGCACTAGGAGAAGGGGAAAAGGAGAGGTAGAATGGGATAAATTATCTGATATCAAAGAGATCTGAAAAAGATTTTTACAGTGGAGGAGGATATGGGGGAAGCAGAGAGGGGAGCACATGAACTTTACTCTCATCAGAATTGACTCAAAGAGGGAATAATATACACACTTACTTGGGTGTAGAAATCTATCTTACCATACAGGAAAGTAGGAGGGGAAGGGGATAAGAGAAGAGGGCAGAGGCAGCTGATAGAAAGGAGAACAGTTTGGGGAAGGTAGAAATCAGAAAAAGCAAAACACTTAAGAGAATAATCAGCATAAAAGGAGAGAGAGTAGAATAAATCAAGAAAACAGGATGGAAGGATACATGTAGTTGGTAATCATCACTGTGGGTTTCTCTGATAAATTTCTCAAACATATAGAACATATAGAAAATTGAGTCAAATTTATAGAAAAAAGAGCCATTCCTCAATTTGTCAAAGGCTATGAACTTGCAGTTTTCAGACAAAAGAACCAGTTATCTATAGTCATATGAAAAAATGCTCTAAGAGAATGTTGGGAGAAATGCAAATTAAAACAACTCTGAGTTACTACCTCACACCTGTAAGATTGACTAATACAACAAAAAAGTAAAGAGACAAATGTTGGAGGGGATGTGGGAAAACTAAAACACTAATGTAGTAGTGGTGAAGTGGTATATTGATTGAACCATTCTGGAGAGCAATTTGGAACTATGCCCAAAGGGCTATAAAACCATGCATAGCCTTTGACCAAGCAATACCACACCCCAAAATATTTTTAAAAAGGAAAAGTACTTGTGTGTAAAAATATTTATAGTAGCTCTTTTAGTGGTGGCAAAGAATTGGAAATTGAGGGGATGCCCATCAGTTAGGGAATGGCTGAACAAGTTGTATATGATTGTGATGGAGTACTATTGTGCTGTAAGAATTGATGAGCAAAAAGTGGTCATTCAATGAGATAGTGGACTTTGAAGAATTCTTGATGAAAAGACCAGACCTGAAAAGAAAATTTGACTTTCAAATACAAGAATCAAGAGAAGCATGAAAAGGTAAACAGGAAAGAGAAATCATAAAGGACTTTCTAAAGTTGAGCTGTTTACATTCCTACATGGAAAGACAATATTTGTAACTCTTGAAACTTTTCTCAGTATTTGGGTAGTTAGAAGGATTATACACACACATATACATACTTACATACATACATACATATGTATATAATGTATATATATATATATATATATATATGTATAAACAGAGAGCACAGGGTGAATTGATTAAGAAGGGATATCTAAATAAAATAAAATTAAGGGGTGAGAGAGGAATATATTGGGAGGAGAAAGGGAGAAATGGAATAGGGCAAATTATCTCTCTTAAAAGAGGCAAGAATAAGCTTATTCAGTGTAGGAGAAAAGATGAGAGGGAAAAAGTGAAGCTTACTCTCTTCACATTTGGGTTAAGGAGGGAATAACATGGTCACTGAATTTGGTATGAAAATCTATCTTACACTACAGGAGAGTAGGGGAGAAGGGGACAAGTGGGGTGAGGAGGATGATAGAAGGGAGGGAAAATGGAAGAAGAGAGTCATTAGAAGTAAACACTTTTTGGGAGGGACAAGGTCAAAAGAGAGAATAGAATAAATGGGGGGCAGGATAGGATGGAGGGAAATAGTCTCACACAACATGACTATTATGGAAGTCTTCTGTAAAACTATACATATATAGCCTATATTGAATTGCTTGCCTTCTCAGTGAGGATGAGTGAGGAGGGAGGAAGGGAGAGAAGTTGGAACTCAAAGTTTTAGGAATAAATGTTGAGAATTGTTTTTGCGTTCAACTGGGAAATAAGAAATACAGGTAATAGGGTATAGAAATCTATCTTGCCCTACAAGGAAAGAGAGAAGATGGGGATAAGGGAAGGGAGGGGTGTGATAGATGGGAGGGTACATTGAGGGAAGGGGTAATCGGAAGGCAAGACATTATGGGATGGGGAGGGGAGAGATGGGGAGAAAATTTGGAATTCAAAATTTTGTGGAAATGAATATTGAAAACTAAAAATTAATGAATAAACATTTAAAATTAAAAAAACTTGATGAGCAAGATGCTCTTAGAAAAACCTGGAGAGCCTTACCTGAATTGATGCAAAGTGAACTGAGCAGAACCAGGAGAACATTATACAGTAACAGCAATATTTTATGATGATCTACTATAAATCTTAGCTATATTTAACAATACAATGATCTAAGACAATTTTGAAGGACTTATGATGAAAGGAGCTGTCAACCTTCAGAGAAAGAACTAGTAGAACCTGAATGCATTCTTTCTTTCTTGTCTGTATTTTCTTTCACAAAATGACTTATATGAAAAAGTGTTTTGCATGACTACACATGTATAACTCATCTATGTCAAATTGCTTGCCTTCTCAATGAGGGGGAGGAGGAAGAGAATTTGGAATTCAAAATTTGAATAAAAATATTAAAAATTTTTTACATGTAATCAAGAAAAAATTAAATATTAACTAATATAAAAAACAAAAACAAAATAAAGTAAAAAAATTCAGATGAAGGTCTATTCACTATTAGTCTATTCCCATTCTAATCTTTCCATATTACTTCTATCAGATTAATTTTTCTCAAGTACCATACTGATCATGTTGTTCTAATGCTCAAATACCTTCAATGGCTTCCCATTGCATGTGAATAAACTCCTTAGCTTTGAATATGTTTAGGAATTTAAAGCCTTCCATAGCCTTTTACCTTGTTAGTCTACCTCATGCTACTACTACTACTAATCAGCATTAATGCATGGAGTGTATGGGGTATTCAGAGAGAACTAGTATGTCTGGTGGGAGGGGTTATTGAGATCTTTTCGGGGCTGCTTATCCACCTGTGTTATCCACCTGTCACCCAACCATCACCTGTGACTCCAAAAAGCTGTCACATGTGCAGCAGCCATACCCAACTATCTTGACAGAGGGGCTAAACCAGGTTGAGTGCAACCAAGAAGACATAAACCTATCTAAGGTTAGTAGGGTGTCAATCACAACCATGTGAAGGCTTGCCCAGCAGAATGAGTGTATGAAAATAGTTTGTTCCAAAAGCCGAGTAGATACTGTGGAATGCTTAGATGTTGGTGAGATGTCAAAGACTCCAAGGTCATCCACTGCATCCTGAGTCATTGCCAGTCATCTTGACTTCTTGTCATTGGACTTTGATGACTCTGGGAGAGAGAATAAAGCTGGTGACTTTGTGAAATTCTGCCTCATTTAAATCCAATTCACATGTGAGTCAAGAAAGATGTTTGGTCCTCTTCATAAATGGGGGATGAAAAACGACTTCATTCTATTTCTACTCTCATTTATACTGCATACAACATAATAATAATAAAAAGGATAGACCACTTGTTACTCACCTCACCTTCCAAGCTCATGCCAATCTTTACGTCTTTGCTTACACTGCTTTCTGATCCTCTTCCTACTCTCCTCTTCACTTGTTGAGATCCTAAATATTTTTTTTTTTTAAGGACCTGGTCCAAAACTATCTCCTCTCTTTCTTAGCCTCATTTATTGGATCATTTCTTCTCCTTTCTTTCTGCATGTTGTATTTGTGTTGGTGACCTCATCAACTCTCCTGATTAAATTATCATCTTTGTACAAATGATTCCCACATCTATATACTGGAACCCAGTTCCTCTCTTAATCTCCAGTCCCATGTTATCAACTGCTTATTAGATATATAGAACTGAATGTTATATAGGAATTACAAGCTCGTTAGAACTCAGACAGAACTCAGTAACTGAACCTTGAAATCTACTTTATTTCTAAACTTCTCAGTTTTGTCAGAGATACCCATCACCATCCCCCAAGACACTCATGCTCCAAAACTCCAGGTCAATCTTGACTCCTCACTCTCTTTTTCACTGTACATATCCACTCCTTTGCCAAATATTGACAATTTCCACCTCCCTTTTCTCTAGTAACATGGCTACTACCATTCAGGCCCTCATTACCTTTTCGCTGGACCTTCACAAGAGCAACTTATTTGGACACCCTGCATCATTTCCCTCTCTCCTCTCTAAAATATTGTCCAAAATGATATTTGCCAAGTTCAGCAATGATCATTCACTCCCTTTCTCAAAAACTCCCATGACTAATAGCTAGTACCTTTTTTTAAATTTGGAATTTAAAGCCCTTCAGAATCTTATCCCCATCTCCTTTTTCAGGTTATCACCTACCACCCTTTCTCATGTACTCTACAATCTGCTCAGATTGTCCTTGGAATTGTTCACCCACAGCATTCTGTTTTCCATCTTTCTGCTTTTTGTAAAGTCAATACTCTATGCCTATAATGCCTTAGGTAGAATTTGAACCCAGGTTTTTCTGACTACAACTCTAGTACCACCCATTAGTGTTATAGTGCCATTCATATTCTAATTTTATTTTAATTCAACTACCATTTATTCAGCCAGGCACTAGAATGCGTTCTGGGGATACAAGAAAGGAAATAGTCCTCACACACATACCCTTCTGGAGGGGAGAATAAAATGTAAAAAAATAAGTAAATGAAAAATATATACAAAATAAACACAAGGTGACTGGGAAGAACTATCAATTGGTCAAATCAGGAAAATTCTTTTGAATGATTTAAATCACAGGTACTTAACTATACAAGTTCATATTTGGGCATTCTAGTCTAGAAGCTGCATAAAGTTAGAGGTCATATCTCAATTCCCTTTGTATATCCCCAGTACCTTGCAAAGGACCTTACAGTTAGCAGGTAATTAATGCAGAGTGAGTGAATGAATGAACAAACAAATGAATGAATGCTTTAGTGAATGAATAATGACAATAAACTAAACTATGAGAAATCAAAGAGGGAATCAGCAGCTGCCATTCCTGGAGGAGCTGCAAAAACTACTCTTGCTGCACATAACCCTTGACTGAGTATTTAAGAGACAACTGTTATTCTCAGGGCACTACTGAGGAAAGGAAAGTGCCAATCTATCATGTTTGTTACTTCGTGTGTGTAAAACTCTATTCATGTTGCTCTATGAATGTTAATGTCTTTTGGTCTATAAATTGGTTTGTTTGTTGGTGTGCAGCCTTTGATCCCTGAGACTCCTGAAAGACAAATTTTTCAAGAAGCAAAGCATGGAAGCCAGCAAGGGTTGGGGGGAAGGGGAGGCTGAGGAGAGTTTCTATATAAGGTTTCACAGAAAATTTCTAGTCTGCGTCCTGAGATAAAAACCTAGCTAGGTAACTAGAAAGAAAAGGAAAATATGTTCCAGAATAAGGAGACAACATTGCATCTTGGACAGAGGACCTGACCTTCTGGTCTAAGAGTCTTGGGTTCCAGTTATGATTCTGACATGTCGATACTGAATAACCTTAATTCTCTAAGACTAGATATTGCCAATGAATTGCTAATCTGTACTTGTGGAAGAAATTACCACACTGGGAGCTTATTACAGAGGTTCCTTTGCTCCCTACCGTATCTTGCAACTAATCCCACTGCTGTTACTGACTGTGTGACCTTCGTCAAGTCACCTAACCTCTATGGATCAAAGTTTCCTAATCTAACATTCTAATTCTATAACTTCCCTACTACAGAGGTTGGACGTTTCTATTTTCTACCTATAAATCTATGATCATATGGTATACCTTTGACCTCTGTATATAATGGAGTGAGTGGTGGGGTTTATAGCCTTATGGTATTAGTGAAAAGAGCACTAAATGTGAAATCAAGAGACCTGGATTCAATGCCTGTCTTTGTCCTCAAAAAGCTTTTCAGAAGGAACTCTCTAAACCCAAGCTGAGTTCTTGGCTTCCTTCTACCATTTTCCAAGAGATATAGTGAGATGAGATGAGAGGTAATAGTTTCCTGCCTGATAGAGAGAACTGGCATTTGATGAATAGGTCCTCAGATCATTGCACTTTTTCTGCACCCATGAAATATTGGGCCATGACCTTCATCCCAATGTGCTTTCCTAAGCTGGCATCATTTCTGGAAATGACACAAGCACATTAGCTAAGTAGCATTTCAAAGGCTGCCACCTCATTCCGAGAAGTAGCATTTTTATAGACTGTACTTCCAGGAATTACATCCAAATCTGGGCCTGACAGCACATTACCCCTCTATTCATAACCCAGGCCCAAAACCAAGCATCAGCCTTTGTCATAAGGTCAATCCATTCCAAAGTCTCCCAGGTGCTCATGACTTGATTTGGGAATGTTCAAATGTGTTGTAGGCCTTGCCAACCAACTCCCTGGTTCAGCCAAACTTGTTCTTTGATTCTGCTTCTGTGACCTTGGACATATCCCTCATCCTCTACTGAACTCAATTTTCTCATCTGTAAAACAGACATTAAAATAAATGATCCTTAAAATCTCTTCCACTTCTTATATTCATAATCTAAAGGCTTATTTAATAGTGCAACTTAATCTTTTATGTGAGCTCAGAAGCTCTTTTTCCCTCATAGGTTCAGATCCTGTTTTCTTTATTTAGTGAGGTGTTGTCATATAGTGGATAGAGTGCTAGATTTTCAGTCAAGATGTCCAGGGTTCAAATGCTGTCTGTGACACTTGTTAGGTGTGTGATTCTGGGAAGTACATACAATCTCTTGAAGCCCCAGTTTCCTCACCTGTAAAATGAAGATAAGATGGCCTCTGAAATTCCTTCCAATTCTAAATCCATCATTCTGCAACCCTCCCCTGGACTGTCTTCTTTTTTGCAGAGAGATTGGACTAACCTGGCTCTCCCAGATTTCTCCATTCAGTAGTAGGTCTCAAAAGGTCATATCTATAATTTCAGAACTGGTTCCTTAGGAATCATCTGAGTCCATATGTCTAATTAACCATGTGTGCTAGATTGTAAGTTCTTCTACTAGTCTATATGCTCCTTGAGGACAGGGACCATGTCTTATGTAGACTTCTCCCTTATCCTAGAACTTATTGTAACATAGGTTTTTAATACACTTCCTTGGGGGTGCTGAAATGATCAAGAAGTGGTGGTAGTAGCCTCAGGTACTACTGGGGGGCATTGAATAAAAATAAAGGAGTTGTGAGAACTATTATCTTCAGTGAGCTTTTGAACCTCTTTTTCCATTTGGCTAATTCTGCTTTTGAAAGCATTCTTCTCCTCATTGGCTTTTTGAACCTCTTTTGCCAATTGAGTGAGCCTATTTTTCAAGGTGTTATTTTCTTCAGCATTTTTTTGGGTCTCCTTTACCAAGATATTGACCCATTTTTCATGCTTTTCTTGCATCTCTCTCATTTCTCTTCCCAGTTTTTCCTCCACCTGTCTAACTTGATTTTCAAAATCCTTTTTGAGCTCTTCCATGGCCTGAGCCCACCAGACATCCACCTCGGATGTCTGGGATACAGAGACCCCAACCTCCACATCTTTCCCTGATGGCAAGCATTATACTTCCTCATCAGAAATGAAAGGCAGGAACATCTGTTCCCCAAGAAAGTAGCTTTCTATGGTCTTATTTTTCTTCCCTTTTCTGGGCATTTTCCCAGCCAGTTACTTGACTTCTGAGATTCCTCTCCACCCCCGCCTAGATCCACCCAGCTAGTGCTTGGGGTCTGAGATTCAAATGCTGCACCCCAGCCTCACGGCTCTCAGTGGGAGGCACAGCTGCTATTCAATGTGAGCTTAAGTTCTGGTGCTCAAGTGGGGGCAGGGCCACCTCCCAAGCTCAGTTCCCTCAGGGGGTTTATGCAGAGACCTTCGGTAATGGAGCAAAGCTCCTGCCTTCTTGGGGAGCCCGGGTCTGCTGCTGTCCCTGTCTCTGTTGCTGCCTCCCAAGGGGGACCGAGTCACAGAAACACCCTGCTCCCCTCTTGGCCAGCCCAGACGTCTCTCTCACTGACCTGTAGCACCTGTGGGTAGAGGGACCTTCGTAGGGGCTGGAGGTTCTGTCCCTGAAGCCTGCTTGGATCTGCTTCTCTTGGGGCTGTGTGGGCAGTGCAGGGCAGGGGTGGGCTCCACTGTCTGGTGTGTGATGGACCTTTGGGGACAGCTTTCCAGGGGTCTCTGGAACAGAAATCTCCTCCCCTGCGTTTCTGCATGGCTTGCACTGATCCAGAATTTGTGGGGAGTTCTTTTTACAGAAAATATATGGTCTGTGGGTTCAGAGCTAGCATACATGAGTCTTTCTACTCTGCCATCTTGACTCCTCCCCCAAAATAAAGGAGTTGTAAAAGCACAAGGAAAGAAGAGAAGAGAATTTTGAAAAAATGTACATTTCATCTGTTGTGTAATACAATTAAAGTAGTAGGGATTATATTATTTTCCAAATAAACACACAATGCAAGTTATAACCAATCAGTGTTCAAATCCACTGACAGGTCTTAACAAGCAAGTGTTGTCAGGCAAACAGGTTGTGCATTGTCAGAAAGTCCAGCATGCATCCACAGAAATATGTGTATGTACTAACTTGTTTACGATATGAAACTGTAAAATTACATGATGCAATATTGCATCATTCGAATTTCAGTGGAGAAAACCCCCCACAAATTTACAACATATTGCTAAATTTAAGATGCATCATTTTTTAAAATATATTTTATAATTTTGAAATGATGCAAATTTAAAAAAAAATATTTAAGGGTTAAAGAAAATAGATTTCCAGGGTGCCATTGGGTAATTTTTTAAAAGGGAGTGGTAGGCCAAATAAATTTGGGAACCTCTGCATTGTAGTGCTCTGATGTAGTAGTCACTTAAGAAATTATTATATTCTGTTTGAACTTACATAGTTGTTGTAGAGTCATTTTTTCAGTTATGTCCATTTCTTCATTATTTCATTTGGGGTTTTCCTGGGGGAAAAAAAACACTGGAATGACTTGCCATTTCCTTCTCCAGCTCATTTTATGGACAAGGAAACTGAGGCAAACAGGGTTAAGTGACTTGCACAAGGCCATGAAGCTATAAGGTATTTGAGGTTGAATTTGAACTCATGAAGATGAGTCTTCCTGACTCTAGGACTAGCTCTCCATCTACTGCATTACCAATCTGAGACTTATGTGGGATGTAAATATAAAGTCAAGTATGTTGGTACAATAATTAAAGCATAAAGATTTTCTCTGAAGTCAGAGGATCTCAGTTCAAATCCTAACTTTGGTCCTCAATTCTTGTATGACCTTGAAGAGCCTCAATTGCTTCATCATTAAAATCAAGGGACTGAACTGTATGGCTTCTGAAGTCTGAACCAGTTTCAGATTTAAGTCTTTAACTCTGCTTTCATATTCCATCCCACCTAACCTGCAATAATAATGATAATTGAAGTTCATGTAGTACCTTAAAGTTTGCTGAATGCATGACATAAAAATGATCTTACAACAACCCTGTAAAATAGGTTAGGAACTTGAGGCTTAGAGAGGATAAATGACTTGGCCATAGTCATGCAGTTAGTAAATATATGTTAGAATTGGAATTTGAACTCATTTTTCATAACTTCAACTTCAGTATTATGTGAACTATGCCATATTCTTTCTAAGTTCCTTCAACCAAGGAACTCTCATTTTAAAAAATTTTCCCAAAGTACCTTGTAAATAGTTGGTACTCATCAAATAGGTTGATGAACTGATTATTTTGCCTTTGTCCTCTTGCTTTATTTTGCTTATGGCTAATCAACAGATAGACTGAATGCAAGACCCCAAATACCCTTAGATACATGTCATTCATTTTTCATCTAACAATAAGAAATCACCACTGGGTCCAAGGTTCAATGGTTCTGCATATACCCCCTTCTCTACTAAAGGGCCCCTCCCAGTGTTTAAACTTTCTAAGAACATCCAGCAATTTATGAATCTACCAAAAAGTCATTTCCTATTTACCTCACTTCTTCCCTATCCAAATTACTCCTGTGCATTTCTTCTGGTAAAACAGATCAGGTGTGGGTCAGTCCACCCTCTTGTTGGTTGTTTTTTGTTCCAAAAGGATTTGAGTATTTGCTAGGGACTCCTCCCTTGCTGCCAGTCACCCCAGTTCAAAGATCTAGAACCTCCAGACCCTTTGAATTCACAAGATTTCCTGTTGCCATAGGCACATCCATCTCAGCATAGATACCTGTTTATCCAAGATCAAGAAATAATCAACAGAAAAGATATAGTGCAAATCTCAGTCTCCCAATGTGGGAATCCAAAATAGAAAGATGTGGATAATATTCATACAGGATGAGAAATCATAGCATTTTTAGAGATGGAAGGGACTTTAGAGATAATCTACCAGGAGTGGGGAAACCTACAGCCTCGAGGTCACATGTGGCCCTCTAGGTCCTCAACTGTGGCCCTTTGGTGGAACAATTGTTCTGTGAAGTCTGGATTCAGTCAAAGAACCATGTTTGAGGACCGAGAGGGCCACATGTGGTCTCAAGGCCATAGTTTCCCCACCCTGATTCTAGTCTAACCTCTTCATTTTATCCCTGAGGAAACTGAGGGCAAGAGAACACCACTCTTTCTGACTGTCACCTTTTTTTGTCTAAGAAAAGGATGCACTAATACCCCCACTGTCCACCTCACTGAATTGCTGGGAGGAAAGAATGTGAATAACCAGATCCTTACATTATTGTGAGATTGTTATTACTGCTGGGTTTCGGGACGGAAAATCCTAGAATATTGACTATTTGACAGATTGCTTTCCATGATATATAGTGGTATCCTTTCTTTTGTTTTATTAGGAAGCCAGAAATAAAGAAAGTGGCTTTGAAAAGCATTGTTTGGAGACGACTCCTGGTGTTCTTTCAGGGAGCCAATCCCCCAGCACATCTTTGTGACTGATTAAACTTCCCTCCCTCTTCAGTCAGACAGGTGTTACCATCCAGGTTGTCCTACAAGAAAGTGAATAGCCGTCTTTCTTCTTTGGCATGGTTTCTATCAGGAAACTAGAGTTTTGGGGACAGATTACTTCTGACTGATATGAAAATGCTGAGAAATAATGAGACTGTATAGCAGTTATCAATCCAGGAAATAAAAAAAGAAAAATACAAATCCATTTGTCATTTTAAAATTCCCAAATTCTGTTACCAGGGTAAGTGCTTCTAAGATTCAGAAACATGTTGGGAAAGTCTATGAGTTGACCAGCTTGGGTTCAGAGAATCAAGGCATCTCAGAATTGGAAAGGGCTTGACTAGAAGTCATCTAGTTCAACCTGTGCTGATCTGGAATTTCTTCTATAATATTTACAACAAGATGATAATTAAGGTACTAGCTACTTTATTTTTCCCTGTAGAGACAATATTTTATGGTAAAGGTCTCTGGACTGGGAATGAAAAAACTTGGGTGCAAGCCCTGATGGTCATTAACTCATTGTTTAACTAGGGTGAGGCAGCAAGGAGCAAATCTCTTAGAGTTTATACATTTCATTTTCCTTATAGGTTAGAAGGGAAATGATTGTTCTACCTTTCTCAAAGTTGTGAGGATAAAAGGAGACAATATGTAGAAGGGTTTGGAAAATAACACATGATCATTTAGAGAAAGTGTTGGCGTGGTCTGGATTAAATCAGCTCATTCTTTGTTAAAGACACAAGGCAATGAGGGAAGAGTGAGGACATTGGCAAGTTTCCCAGAAGCTTGTGATGATTTGCCTGTAGAAGTTGGGGTTTTACTTGCCAATCTCCCTGGAAATTTGTGTGTGTGTCATTGACTGATGAACCTCTGGGGAAGACAGTCAAGAACTTGTGGGATGGTGGAGGGAGATCATGGTGAATGTTATATCAGGCATCTCATTTGGCTAATATTTGGGTTCTGTGCTGCCTAGAGCAAGGAAACAGAATATCTAAGAGGGAATCTGAACATTTATGGCATATCCTATAAATCAGGCCTAATAGATACACAATTTACTCTCCATGATTGAGTTTCAGCCATCATTTCTGGGGAAGGCTGCCCAGTAGAGGGCGTTTTAGTAGAACTTAGAATCAAGATAGTCAGCATCATGGCATATGACAAAGCCTACAGAAGTTATCACTTAACAGGGTCTAGTCTTGTGGGAAAATGAGAGTAGCATTAAGATTGATTTAGCATTCACTGATAGATCCCATATACAAGTATACCTCAGAAATATTGCAGATTTGGTTCCAGATCACTGCTCTAAAGTGAATAAAAAAGCAAGTCACATGAATTTTTTTTTGGTTTCCAGTTCATATAAAAGCATGTTTATATTATACTATACTCTAGTAAATGTGAAATAGTATTAAGGCTTAAAAATGTTCATACCTTAATTAAAACATGTTTTATTACTGAAAAAAATGCTAACCGTCATCTAAGTCTTCACCAAGTCCACTGGTGGAAGGTCTTGTCTCAGTGTTGATAGCTGCTGACTGACCAGGGTGGTGACTGCTACAGGTTGGAGTGGTTATGGCAATTTCTTAAAATGAGACAATAATGAAGTGCATTGCACCAGTTGACTCTTTATTTCATGAAAGATTTCTCTGTACATGTAATACTATTTGATAGCATTTTACTCACAGTACAACTTACAAAATTAAACTTAGTCTTCTCCAACCCTGTCATTGCTTTATCAACTACTTTTATATAATGCTCTTCAATATTATTGTGTTTCTGGGAGTAAAGAGGCTTGAGAAGAGGGAGAGAGAAGGGGAAACCATCAGTTAATGAAACAGAGCATACAAAGCATATATTTATTAAGTCTGCCATCTTATATGGGTGTGGTTCATGGTGTGTGTTTGTCCTTCGTTGCCAAAGAAGACTATGCTATCAGAGAAATAATGACATGACTTGCACTTGACTTTGTTTTGAGTGAGTGAGGGCTGTGCAGGTCACCATCCTGACTTCTCCTCCACAGCCATCTGAATCCAGGGACCAGATCAGGATGACTGGAGATGACTCAAGATGAGGCAATTAGGGTTAAGTGACTTACCCAAGGTCACACAGCTAGTGAGTGTCAAGTGTCTGAGGTGAGATTTGAACTCAGGTCCTCCTGACTCCTGCACTGGCGCTCTATCTACCACCCCACTTAACTGCCCAGTTCATGGTGCCACCAAACAATTATAATAGTAACGGGAAAAATCACTGATCACAGGTCACAGATCATAATAGATATAATAAAAATGAAAAAGTTTAAAATTTTGTGAAAATAGCCAAAATGTGACATAGAGACACACTATGAGCTTGTGCTGTTGGAAAAACGATCCTGCTCAATGCAGGATTACCACAACCTTCACTTGGTTGTTTTCTATTTTAGAGCTCAATATATATATATATATGAACAAGGCATTCCTATGCTATCCCTAGGTCAGGATTCTGTCCTTGATCATTTTTATGCTGTCTATAATTGTGTGTAATTGTAAAGATTATAGTATAGAATTGTGATACTGCTGTGGGCTACATACTTGGATCATTGCAGCACTGCAAACAATTCATATTAGCTTTTGTGAAGCTTTCCTTAAGCCTACAGAAAGGTAGTGTGTCACTATATTAATTATCCAAAGAGGGAGTATGATATCTGACTTGTCCACCAGGTGACAAGATACTCAAGTCACTAGCCAAGTGGTTCCATCAGAATTTTTATGGCACCTGTGAAGAAAAGCTTTCCTTTGAAACTTCAGTATACCTGCTTGTCACCAGAGAGTGCTTGTTTTGCAATCATGGGTCACTGGATTATGTATGAATTTGAGGTAGAGGATTATTTTGGAAGATTACTCTGAATTATTTAAAATTTTTAAAAATCCATATCTTTGCTCCTATCTTGCATATGAAATTTATTTTCTCAGAGTAATGACCTTAGTTACAAAGTTAATTAGCAGACAGTAGTTTTATTGTTGATTTAACACAGCAAAAATGCAAAGAAAAATTATAAGTGCTCCTATATGGGTGACTCCATTTCCAACCATCCCCCAAAATTCTCTTCCTTTTGCCTTATCAGCTTTTGGCAGGGGGAATGCAGGAGAGAATGGATGGCCTAGAAAGGAGTTCTAAAGTATTTGTTACCTATAGGAAAGAGCAAAATGAGAAGGGGAAAATTTGGTTACATAGAACCCCACCTCAGGGTTGGAATGAAAAGCAAGGAATTTTGGAAGGGGATTGCTCAGAGGCAGGGACTTTTCTCCCCAACCTTCCCAGCAGACCTGGTAGGTGTCACAACAGTGACCATGATCCCAGTTCTAACAGCTACTTGAATGTTTGGCTATGGAATCTGTCTGAATCTCATCCATAGCTCTGTGTTCTGTCTGTTGCAGGGCTGCATTTTCATTCTCATAATCCACATGAGCAGGCAGGAAATATAGATGAAGGGCAAAAAAATAGAAGAGCCATTGCTGTAGAAACCAGTTCCTCTGAACTCAGATTCAATACTTTTCATTGTATCATTAATTTACTTTTCTTTTTAAGACTTCTGTGGGACTCAAAGCTAAAAAAAAAAATCAATTTTAATTGAATTTTTAAAAAGAAAAGAAAAAAACTTTTTGCAAACACTCACCATATAGTCATAGTAACATGCAAATCCAGTACCAAAGGTGCCACTTACCCCCCACTTTTATTTTGGTTTAATGAAAAATCCAGTACAATGATACCCCAATTTACAAATCTTTTGGGCACATAGTATTTTGTAATAAATGTATCCTTAGTGGACACTTTTTCATTTGAGACGGAAAGAGGGTAAATATTCAGACTGGGTGTGGTCCACTTAATGGCTTTTGAGATCTCTTTTAGCTCTAATTCTGTAATCTTAAGATCCAATGGTGGCTTCAATAGTATAAAGACATAGTAAAAAAAGCCCTAATGATGCTATGGGGGTTGAGCGGTGGAGGCTGTCAATTTTTTTTTCCAAAGGTGGTTATTGTGGTGATGATGGTAATGTTAATTTTATTTTTTTTAATAGTAAGACTCTTGATTTTATGACAGTCATTTCCCCTTAAGCCCCTCCCTCCAATTATTCCTGCTTTGTAATACATTTTAAAAACATTTGAGTAAAGCTATTAAACATGGCTTGCCCATGTGACAGCCTATACTGAATTCCATATCTGTAGATGCCACCTTGCTACTTACAGGATGAAAGTACTTAGGTTCTCTATCTGTCCTTCAGGTCTAAGACCTTTCTTTACAATTCTCCAGTGTTAGCCTGCTTTTTAGTGTCTTTATCATTTATATTACTAAAGTACCTTTGCATATGTATATGTAATTCATATGTATATATGAATTATTTCTACATATAATTCATATAAAGCCTACATATATGCTTTACACAGATCATTTGAAATGGATAGCAGTTTTTATAAACAAATAGATATACATCATAATCAATTCACATAAACAAAAGCACCTGTTACTTATGCCCTTTGCTATAGTGATCCCTCTGTTTTTTAAATTGCTTATTTTATTTCAGTAATTGTTTTTCTTTTGTAATCCTATGTATTTTATTTTAGAGATTTTACAATGTTATTCTGAGGAGGGGGTGTCTATGATATAAAAGATGTTAAGTACCCTTGTTCTAGATCTTGTGGCAATAACTAGTTTTACCTTCATTGAAACACGTAACTTGAACTATGTGAGTTCTTCATCTCCCTGGTTTTTTTTTGAGGGGGCAATACTTGAGGCCACCCCTGAGGCTAGTACTGCCCAAGAACTCTGTCTTCTCAGCATAATATTCAATTGTTTTCCAGAATGGTTGGACCAGTTCGTGGCTGCACTAGTCAATTACCAAAAAAGGTCTGCCAAAGGTACCAGGCATTGTGCTGGTCCAATGTGGTTGGCTGTAATTATTACCACTGAAACCACTGCAAGGGTATACAGATGAAAAACAATCTGCCTTGGCTCAGTCCTTGGAAGCAGAGGCCAAGTGTTATAATGCAGGCTCACAGGCGTCCCTCAACTTCTGGGTTCAAAGACGTTTTTTGCCTTTTGACGTCAAGACCCTGGTAACACTGTGTTTCTGCAAAGAGCCCAGGGGCAATTTCCTGGGGGTTTTCACTCAAGGCTAGAGGCCAGGGAGAGCCTGCAGTTTGTTCTCTCCAGGAGACAAAGGCTGAGAATCATGTGCTGCTATTTGATCTGACACTAAGGACTCTGCCCCCAGCTTTACATAAGCAAAGGCACTTCCAACATAAGCAATTCAGTGAGAGGAGCTCAAGTTTCTCCTGTAAAGAAGAGACACATTTCCTCATGTCTTCATGGCTCAGGTCAGCCCAGACTGTAGACAGGGGCAGAATTTTCACACTTTCCCTGGACTTTTACTTTATCCTGCAGGTGGGGAACTTGTAAACCTATCCAAGGTGATAAGAATCAGAAAAATCAACAAGAAACTCATTCAGCCTAACCACACCAAGGCTGTCACCTGTCCACCAATTTAGCACATTCAGTGGTGCTGGAAAGATAAAGACTTTTCAAAGAAGACCCCAAAGGTCAGCACATTTGTGAAAGAATTATGATGGAGTCCTACCTGGATGTGTCTTCCCTTCATTAATCACCCTCATTGGGCTCATATGATGGAGCTACTTGGGGAAGCCCATTAGAGTTGGAGGCAAAAGTCTACCCTCAAATCCTTCCTTTGTCAATTATTCATGTAACTCACAGTCCAGCACCCCCAAGCCCTGAGCTCGCACGGCCTGGGCTCTAGCCTAAAAAGATCTCTCTCTGTCATTATCTCTATCCCTGCCTCTGTCTATCTCTCTTGTTGCCTCCTTCCAGAGTTTTTCTGGAAAATCCTTGAATATAGTATTTGTAAAGTTTGTACCTGGTTTTCTATGGATGTGTGTAATTATCTCCCTAGCTCCCATACAAGCACTCAAAGTACAAATGGTATCATGTGCAAGACAGCCTTTATTTCATCCCATAGAAAATGCCCCAAATCCAAAGGATTCTCAGGAGTCTGTAAACAAATACAGAAAACACCCAAAGGGATTATCAGTATGCCATGAACAATTAACATAATTCTTCTCCCTTTTTGCTAGCTCTGTGCTTTTCCACAGGCTCCTACATAGTCCCTCCTTCCCTTGCCTCTCACTCATTTGCCAAACAGTGCTTTGGAATCCCCCTTCAAAACAACAACGACAAAAGAGTTTGGAACTGTTAGACAGGCAAGCCCTTTACTGTTAGACCTACATTATTCAAATAACACTATAACAGTGAGGAAAGAGGAAGGGGGAGAGAGAGAAGAAGCTTTTAGATAGTTCCTATATGTGCCAGGCACTAGGCTAAGTTTGTTTTTGTTTTTTTTTTTTACAAATATTATTTCATTTGAGCCTCATAACAACACTGTAAGATAGGTACAATTATTTTCCCCATTTTACATTTGAAGAAACTGAGGTAACCAGAGGTTAAATGACCTCTTTGAAGGCTTTGATCGTTCATAGCACTCTCCATTCAGGTTGTGGACATTCTTGTTGGAAACTCCTTAAATGAGTCAAAGACAGCTCTTGACTAAGTCTCGGTTACTGGAACTGCTGCAGGATGAGAAATAGAGGAAGGATTTTATTGACTGGGGTGGGGTTTGTCCCAAGATTAATAAGATTACACAGCTAATAAGTGTCTGAGGCTTGATTTAAACTCAAGGCTTTCTGATTCCCAGTCCATCTGTCTCTCCACTGAGTGACTAGCTAAGGAACAAAGCTAAGCCTCCCTCATATTGTGACTTTATTCCCTTATGAAGATACATGGACAATCCTTCTCTCTTCAAAACTCCTTTTATCTTCAAAATATCCCTTTCTGGACAGAAAGCTAGATTTCAGAACTTTCTTTTCTGGCTAGGTAATTCCTGAAGCTGGCACTACCCAAGAACTCTCCCTAGCTGAAGGCTCAATTCTAAGATCCAACTGCTCAGGCAATCCCCTTTTCTGGTAGTTCTTATAGGTGTTTCCAATATATTCTACAACTAACCCAATTACTGATAGCTTGTAGATGTAAAAAATTCCCTCTCATGTCTCTGACTTCCAAATTGTGGTTACAAATGGAAAAATAAAGACAAAAGCTAGCTAGGAACTTTGCATTTGGGTGATAGTGAGCTCATGCAGTTACCATGTCTTAATTTTTTTAAAAAAAATTTATTATTTACTTGTAATATTCTTTTCTTTTTAAATTTCAAGTTCCAAAATCTCTCCCTTCCTCCCACCACTTCCCTCACACACTGACAAGGCAAGCAAACATATCAATTATACATTTGAAATCATGCAAAACATGTTTCCATATTAGCTATATTTCCAAAAAATGAAGAAAAATAAAAAAATATGACAAAAGTATACCACAATTTGCCCTCAAAATTCTTCAGATCTTTCTCTAAAGATTAATAGCATTTTTTCATTATGAGTCCTTTGAAGTTGTCTTGGATCATTGTATCTGTCAGAGTAGCCAAGTCTTTTATAGTTGATCACCATTACAACATTGCTATCACTGTTCCAAATTATCTTAGTTTTTTTCACTTCACCTTACCTCAGTTCATATAGGTATTGCCATGCTTTTTTTTTCTGAAACCATCCCCTTGTCATTTATTTTAGCACAATGGTACTCCATCACAATCATATCCCACAACTTGTTCAGCCATCCCTAACTAATGAACATTCCTTTAATTTCCAATTCTTTGTCACCACAAAAAGAGCTACTATGAATATGTTTGTACATATAGGTCCTTTTCCTTTTTCTTTGATTTATTTTGGATACAGATCTAGTATTAGTATTGTTGGATCACAGGGTAGTAGTTTTATAAACCTAGAAGTATAGTTCCAAATCATTCTCCAGTGTGATTGAACCAATTCGCTATTCCACCAACAGCTCATTACTGTGCCTGTTTTTTCCTCCTCCTCTCTAGCATTTGTCATTTCTTATAAGTGTGAAGTGGTACTTCAGAGTTATTTTAATTTGCATTTCTGTAATCAATAGTAACTTTCATATGACTTTGATTTCTTCTTCTAAAAATTGCCTATTTATGTACTTTGATCATTTATCAATTGGGAAATGGCTTTTGTTTTTATAAAATTGACTCACTTTTATACTTAGTATATAGTTGAAAAATAAGACTTTATCAGGGCAACTTGCTGTAATTTTTTTATATTGCTTCCTTATCTGTGGTCCTTTTGCATGATGTAGTTTCCCTGATCATCTCTTTTAATTACATTTATTTTTTCTTCTGCTTTGTCTGATACCAACATTGCTATCTCTGCCTTTTTCTTTACTTCAGCTGAAGCATATTAGATTCTGTTTCAGTCCTTTATTTTAACTCTGTGTGCGTCTTTCTGTTTCAAGTGTGTCATATAAACATCATATTATTGGATTCTTTTTTCTAATCTGTTCTGTTATTTGCCTTCATTTTCTGTGTGAGTTCATTCCATTCACATTCAAAGATGATTACTAAGTGTATGTTTCCCTTCCTCCCATTTTTCCTCGTTTATTCCTCTCATTTTATCCTATCCTTCCTCAAAAGTACATTTTTATTTTAACTACTGCTTCCTCTAAGCTACTGCCATTTATCACTCCCCTCTTCTTTTATCCACTTCCCCTATTATTTCCCTACTGCATAAGCTACACTTTTATATCTGTGTGTGTACATATTCTTCCCTCTTTGAACCAATTTCAATGAGAGTGACATTCAACCATTGCCTGCTACCCTCCCCCAATTATCCCCTCTATTGTAGAAGTTCTTTCTTGTGTGCCTCTTTTATAAAAGAAAAATTCACTTAATGGTACCCTTCCTCCTTCTTCCAAAGTATCCCTCATTCTCACTGCTTTTTTTTTTTTGGACATTATTCCAGCATAATTGACTCACTGTCAATGACAACGCTGACCTTCTGTCTGTGTAAACTCCTTTTAATTGCACTAATAATAATAAAGTTCTTAGGAGTTACTTCTACCATCTTCCCATATAGGAATGTAAATATTTTCACTTTATTGAATCTTTCTAATTCCTCTTTCATGTTCACCTTCTTACGCTTCTCTTGAGACTTGTGTTTGAATGTCAAATTTTCCATTCAGCTCTGCTTTATTTTTGTCAGAAATGCTTGAAACACTTCTATTTCATCAAATATCCATTTTTCCCCCTGAAGGATTACACTCAGTTTTCTTGAGTAGGTTATTTTTGGTTGTAATCCTAGCTCTCTTGACTTTCAGGATATCATATTTCAAGCCTTCCTCTCCTTTAACATGGAAACTGATAAATCTGGTGTGATCCTGACTGTGACTCAGTGATATTTAAATAGTTTCTTTCATATTTTTTCTTTGACATGGGAGTTCTGGAATTCTGCTATAATATTTTTGGGAGCTTTTATTTGGGGAATCTCTTTTAGAAGGAGATGAGTGGATTTTTTTCATTTTCTATTTTACCCTTTGGATATAAAATATCAGGACAATTTTCCTTATACCATGTACTTTTGTCCCAAGTCATGAATGGCTCCTGGAGAATTCTGTCTAGAAAAAAAGGCTGGGGCTGGGGGAGCCAAGAAGCAATCCCAAATCCTTCCCAATTCAAAGGGGTGGCTTAACTCTCTAACAGGAGTCTGTCTTTATAGAAACCAAAGCCAGTCAGTTCACCTTGGGAACAGTTCCAGTCAGTAAGTGCCATTCCTTAGGAATCACTAACATTTCATCCTGCAGTAGTTCTATTTACTGAGACATAGTTCAGAATTGTCTCTGGTACTCTGAAGGAATTTCCATGGATATATGTACAACTTTACAGAGAAAGGCATGGATAATCAGGAGCTTCTTTATTGCAAAAATTGATACTTGAGCTGAAGAAAATAGGAGAAACCATCAGATGACACTTATCACTAATGAATATGAAGAAGTGATGAATAGATTTAAGGGATTAGATCTGGTACATAGAGTGCCTGAAGAACTATGGACAAAGGTTCTCAGTATTTTATGGGGAGGGAGCAGCAACCAACATCAAAGAAAAGCAAGAACAAGAAATTGAAATGACTGTCTGATGAGGTTTTAAAAATAGCTGAGGAAAGAAAGTAAAAAGTGAAGGTATACCCAGCTGCATGCAGAATTACAGAGAACAGAAAGGAAAGATAAGAAGGTATTTATAAATGAGCAATTCAAAGGAATAGAAGAAAACAATATAATTGAAAAGCAAGAAATCTTTTCAAGAAATTAGAGATATCAAGGTGATGTTTCATACAAAAAAATGGGCATGATAAAAGACAAAAATAGTAGGCACTTAATAGAAAGACCATATAAGACAGATCTTATTATCAGCAATAAACATGGTAGTATGGTGACTGATCAAGAGCTGGACACCCTGGAGAATGAAGCATTGCTAACAAAAAGACGAGTAGAGGTGATGTAATTCAAGCTCGGTTATTTTAAATCCTAAAAGATGATGCTATTAAGGGGTTGTACTCAATATGCCAGCAAATTTGGGAAAGTCAAAACTGACCACTGAATTTGAAAAGATCAGTTTCAGTCCCAATCTTAAGGCAGGGCAATGCCAAGCAATAATAAAATTACCAAACAATTGCACCCATTTCACACACTAACAAGATTATGTTTAAAATTCTGCAAGCTAGGTTTCAACAATATGTTAGCCAAGAATTAGGTGTCAAGCAGGATGATTTTCTTTTCTTTTTTTTTTTTTATACTATAAATCTATTTATTTAACTTTTTACATTCATTTTCACAAAATTTTGGGTTTCAAATTTTCTTCCCATTTATCCCCTCCCCCCACCCCAATACACCAAGTATTCTAATGTTCCCTATCACCAATCTGCCCTCTCTTCTATCATCCCTCCCTTCTCTTGTCCCCATCTTCTCTTTTGTCCTGTAGGGCCAGATGACTTTCTATTCCCCATTAACTGTATTTCTTGTTTCCTAGTAGCAACAACAATACTAAACAGTTGTTCCTAAAACTTTGAGTTCCAAATTTTCCCCATCCCTCCCTCCCCACCCATTCCCTTTGGGGGGAATATAGGCCCTATCTGTGTAGTTTTGCAAATGACTTCAATAATAGTCGTGTTGTGTAAGACTAACTGTATTTCCCTCCATCCTATCCTGCCCCCCATTGTTTCTATTCTGTCTTTTGATCCTGTCCCTCCCTGAATGTTGACTTCAAATTGCTCCCTCCTCCCATTGCCCTCCCTTCCATTATCCCTCCCTCCCTGCTTATCTCCTTCTCTCCCACTTTCCTGTATTGTAAGATTGGTTTTCATACCAAAATGAGTGTGCATTTTATTCCTTCCTTTAGTCGAATGTGATGAGGGTAAACTTCATGTTTTTTTCTCAGCTCTCCTCTTTTTCCCTCCACTAAAAAGTCTCCTGCTTGCCTCTTAAATGAGATATAATTTACCCCATTCCATTTCACCCTCTCTCCTCCCACTACATTTTTCTCTCACCATTTACCTTAATTTCTTTTAAGATATGGTCACATCCTATTCAATTCTCTCTGTGCTCTCTGTCTCTGTACGTGCATGCATGTGTGTATGTGTGTGCACACGTGTGTACGTGTGTGTGTATGTGTGTGTGGTCCCACCAACTACCCAGATACTGAAAAGTTTTAAGAGTGACAAATATTGTCTTTCCATGTAGGAATGTAAACAGTTCACCTTTGGTAAGTCCCTTATGCCTTCTCTTGGCTGTTTACTTCTTCTTGTGTCTTCTCATTCTTGTGTTTGAAAGGCAAATTTTCTTTTCAGCTCTGGTCTTTTCATCAAGAATGCTTGAAAGTCCTCTATTTCATTGAAAGACCATATTTTCCCCTGAAGTATTATACTCAGTTTTGCTGGGTAGGTGATTCTTGGTTTGAGTCCTAGTTCCTTTGACTTCTGGAATATCCTATTCCACACCCTTCGATCCCTTAATGTAGCAGCTGCTAGATCCTGTGTTATCCTGATTGTATTTCGACAATACTGGAATTGTTTCTTTCTAGCTGCTTGCAATATTTTCTCCTTAACCTGGGAACTCTGGAATTTGGCCACAATGTTCCTAGGAGTTTCTCTTTTTGGATCTCTTTCAGGTGGTTATCGATGGATTCCTTCAGTACATATTTTGCCCTCTGGTTCTAGAATCTCAGGGCAGTTTTCCTTGATAATTTCATGAAAGATGATGTCTAGGCTCTTTTTTTTGATCATGGCTTTCAGGTACTCCCATAATTTTTAAATTGTCTCTCCTGGATCTATTTTCCAGGTCAGTTGTTTTTCCCATGAGATATTTCACATTCTCTTCCATTTTTTCATTCTTTTGGTTTTGTTTTGTGATTTCTTGGTTTTTTAAATTTTTTTTTCTTGATTTCAGAAAGTCATTAGCCTCCATCTGTTCCATTCTAATTTTGAGAGAACTATTTTCTTCAGTGAGCTTTTGAACCTCTTTTTCCATTTGGCTAATTCTGCTTTTGAAAGCATTCTTCTTCTCATTGCCTTTTTGAACCGCTTTTGCCAATTGAGTGAGTCTATTTTTCAAGGTGCTATTTTTTTCAGCATTTTTTTGGGTCTCCTTTACTAAGATATTGACCCATTTTTCATTCTTTTCTTGCATCTCTCTTATTTCTCTTCCCAGTTTTTCCTCCACCTGTCTAACTTGCTTTTCAAAATCCTTTTTGAGCTCTTCCATGGCCTGAGCCCACCAGACATCCACCTTGGATGTCTGGCATACAGAGACCCTGACCTCCACGTCTTTCCCTGATGTTAAGAATTGTTCCTCGTCATCAGAAATGAAAGGTGGGAACATCTGTTCCCCAAGAAAGTAGGTTTCTATGGTCTTATTTTTCTTCCCTTTTCTGGGCATTTTCCCAGCCAGTTTCTTGACTTCTGAGATTCCTGTCCACCCCCGCCTAGATCCACCCAGCTAGTGCTTGGGGTCTGACATTCAAATGCTGCTCCCCAGCCTCACAGCTCTCAGTGGGAGGCACAGCTGCTATTCAATGTGAGCTTAAGTTCTGGTGCTCAGGTGGGGGCAGGGCCACCTCCCAAGCTCAGTTCCCTCAGGGGGTTTATGCAGAAGCCTTTAGTAATGGAGCAGAGCTCCTGCCTTCTTGGGGAGCCCGGGTCTGTTGCTGTCCCTGTCTTTCCAGGGCTCTCTGGAATGGAAATCTCCTCCACTGTGTTTCTGCATGGCTTGCACTGCTCCAGAATTTGTGAGGAGTTCTTTTTACAGCAAGTTTATGTGCTGTGGGTTCGCAGCTAGCATACGTGAGTCTCTCTACTCCACCATCTTGGCTCCTCCTCCAAGCAGGATGATTTTCAAAGAGGCAGAGTAACTAGGAACCAAATTGCCAGCTTTTGCTGGATTGTGGAAAGAGCAAGGAAGTTCCTGGGGGACAAAAAAAAGCTCAGAACAAAAACAGAAACAAACAACAACAAATATCCAACCAAACAAAAATCCACTTCTCTTCACTGACTCCACTAAAGTCTCTTATTGTGTGGGTCACAACATAATATGGCAAGTCCTCAAAGAGATGGGAGTACCAGAGCAACTTACTTATCTCCCATGGAACCTGTATGTGGGCTAAGAAGAAAGTTAGAACTGAACATGGAACAACTGATTGGTTTAAGATTGTAAACAGAATATGACAAGGCTGTATTTTGTCACTTAGTTATTTAACTTATATATAAAGTGGAGCAGCTAGGTGGCATAGTGGATAGAGCATTGGGCTGGGAATCAGGTAGACTCATCTTTCTAAATTCTAATCCAGCCTCAGACACTTACTAGTTGTGTGACCCTAAGCAAGTCACTTAACCCAGTTTGCTTCAGTTCCTCATTTATAAAATGAGTTGGAAAAGGAACTGGCAACCCACTCCAACCTCTTTGCCAAGAAAACCCAAAATGGGGTCATGAAGAATTGGAAATGACAGAACTGTCATAACCACAAGATATGCGGAATTACATCATGTGAAATGCCAGGCTGGATGAATTAAAAGCTGAAATTGTTTGCCAGGAGAACCATGTACAGTTTCACATGTGTGAAGGATACTACTCTGATGGCAGAAACTAAAGAAGAATTAAGAAGTCTTTTAATGAAAGTGAAGGAAGAGAGTATAGAAGGTGCTTTGAAGTTTAACATAAAAAAAATTAAAAAACTAAGATCTTGGCAACTGGTTCCATCACTTCCTGGCAAATAGAGGGAAAGGAACTGGAAGCAGCATTAGATTTTATGTTCTTGGACTCAAAGGTCACTGCAAACACCATGAAATTAAAAGATGATTGCTCTTTGGAAGGAAAACTGTGGCAAATCTGGACAGCATATTAGGGACCTCACTTTGCCAGCAAAGGTCTGCCTATTCAAAGCTGTGGTTTTTCCAGCAGAAATGTATGGCTGTGAGAGTCGGACAATAAGGAAAGCTGAGCATCACAGAATCAGTCCTTTCAAATTGTGATGCTGGAGGAGACTTTTAAGAGTTCCTTAGACAGCAAGGAGATCAAGTCACTCAATACTCAGACTGTTCACTGGAAGGTCAAATACTGAAGCTGAAGCTTAAACACTTGGGCCATATAATGAGAAGACGGGACTCATTGGAAAAGACCCTGATGTTAGGAAAGATTGAAAGCAAAAGAAAAAAGGAACCACAGAGGATGAGATGGATAGAAAGTGTCATGGAAACCACAAACATGAGCTTGGACAGATTTTAGGAGATAGCTTGGTGTGCTATGGGCCATGTGGTCACCAAGAAGATTCAAGGTCTTGTAAGCTAATCAGGTTGATCAGAGCATTACCCTTATTATGCTAATAAAGGCTATTGGTCCAAACATTTAATATGTGCAAAGCTCTTTCTATATTATTTCTTTTAAATCTCACAACAATCCTGCAAGGTAATTCCCACTTATTAATACCTAGACATTCAGAGTATCCAGGCTATAGAGCGCCTAAGCCCTCAGTTTTGGAACTCTCACCATGGCGCCCTTCTAGCTTGTTTGACAAGAACCTATTATACATCTGGCTATTCTCAGACTCAGCAATAGAGACATTGTTCTATATGGAACAGAATCTGGAAGGGCTGACTGCATACCACCTCACATACTAACGTATGAAACTGAGTAAATCACTTACCTTGTCTGAGTCTCAGTTTCCTCATTTATAAAATGAGTTAGACTAGATGACCTCTGAAGCCCTTTCTAGTTCTAATTCTAGAACCCTAGGATCTTGTGACTTTGTTTCACCCTCCTCCTGTCCCTCCTCATGTGCTTTCTAACTCTTACTTTGGAAACAGTCAAATCAATACTGCCATTGTTTCTAGAAAGGGATGTCAACAAACTTCCCACAACTCCACAACTCCACGTCTTTGTGACTCTTCAAACCAGTATTCCCATTCCTTGTATAAGTTGTCTTCTTCATAGAAGGTAAGCTACTTGAATGTGGACACTATAGCTTTTGTATTTATATCTCCAGTGCCTGGTACTAAATAAATGCTTTTTTCATTCTTTTTTTTTATTCATTCATTCATTCACTCATTCAATAGAGGGATAAACTGAAGCTCAAAGAGCAACCTCTTTAGATGGCATGCCTAAAGTCACATAGATGTTGCCTGTCGGGAGGAGGACTTAAACCCAATTTTTCCCCTTTTCAACTCCTAACCCTCTATCCATTGTACCATGCTTCCTCTTTAGTTTATGACCTTAGATGGATAACTTTGCCTGTCTGAACTTCAGCATTTTCTTTTAAACAATGAGAAGAGTATTTCCATTACCTACCTCATGAGATTACTGTGAGGAAAACAACATGTGAATCTCAGCCATCATTATCCCACTGCTGTCACATAATTCACATGTTATACTGTGAGATTTACAAACCATTTTTCCCCTATAGACCCTGCAAGGTAAACAATGCATGCACTATCATCTCCATTTCACAAATAGTTATGGGAGTAAGTAAAACTCAGTGGTGGAATAATTCATCCAGGGTCACACAGCTATTAAGTAGCAGTGTTACAATTTGAACTGAAGGTAGAAAGAACTCTAAATTGGAGTTAAAAGATCAGGTTGAAATCTCACTTTCTTCCTGTATGACCTTGGGCAAACCACTTAGCTTGTTTGGACCTCAGGTTACACATTTCCAGGATCAGGGAATAGGGCTGTTTGGACATCAAAGTCCAACCCAGATCTCCATCTAGGATGCTATGACTTCCAGGTAAGGAATCAATTCACTCCACAACATACAAAGAAAACCCCAGATGGTTGGGGTTCAATGTTGAGCTGTCTTCTGCCTGGAGCATTTTTTTTAGGATGTAATAAACTTTATTAAGGGCAAAATATGGCTCTTGGCTTGAGGTAAATGCTTTTGATTTAAATCTAAAGGAATCCTCCCCAGGATTGGCTGGCTGTGCAAGGCAACCTAACCATTGACCCAGCCCCTTGAAAGTGAAAGGAGAAGAAAAACCAGATAAGTTATAACAACATGGGACCATGGAGGGATGAAAGTAAGATATCAGGTGTCCATGTAAACCTTAGGTGACTTCTGGCCTGGTTGGCATCCATCCCTCATTTGAGGTAACTGATGCAGATGTTCAGAGGGGGGAGGGAAATCCCGCTTTATGACTCAGCAGAGAGAAGAGGAAGAGATAAAGGAGGGAGAGACGTTCTAAGGAGAGCTCAGACAGAGAGACAACACCCTGATGCCAACCATGCTGAATGCTTTCTCTGGCAGGGATGGGAATGTGGGTGCTGGGTAGGTGAGGGTTCCTGGGTCCCCAAATCCCAGAATAAAAGAGAGAGCAGATTTTCACTGAGGTATAGTAGGAGAGTGAATGGAGAAAGACCTGGGGTGGCTATACTCTTTTTTCATCCCTTCCCTCTCTCTCGGACTTGGGCCCTAGTTAATAAGCTTCCTTCCTCCCTCCCCCAAACCTGGGAACACCTGATCCACAAAGGATGGATGGAGAGAAAAGGAACGGTCTGATCAAGTAAAGTGAGCTGGAGGAGAAATCAGAGAGGGCCTAGTGAAGAAATCAGGATTCTAGCTCTTTTTTCCACTATTGTAGTTTTCATCCATGGCCTCCAAAGTGGAGTCATTCTGTAGTGGTCAAAATGCTTCTTCTGCTCTGAGCTGTAGAACACCAAGACTGGAATGGCGACCAAGCCCTTGTTCTTGATCATCCATTTGAGCCAACAAGTCACAGGCCCCCCTCTGAGCCAAGGAGGTAGGGCATCTTTTACTTGAAGGTAGAGATGTCCTCAATGAGAAAGTAGGCACCCTGAGGGATGATGGTCTTCATGCCAATGATCTGCAAGCTATTCATCATGTGGTCCCGCTTTTTCTAAATAGTCTTATGCAGCTGGACAAAGTAGCTCTCAAGCTGACCAAAGAACTGCAGGTCCTGCTCAAAACTGGAAGATACAGTTTCCTGGGCCTGTGTAGGGCAGTGATACAGGGAATTCTGGTGGATGGTCTGAAGATGCTTCAGAAGATGATCTGGGCCAAGGACCCAGCCCACCTTCCAGCCAGTGACATTAAAAGTTTTTCCTGTACTACCAGTAGTCAGGGTGCATTCCCTCATTCCTGGAAGACTGGCTATGCTGATGTATTTCTCTTCATCACACACCAGCCACTGGTAAACCTCATCACTGAAACACAGGACATCATGCTTTTTGCACAGATTTGCTAGCTCATGTGATCATTCTGTGCCAAGGGTCAAAATAGCAATAGTGGTGCCAAAGTCAATGGTTTTTGCTTCATCTCCTCTACTTGCTAGAGCTCTTACTGTTTAACCTGTTGGTGACACTAAGTGAATAATAAGGGAATTGAAGAAAATTCATAGACTCAGAGAATGTTAGAGCCAGATAACATGGAAAGACAAAGTCCAACTCCTTCTTACAGATTGAGGAAGCCCGGACCCAGAGATCTGACTAGACTTGTCCATAATCACATGAGGGAGTAGATATAGGGTCTCCTCCCAGACTTCTCTTCTTCCTAGTAGCTTTTTTCCCATGACTTTCAGTTTATTGGTGGAATTGAGATGGCAGATATAGCTTAAGGTCAGTGAACAATGGTCATTTGTCCCTGAACTTTCCAATGGTTCCTGCCCTGTCCCTGTCTTTCTGTTCTGAGTATTGACTTATCACCTATTTTCCACAACAACAGAGACTTAACAGACCATCCAGTCTCATTCTGGCATGCAAGAAGCATTTAAAAACTGCTCATCCTCTGGTACATCAATAATATGTGTGTATACATGCATATATACATATGTGTATGTTTATGTATACATATATCTACCTGATACCATCTTGTATCCCCTAGATCCCAATCTCATAGAATGGATTAACTACATGATGTTGGCAAGATTTTTCAATGATTATTCGTCCAAAAAGCAGAGTAAAATTGTGGTTCACTTAGCCTTTTTTCTGTGAATGACTCCTTTCTCAGTTTGTTCTCCTAGAAATAATCAAAAGGCTGCTGAAAAATTACTCTTCAAATTAGAGCCATAGAATTTTATAGTTCGAAGAGATCTCAGAACATAGAAACAGAGCTAGAGGATACTTTAGAGACCTTTCTAGTTCAACTTCCTGTTTCACAGATGGGAAAACTGAGGCCCTGAGAAGTGATTTGATTTTCACAAGATCAAGTTAGTGGCATAATTGAGTGATTTAATTTCAGTTTTTTGCAACAAGTCTAGTTTAATAGTTCCCTTCTAGCTCTATCTGTGAAATTTCTTTCACTAAGAGTCAACATTGCCTTATTTGACATATTTTTGTGAAGAAGAAGCACAGGTGGTTTCTAATGACTTATGGAGTGTTCACACTCTGTATATACCCTTTGGTATATATAAAAATTACAGGCAGGATCTGGAGCTTTTAAATATTGATCAAGAGAGTCATTTGGGCTAGTAGTACATGATTCACAGACTGCTATTACTTCTGCATCTAGGGAATCTATTAGCAAACTCTACATTTTATTATAGAACACTTGGCCTTCCAGAATTCTTTATGGCACTGCAAAGAGCTAGTTAAGTGTGGGATTTTTTCCCCCTGTTTTTTAAGACCCCTGTGTTTTCCAGGAAACACACCTTAAACTGAGTAAATGTATAATGTTGGTAGAAACTCTCTTTGCAGTATAAACAGTCCTTTGGAGACTACATTTTGAGGAAGAGAAGTTGTGAAGGTACAAAAAAAAAAAGTAACCACAAAATGGAAATTGAAAATGTTGCATCTGTGTTGACATGATTTACAATAGACCTTGCCTCTTGAAAGTTTTTTTCTCCTTCTGAACGAAGGCCAAGGATTCCTGAGAGATAGGACTGCCTCCTCTGGATTCTCTTCTACGAATGTAAAACTTTTATACCATAAATTGAGGCTGTACACCTTGAGAGTGAAGTACAAAGCCTTATTTTTTGTTTGTTTTGTTTTGTTTTTTGCTGTTGTGAGCTTACAAAGGCCATTTCCTCTTTCTTATGTCAGATATATACACCAACATTACTGTGTAGGTCTTATTTTATTTGAGTTTTAAAGAAAAAAAAAATCCTGGATGCATCAGTTGTGACTCTTGAATATATAATAAATACTACCTTTTCCCATAAAGCCTTACTTGCCTTCCTAAGGCCATCTTGAAGGAATCTTCCCTTTTATGTTAATTAATTCAGGGCCTTCCTAAGGCCATCTTGAAGGAATCTTCCCTTTTATGTTAATTAATTCAGGGCACAGTCTTTCTTCCTGTACTTTCAAAGTCTATTTTGTTGTAAAATCTCCCTTGATGCTTCACCAAGGAAAGGGTGGAGGTGATATGATCCTGATTTCTTAAAAGCTTTTGTTGAAGAGCGGATAGAGTGCTTGGCTTAGAATCAGAAACACGGATTCAAATCCTGCCTCTGGCACTCACTATACATCTCTGGAGATGGAGAGCCTGGATTTGAGTAATCTAGGGGATGTTTTAGGGGGACAACTAGATGGCTTAATGAATAGAGTGCTGGGCCTAGAGTCAGGAAGAACTGAGTTTAAATCTGGCCTCTTACACTTACTAGCTATGTGATCCTGGGCAAGTCACTTAACCCTGTTTGTCTTAATCCCCTAGAAGAGGAAATGACAAACCAGTATCTTTGCCACGGAGAACTCCATGTACTTTATGGTCCGCAGGGTCATGAAAAATGATCACAACTGAACAACAAGGAGATGATTAACAAATTAATGAGCATTAAGGTCAGACAACTAAGAAAACCTTTCCAACCTAATTATTTCCTAAGAAACTTTTGCTTATTAACTTTTCTGAGTCTCATTTTTCCTCATTTCTAAAATGAGATTTAATAATGTCTATAATGCCAACTTCATGGGGGCAAGGCTCAAAATGAATGATATATACAGATCACTTTTCAAAGAGAGGAAAGACTATATAAATATCAGATATTATGGTTCTCAGAATCTTGCTAACAGAGCACAAACCTTCTGAAAATCTTAAAGCCAGGAAGATCTCAAGGTCAAGTACACTGATGTGGTTGTTCTCTGAGTGTCAGCTAACTTGTGTGCCTCATGGCCTACTACAAGACTCTTTTGGGACAAGATAACTCACTCAGACCTGAAGGGTCTCCACCAGCACAGGTGAAGGGAAGGATCACACATATTAGGGGCTTATGATAGCCTGAGAGGGGGAAAGAGAGAGATAGGTGTATCACTTTATGAGAAATTTCTTGTTCATTTCCTTTCACTGTGTAGGGTTCTGGCTAGAAGGGGAGTCAAGTGCTGTCTCTTCCACAGGAGGGTTATTTAGGAGTGTCCCTATGAAGTTGGAATCGTATACTCAGAGCTGAAGAGGACCCTCCCCCCATACTTTGCATATTAGGAAACTGAGGTCTAGAAATCATAAGTGGCTTGCTAGGGTCACTTAGCCACTAGGTGTTTGAGTACTGACTTGAATTCAGTTCATCCGATGCCAAATTTAGTCCTTTTCCTGCTGCTTGACACTTCTGTCGGGAGGTAATCTGGTACAATGGAAAGAGCACTATTTCTGGAATGAGAGGAAATAGGTTTAAATCCTCTTTCTGACTTTTATAACCTACATGACCTCCTTGGGACTCAATCTCCTCATCACAGTTCATGGCACATAGTAGGTGCTTAATAAATGCTTATTGACTGGCTGACTAGATGACCTTTGAAGTCCCTTATAGCTTTGGATCTGTGATCCCCTGGTGCACATTGACTGATGATTAGGAGATTGCTCAGAGAACTTAGAACCTGTCAGTTTGGGGGCAGTGACTGTATGTTCTGGTTATATATTCACATGACATTAGAGTCAGAGTCTATCAATGAACATTTATGAAGCAGTTACCATGTATTAGTCACTGGACTAATGTATTATTATCGGCATTGTATGTTTGAATGAAATTAGGAATAGCAGAAGAGTCAACAACCATGAAGGGTTTTCGGTGAACCTATGTTTGGGGTTGGCTTGGGAGGGTGAGTCAGTGAGCTTGTGATTAGGCGATGGCCAAGAGGGGGCCTGGCTTCGAGGGGCTCATCAGAGAGGTCCTGTTACCATACTGGAGCCTTAGGAATTGTGACTGGCTAGTATTTCCCACACAGAGTATACCAGTGCAATGCCTGCAATAAAGAAAGGTTGCCTGAGAAGATAAGACTCTGTTCTGTCCAGCATATTCCAATCCTGAGCTTTGGGGGCTTCTGGAAATCACAGGGGTGAGCAGTAGGACAGTGCATAGAGCACTAAATTAGGGATCAGAAAGAGCCAAGTTTAAATCTGGCATCTGACACATGTGTGAGCCTGGGCAGGTCACTGTAATCTATGTTTGCTTTAGTTCCCTGTACACTTGCCTCCCAGGGCTGTTCTGAAGATTGCATGTGAATATATTTATAAAGCACTGTGCAAATCTTAATCTATTATATAAGTGCTATTATTATCATTATCATTTATTATTGTTAGCATGCACTGCAGGATAGCAGTTAGGGCAGAAGTTTGTGTGGTGGTGGTAGGGAAAGAGGTCTAGAGTGATTGGATTGCTCTCCTCAGTTCACTGCAACACGAGTAACAATACAGATCTTCATGTCTCAGAAGTATGTCCATGTCTTCTCCACAACTCTGTGATTCAACGTAGTCTAAAGGATGGAAAATCTCTCTAGAAAGTAGGAAGACCTGAGCTCAAAACTCTCCTCAAATATTTACTGTGTGATCATGGTCATCACTTAATACCTCAGTGTCTTAAAGAGAGTAGTGGTTACATCACCTGCCTAGCAGGGTTGTTGGAAGGAAACTGTGGCACAAGTGCCATAGATTCATTTCATCAGTTAGAGTTAAGACCTGTCCAGGATGGCCTGTATGTTAGGTATCTCGGCCTCTCCCTTGCACATCATAGATTCTCAGTCATTGAATGAAAGAGGTCAAAATCAGGTACCACATACTAATTGTGTAGTTTCTTGTTTTCTTTCCATATGTCAGAAATTATTTTGGAACCGATATTTCAAATGTGTGTGTATGTATGTATGTGTGTGTGTGTGTGTGTGTGTGTGTGTGTGTTTAAGTCCAGGTATTTTAGGAGGAACATAAGTAAGCAAACTCATTGGAGTGTGTTCAAAGACAGGTAATCAGGATGGTGACAAGTAAGGAGAGGAAAGCATGATATGAGGATTGAGTAAAAGTACTGGCAATATTTATACTGGAAGAGAGAAAACTTAATTGAACCATATAATTCAACTGTCTTGGCTATCCCATGGAAGAGGATTTAAACTTATTCTGACTTTAGCAGGAATTATTAGGTTCGATGGGTAGAGAAATTAGGAGGAGGGAAATTTCAGTTTGTTGTAAGGAAGAACTTTTTTTTTAAATTAAGCTATCCAAAAGTGGAAAGGACTGCCTCAGTTCCCTTTTGCTGTCAATGTTCAAAAAGAAGATAGGTGAGTGCTTTTCAGGGATATTATAAAGGGGATTCCTGTTTCAGTAATTAAAATTGTAAATAAAAATTGGATTATCTGATCTCAGGTTTCTTCCGATCCTGGGATTCTATGTTCTTCCACCAAATTGACTTTTTCATATGTTGGCCTTGGCACAAATGGCCTTCTTTGGAGACACCTACTTCATCAGTGTTAAACATGATTGCATTTTACTCCAGAACTTTTTGTATTTAGTATAAAAAATAAATGAACTCTATTTATATTCTTTGGTCTCTTATGACAGTTTTTTTTTTTGATAGGGAAACTGGATTTGACTTGAATCTAAGAAATTACATAAAGGTTAATGAAGGCTAAGGTCAGGATTCTGATGTGACCATTCAGCCCTAATTAGTTCCCATGATGATTTTACTTGCTCCAAATAACCAAGCAGCCTAAAATATGCCTTGGGCAGCTATTTTCTCTTTAGCTGAACTCTCAGGCCAAATATAACATGCTATTCTTGCTGGGGAAATAAACTTTGGCACATGTAGACTTTTAAGGTCCTTCTGCCTAACCAAATGCTAGCTATCCTTTTAAGGCCCACTGATCCAAGGAGCCGTTAGCTAATCACAAGAGCCTTCTTTAAGCATTCCTCTGTCTGAATTCTTTCTTTTCTTTTCTTTTAAAAAATTTTGTTACTTTTATATCATTTTTAATTTTTTGCTTGTGTTTGTGTCTTGAAAATCCTGGTGAAACTATAATCTCCTTGAAAGGAGGAACTGTGACCATTGGTCTTGTTTATGAGCAGTATCTGGTACAAAGCCAATGGGGGTGGGGAGGTAGAGAGAGAAAGAGACAGACACAGAGAGACAGAGACAGACACAGAGAGAGAGTCTAAGAATAGCTCATTTACCTGGGCACAAGTTGCTTCTGAAGAGAGGGGTTGTTGCTGAATTATCTACTTTGAAAGTTCTTTTGTCTAGTATAGGACTTCCGGCAAATTCTAAAAGAAGCAGTTACTGAATTAAATCTGACTCACAGTTCTGAGATTGTATTTGCTCATTTGCATGAGAAACTGTAGTTATTGAGAGTGAAAACTCAGTTTGCTTTGGTAATTTGCATAGGAAGAATTGCAAAACCAGGGAACTTTGAGATTGAAGACTGGGGAAATATGGACACTGGAACTCTTCTGTGATTATAGAATAAGTGTAATTGATCTCGTAGATAGAAGACGAGAACTTGGCAACTAACCATTAGCTAAGGTGGGATTGTGCATGTAGGCTACAGCTGAGAAAAGTTGAAAGACATTGAAGAGGAGAGAGGTGAAAGAATATAATTCAGAACTGTATCAAAGACAGACAGTGCCTCTGCGCTGTGTTTTGTTGCTCATCAGATTGTGCAGTGAGATGCTGGAGTGTTTTCTAGTGCTATCTGTTGCTAAGAAGAAACATTAAAGAGATTATATATTGCTTTCCATTAAGGCTTTTTGATGAGAAGAATAAGATTAGGAGAAAAAAGGAGAACACAGAAGATACTTCTCTGCATTACCATCTTTTGTTGAAATGTAAAGAAGATGACAACTCCTGTAAAGTAGCAGAGTTGGAGAGATTTTACCCATCATTAGGATAAAATTCCCTTTTTTTCCTGCAAAACTATAATAGTATTGGCTAAGACTGAAGTTGAATGTGATGGATACTATCGTTGGTCTTGAGGCTGGTAAGCCCCGGTGAGCAGAGAACTTCTTGGAAGTAGAATGCCAGAGAAGAAGCCCAGTGGATAAATAATCCAAAGGAGATGTGCCAGGGAGATGCTAGTCGAACAAGGTGATCAAGTTAGCTTAACAGTGGAAACATCTGTTCAGCACACAAGGTTTTATGGTAAATTTTGAGACAGACTGAGAACACATGCATATGGTTTTGAAGGTCCATGACCAAATGTGCTTTTCTACCCTTTAGGTATTTTACGTTTAGACTTTAGGTATTTTAGGTATTTAGACTTTAGTGTTAGTGTATTCTTAAAATAGATATTCTGTATATTGGTGAAATTGTGGTTTATGGTTTTTATAGCATGGCATTATATATATATATATATATATACACACATATATATAAATATATACACACACACATATATACATATACGTTTATTTTTCATTTCCAGTAAATAGTCTGGTTAAGATTAATTATTAGTGGCTTATTTGTTCATGATAAATGCATTAGTGGGGACACATGAGTTTTGGCATTAGTGGGAATGTCATCCACATGGGTTATCCCTAGGATTGGACGACCAAGAAAGCCCTGGGAGAGATGGAGTTAGTGCCCAGGTTACACACACACACACACACACACCCCACACACACACATTATATATACACATAAATTTATACACATGCATACCTACATACAAACACAGAGACTGATTAACAAGCTGTGTAAGTTGCATGTCAGAGAGTTAACAATAGGTAATATTTCTACCTGTGTGAATAATAAGGTCAAATTTTTTAGAATGTTTTGGGAGTCACTTTAGGACATTTTGGTGTGCTCTGGGACTTGATGGAATCAGTATGATATCCACAAACAGTGCCAACAATCACTATCTATAGGGAATCCTTCTTCAACATAGAATCTGTGCCAGATCACTTCCATAACAGAGGTAAATGATGTTGGTCAACATGTATCTCCCTGTTTTATTTCTTGCTTAATATTGATGGTCAGATGTTCATCAGACAAGCTTATCTAGGTCGTTGTAGTTTTGCTTAGAAGTAAAACCACTAGCAGCTGGGGTGACAAGGAATTTAATTCTATCAAGGTGGTGGACAGTAGTAATCCAGATAACTAAAAGTGAGGAGATTTGAGAGGGGAGAAGGATACCAAGGAGAATCAATAAAGGCTTCCCACAGGGATCAGCATTGAGCCTCAAAAGAAGCTCACAATTCTAAAGAGAGGTAAGGAGGGGATAGCTTGCATGGGAGTAGCCCATCAAAGGCACCAAATGAATACAAAATTGAAGGAATAGTAAGAAGTCAATTTTGCTTCAACATAGAGCATATTAAAAGGAATAATGTGAAAAAAGCCTTGAAAGGAGGCTGAAATCAAACTATTGTTGGGCTGGTGGTTGAGCAAGGCCATGAATCACCTCATTTCACTTAAAGTAACTACCTTAACCAAATGAGAACATCTTTATTGAAACCATTAATCAAAGGCATTACACTAGGTGTGTTAAGTCCTTGAATGTCATTGGATAAAATGGATTGAGGTACCACAGGAAGGATGATAGTACTGGTTGAGGAGATTCAGCAGTGGCCTCTGAGCCTCCCATAAAACAGCAAGCCCGTTTGGAACCTAAGTACTTGAGCATCCAACAGTGTAGTGGAGAACTGTCCCAGTTAAGCCTCTGACAGGGAATTGCTGGGGGAATATGGGAGGTGACATGTGCCTTGGTCTCACCTCTCTATCTGTCCCCCACAACCCCCTCTCCCTATGATCAGAAGAGAATCTTGTGAACTTCCAAAGGTCCCCAAATTTGGACTTTCAGTGGTATCTCAGCAATATTCTTGAAAGAGCTGACAGCAGTGTTTTTATCTGAAGCCTAAGTTCATGGTGTTTAGCTTCCATGCACACTGACTCACATTGAGTTTGTAGTCCATGCAATCCTAATATCTTTTCCACACAAAATGTTGTATAGTCAAGTCTCTCTCATTCTGTAATTGTGGAATTAATTTTTTTTTTTGTAACACAAGTATATGGCTTCATAGTTACAGCTAGTGAAAGTCATCTTATTAGATCCAGCCCATCAATCTAGTATGTCAGGAACTTTTGGGATCCTGACTTGGTCATCCAATGTATGGACTAGTCCTCTCACCTGAAAATTATAGAAGCATGCTTTCTGTATTTTGATGAAGATGTTGATGGCACAGGGCCAAGAAGCAATGCCTAGTTTTCTCTCTTTCTAGACTTATTGTCATAGAATTAAAAAGAATTCAGTTTAAAAGGGACCTTACAGATCATCAACCCCATCCCCTTCTTGTTTAGTGCATAAAGAAATTGAAAATGAAAGGAGTAACATAACTTGTACATGTTCACTCAGAGTTACTATATGATTCACATCTTTGTTTGTAATGAAATTGATTGTAACAGTTTCATTCATTCATTGAACAATCATTTATCAAAATAGCAGTTAACAAGCATTAAATGCATATTTTATGCCAACTCTTGGGTATGCAAATTTAAAAAGTGACAATTCTTACCCTCAAGGAACTTGCAATTTATGATTTATTAAATGCTTACTTTGTGTACATGATTATACTGATTAAATGGGACATAACCCTATTGCCATAAAACTCATAATCCTGCAGAGGGAAAAGACATATACACACATATCTGTGTATGTACATACACACATATATTTATACATGCATACATATACATATGATTATGCAACAATGAAAAAAAAACCTAAAAAGGTGAATAAATCAGAGAAGGCATGCAAAGAGTGCTATTTAAGGTCTGAATTCTCTGAAAGAGAATTTCTTATCGACAGTATCATGCATCATAAAGGAGACGGTATTTGAGCTGTGTCTTGAATGAAGGGAAGGATTTTTCCAGACAGCTTGACAGTGGAGAAATGGATGTAGGCCTAAGGAGTAGTGAATGCAAAGCACAAAGATGGGAAAGCATTGAATGTGCAGAAAGGACAATGAGGGCAGTAAACTAAATCATTTTCCTTCTCACTCAGTGAGCTTTAATGTTATGGTCTTAGAAACTGCCTGAAAAAAATAGAATTATTTATGTTATTTTTAAAGGAAACCATGAGCTTTTTCTTTCTACTGAGTCTTACAAGCTGTAAATCTGGCCAACTCAGACCGGGGCTTAGCAGTGTATGTATCCTTCCCAAGCAACTACTGTTTAATTCGCAGGGAATCAAGAGGCAGGAGGAAAGATAATGTTGCGTTCATGCTGTTAGGAACAATCGCTCTGACTCAGAGACATATGTAGCCACAGAAGGCTGAACAGACCACCGTAGCTTTAAGGCACTGGAAGATAAAAAAAGGACGGGCAGAGTGATCTGGGGCCCAGGGGGATCAGGCCCTGAAGTCTGCAAACAAACCCAGGCTGCTTTCATTTCAGCCCTGATTTTCTTGGTATAATTTGGATTTGCTTAATGAGACCCTGGTGGATTGGGGCTCAGGAGAGGAAAATAGGGAACCAGAGGGATCCACCAATTCGAACTCCATAGACATGAATGATGTTTTAGAGTCTACAATGGGCCTAAAACTAACTTTGCTGTCATTCTCACCTCCTGAATGAGAACCTGAAACAGCTTTTTAAAGCAAGGTGCTCATCTGAACACTGCTGACTTCCACTGTACGTCCAGCGGATTCAGTGGGAGCATTGAGCACTTAAGCATTCTGCCAGTGTTGCCAATCTCATTTTCAATCTGTCAGCTTGTTTATCAAACTGAGGCTGCTAGCTTCATTAGATATTGCTGACTTCAACATTTTGGAAACACATGATCTCACTGGCATGGAGTTTCCACTCACCAAAGCAGAATATAACCCTAGTCATCCCTCCAAACCATAGCAGATTTTATTTGAAACAAAACAAAACAAAAAAAACACTTGGTAATAAGCATCTGGTGATAACCCTCCCCAAGTGTACCTGGGCAGAGTCTTCAGTGACTGAAACATTGAAAACATATCACATATTGATGATTTTAGTATTGGTGTCTCTAAGTTCAAAGAGGTTTGTTATGTTAGGTGTTGTCGCCAGAGCCCAGTTCATCACCCGGTCTACATTGAAAGTCATTCCAGCTTGACCTGAATTTGCATTCCACTTTCAGATCTCTTGAGAGGAACCCCAAAGTCACCCCATAACATGACGTGACATCAAAGGAGGATTTGAATAGCAGCTATTCTGGCCAAATATGTGTTTGATCCTAGGAAAGAAATCTCCTTTTTCTTGTGGTTACTTGCTTGCTTTCCAAGCTAATTGTGAAGTGCTAAGTAGTCCCATTGATCAATCACCAACCATTTATCAAGCGTCAGTCATATGTCAAATCTCATGTTAGGTGCTAGAGATACAAAAATTTTAAAAATTATAGTCCCTGATATCAAGGAGCATATTTTCTATTAGAGGGAAATAATATGAATGCATATACAATAACATAACATATACACAAAGTCACTTCAATGTCATTTATTGACCATAGAGGCTAGGAGACGTCTTCTAGATATTAGTTTATAAAATTACCTTTTACGTATTTATGGTGTTCTATATTCTATAGCATATGTTCTTGACCTTTCTTGTGTCATGGATCCCTTTGGCAGTCTGATAAAGTTTACAGAATCCTTCTCAGAATAATCTTTTTAAATGCATAAAATAAAATATGTAGGATTACTAAGGAAACAAATAAATTGAAACAGTTATCAAAAGACTGTTTTGAAAAAAGTTTACCGATTTCAGAATAAAAACTCTTGTGTTAAAGGTAGAACAGTATAGTAAATTGAAAGCTTGACTTCAGCTCACTGAGTCCTGGGTTCCAGTTCTGTTCTGAGATGTGGCGGCTGTGGGATAGCGGGCAAATCACTTAACTTCTCAGTACCCCCACCTGTTTCACAAAGCTGTAAGTTTTGGAACAGGTAGTGATCTTTGCCAGCTGAGAAGGTTTTCTCACCAGCGTCTCCATAGCAATAAAATTACAGGTCCAGTCCAATTTTTTTAAATTCCTGTAGTTATTTGCACCATGTATCTTGTTCCCTCTGCTAGACTTTAAACTCTTTGAAGAATAGAATCCATCTTATTCATCTCTGTATCGTCTCCAGTATAGGGCTCCACTCCACTGACACAGATTGCAAGTCCCTCATTATTTAGTAGATGTCTTTGAGAGCTGATGGGGCCAAAGCATTCATCACTGTGTAGTCCATCTGGTGAAGTCTTTCTAAACTGAGCCAGGCAGGTTTGCACTGAATAGCCTCATGATCCCTTTCTAAGCCCATAGGCAAAGAATTTCCTACTTGGGAGGATATGCCAGAGTTTTCCACCCACTGGTATAGCCTTTGAGTAGCTCCAGGTCACAACGAAGCTTTGTAGGGGGCATTTAAGTGAGGTGCTTGCACATAGTAGGTTCTTGTTGAGTTGAATTGACTTGCATCAGCTCTTGCATGCAGGGCTTATGTAATCGCATCTTTTCATAAATATGTAAATCTCTGCATCTGCCTGAATATAAATATTGACTTCCGAGCTGAAATTCTTAGTAAATATTAAAGAACTGTATTTTTTGCATGGGACCAATAATTAATTGTGAGATAAACATATTGCAAGCAGGTAAAATGTTATAATTAGGCTTTGGAAATGTGAACCCCTATGCAGACCGAAATTACATTCCATTTTGCCCACTCTCCTGACTCATCAGCAGTTGTCATGGGGTGAGGAAGCTCAGAGGATTATTACTGTTTGGTTGCTGACTGTTTCTCTGTGCAAGGAGAAAGAACACAGCCTTTGGGGGTAGTTTGATTCCCACTCCTTCCCTCTCCTTATTGTCTTGCCTTCCCAGCCATGAGCAGGGAGAATGTGGCTGTCTAAGACAGAAATTTTATGCCAGTAAAGCATTACTGCAAGGAGAGGTCCTTCCGCTTTTAACTACCTCTCCCCCATTCCTAGAAATAGACCATCTTGTTGTTTGAAAAATGCTAATGCATTGTGATTAGTCTTTAAGGAAATTTTCCCTAAGAATAATAATCATTTCACTGCTGCAGTCCTCTTAAATTAGCCTTTTTAAGAACAAAGGGAACTCAGTTCTGGGAAAAGAACTTGAAGATAAATACAGATGAAAATTTTATATAAAGTAAGATAACACTTTATTTCCTCCCCCACCCCCCACCCCCACAACTTTTGTTCCTAGCTCCTAAACCAAATATTTTGTGTTGATCATATACCCAAGGATTCCTTGAAATCAGGCCCACAACTAGGAATTTTTCTACCAGGGAAAAAGGTTGATGGTGATGGTGGTAAGGGGTAAGATAAAGGATGCAAGGAAAATGAAGGAATAAGGAAGCTATCCAGAAGGAATAAGAAAACACAATCAGGAAAATCACAAGTTTTCTATGCTGCTGAAAGACTGGCTATTGTCTGGGAGGTAGAGGTAAGGTATACCGGGGCTGGGGTATAGGTAGTAGGATGAGGCTGCCATTGCTGTGAGTATAACTCACCTGGAGTGCAGCTTCTGTCAATTAGTAGGGCAGCATGGGATGCTTCTGTCAGTGCCCTTTACATTTTGCTGCTCTGACTCAGTCCCATGGTCACACTACCTTATTGTCTCAGGCTTGTCTGATTCTTCATGACCCCATTTGGAGTTTGCTTAGCAAAGATCAATATCTTCGTGGTTTGAGTAGTTTGCCATTCCTTCTCTGGTTCATTTTGCAGATGAAGAAATTGAGGCAAAGTTAAGTAACTTACCCAGGGTTACACAGCTGGTAATTGTCTGAGACTGGATTTGAACTCATGAAGGGGAGTCTTCCTGATTCCCAACCCAATGCTCTCTCTACAGTGCCACCTAGGTGTCTCCACACACTACCTTAGTTGTGGCTATTTCTGAAATCCCAGGATTGGCAAATGATAAATCTTTAGAACTGAACACAGCTGTCTTTCTTCAGGATATGCTTTTTTAGAGTTCTGTTGGTTACAGATTCCTCACTCACTCTGGGTTTTATTATTCTTTGCTATACTTTTTATGTTTATTTTTCAATATAAGTATTTATTATGTTTTATAATATATACATATATATATTCTTTAAGAATAAGTATTAGAATATTGGACCTGGAGAAGACCTTGAGTGTCATTAAATTTTAAAACAGAAGATGAGGCTATTGAGGCTGAGAGAGGTAGGGTACAGTGATTTACTTAGATACCCAGCTCACTAGTGTCAGGTCAGAATTAGAACCCAACTCCCCTATACTGTTGTGCTGCCATAATAAGTAAGCAAATAAATGAATGAATGAATAGAAAAGCTTGAAAATCAATGTTTGATAGCTTAGACTTGAGTTATTGGAAAATTGGATTTGGAACTCTAATTTTGTATTCTGTCATTCTGGAAAAATCCCTTAGTGTTTCTAGTTTCCCAGAAGGCCAGAAAGGAGGCAGAAGTCAATGACTCCTGGATTGGATATTCTCTCCTGTGAGTTACTCCTCCTCTTCTCCCCATATTGTTTGTGTCACTTTGCATTGTCTCTAACTTGGCAGATCTATGTGGGCAGTTTTATCCTTCCTCTTCATTTTCAGTTCAACACACTCCTTGAAGACATTGATCAAGTTGATAAAAGTAATCCAATAGTCTTCAATCTTCATGAGCCACAACATGGAGAAATGGAGGCTTTTTTTTTTTTCAGGTATCAGCAGTTAGGCTATGGAACTTAGTGAAAAGCACGAAAGACCTGAGGATAAAGGAACCCATTGAGGACTTGTTTAAAATGTTCTTCTTTGAGTCATTTATTCTAATTTTCATCAGAATCCCATTAAGAACTCACTTATACTGGCTTCACAGGATTTAGAGCTTGGAGAGATCTTAGAGGGTTTCCTTCAAAACTCTATCCAAATGCCATCTTTATCAGGAAAGCTTTCCTGCCCACGTCCTTTCAGTTACCAGCGTCTTCCCCTCCTCAAGTTAACTTATGTCTGGTATGTATGTATGTACATATATTTATCTATCTATATTTTTTCTTTGTCTAGTATCTATTACTTAATCTAGTCAGCTTCTACATGTTGTTTCCCTTTTTAGAATGCAAGCTATTTAAAAGGAGGAGCTATTTTTGCATTGGATTATGGATGGATCCTGGCTTTGCATCTAAAATGTTAGCTATCCTTGACCTCTCCGCTGCCTTTGGTGCTCTTGATCAACCTCTTTTCCTTGATACTTTCTTCTCTCTAGGTTTTAGTGACGTTGCTCCCTCCTGGTTCTGCCCCTATCTCTGTGGCTATTCCTTATTTCTCTTTTCTTGTTCTTCATCCAGACTATGCCCACTAACTTTGAGTGACCCTCCCCAAGGTTCTGTTCTGGGATCTCTTCTCTTCTTCCTCTGTTTTATTTCTTTTGATGATTTCATCAGTTCCCATGTATTCAATTTATCTTCTCTGTGCAAATGATTCTCAGATCTATTTATCTACCCCTCTCTCTCTCCTGACCTTCAGTCTCACATCTCTAAGCACCTATTTGACATCTCAAGCTAGATATTTAGTAGATATCTTAAACTTAACTTGTTGAAAACTGAACTCATTATATCTTTCCCCAAACCCTCCCCTCTTCCTAATTTCCCTAGGACTGTCCAATCATCCTCCCAAATAACCAGACTCCTATCCTAGTCCTCACTCTCTCACTGCCATGTCCAACCTGTTATCAAGTCCTATAGATTATACCGTTCTGATATGTCTCTTCTGATATTTCCATTATCCTGAAGAAGGCCTTCAACATCTCATACTTGGATTATTGCAATAGTTTCCTGGTTTGTCTCCCTGAATCAAGTCAATCATTCACTGAACTAGCTCCCTAAAGAGCAGGTCTGACCATATTACCTCTTCCCCATTCAGTAAACTCTAATGGCTTCCTGCTTCCTCCAGGGTCAAATACAAAATCCTCTGTTTGGTTTTCAAAGGCTTTTATAACCTGCTCCCTTCAAAACTTATGTCCTCCATAATCTAATGATACTGGCCTCCTTACTGTTCCTCACACAGGTATCTACTGATTCAGTATATTTTTATTTGCCATTCACCATGCCTGAAAGTCTCTCCATCTTTATCTCCACCTTTTTTCTTTTGTGAATTCCTTAAAATCTCAGACAACATCCCACCACCTGCAAGAAATACTTTCAGGTCTGTTGTACAGATAGTGGCTTGCTCCTCTGGGATTGTCTCCAAATCATCCTCAATAGTCAATAGATATTTCTCAAGTACCTACTGTGTGTCAGGCACTGTGCTCATAGTAAGTAAAAAATAAGAGATACAGATAAAAAAAAACACAAATAAGAAATTTAAAATACAAGTACGAAGACACAAGTAAGAAAAAGAGAGTCCCTGCCTTCAAAGAGCTTAGAATCTAGCGGGAGAAGACAAAACACAAAAGGGAGCTGAAAAGGAGGAAGAGGCACCAGAGAGTATCTGGCATGGGATCATGATATTCATGAATTTGAAACCAAGCAGAACAGCTGGTGGGAAATGGAGAGCTGGCTCACTAGAAATTCTGAGCCCTCTGTAAAGGGGTAATTTTTTTTAATCCTATCTATATCTCAATTGTATCTAGTTGTTTGCCTATTGTCTTCCCCCATTAGATTGTAAGCTCTTGTGAGAGCAGGACTGGTTTTGTCTGTTTCTGTATTCCTACAGTCTGGTACGGTTCCAGGGACATGAGTGCTTTTGCTCATGAACTTAACCAATGCTCCTTAACCTTTATTTAAGCCCCCTTGTTATTTAACATTTAAAAATGCTTAACAGGGCAGTGCCTCGGGCACTCCTATGGGAATATCTCTCCAAGTTGACATACATTCAATAACGGTTTACATTTAGAGTGAAATCTTTCATCCATTTACAAATCCATCCAACTTTGAACTATAAAAGGGCACAAATGTCTTTTTTTTTTTTTTTAACAAACCTAAGGAGACCTTTTTGGTACTAGGTAACCTTGAAAGGTGTGCTATCTGGTCAGCATCATTCCTTGGGAGAAAATATCCATGTTCAAAGATCTAGTACCACTCTAGGAAGGGGAGATGGAAGGGAATAAGCATTTAGTAGGCACCTATTATGTGACAAGTAGAACAATGGATAGAATGTGGGTCCTGAAGTCAAGAAGACCTGAGTTCAAATGTAGCTTGACACTTACTAGCTGTGTGACCCTGAGCAAGTCACTTAACCCTTTTTGCTTTAGTTTCCTCATCTGTAAAAGGAGCAGGAGAAGGACATGGCAAACGGTTGCAGTATCTTTGTCAAAAAACAAACTCAAATTGGGGCATGAAGAGTCAGACATGACTGAGAATTACTGAACAGTGGCAACAACTGTGCTAAACGCTTTGCAAATATTATCTCATGATCTTCACAATAATCCTGGGAGATAGGTGCTATGGCTACCCCCATTTTACAGATGAAGAAATTGAAGCAAACAGAGGTTAAGTGACTTGCCCACAGACTGCACATGTGATACTTAGTCCAGGTTGAGGTTCTCTGCTACTTTTCCAAACATCACAACTCCTCTCCTCCAGGTTAATGTCTTTGAAGACATGCTCAATTTTCCCTTCTCCCTCTCTGACCATATCCAGATACTTGACAGATCGTGTTTACTCAACTTCATAAATCTCTTGCCACTGTGTCCTTTTCTTCACTTGCATGACCATTACCTGAGTTTAGACCCTCCATCATCTTTAGCTGGATCTTTGTAATGGCTTCCTAATGTGGCCTCTCTGCTTTTAATTTCTTCCCTCTACTGTTCTCCACATAGCAAGAGAAATAATTTTCCTCAGTCACGTGGCTGACCATATCATTCTTCTACTCTAAACCTTCTCCGGCTCTCTATTTCCTGTAGAATAAAAATATAAACTCATTAATCTGGTACTTCTCTACAATGTGTCTCCCATCTACCTATTCAGCCTTATTTCACCCCATTCCCTTTCAAACCCTTCACAATTTAACCAAGTTAGACTATTCTCTTCCTGTAACTCAGCATGCTTCCTCTGAAATTCTCAGAAAATAAGACTAAAGACATCATCATGTGTGAAATTATGGAAGAAAAACCTTTTGATCCCATTTATCGTACCATTAAAAATTACCTCCTTGTGTTAACATGTAGATTCCTGGCTACTGCAATCAAATGTCCAATTCACATAAATGAAGAATACTCAGTAGAAGTTGTTGGGATTTTCCCCCAACTTTTTGAATAGATCGGTTTATTTCAATTCACTAAATATTTTTAAATGCCTACTACATACCATTGTTCCATATTTGCAAGTAGAGTGAAGCTGATGGATTTTAAAAAGCACATGAGATGGGCCGATTTACTACCAAGGTCTGGGTCAAATCTCAATTATCATCCCCAAGTAAGGCTATTACAATGGCAAAGAGGTATAAGTAAGTTCTACTCAGTCAAAAGTTGCTAATATTCTTTTATCTATCTAGTACTTGCATCAAAGGATTGGGCAAGGGCTTGGACTGGGTTACATCTAAGATCCCTTCCAGTCCTTAGATTCTAGGATTCAGTGGTGTGGGAGCATATAAGGTTATTGGAATTAGGGGTGTAGTCTCCATTGGCCCTGACTTACTGACAGATGTAACCAGAAAAGTCACCCTAATGTTAATTCCATATTAAGGAGCTGGCCTTGGTTGGTGTATTAGAAATGCAAGATGTCCACCCATTAATAAATAATCCCACTCCTGGCCTGAGGGGAATAATGAAGCTCAATACCACCTACCAATTCATCCCCAACACAGGATCTTATTTACTATGACCGGGCACTTGGTCTATATATTCAGTTGGGTTAAATTCAGTAAAGCAGTCATGTTTGAGTTTTCTTTGTGCAGTTCATATGGGTGCCTGATGAGAAGAAACAAAACCCAGCAAATTGAGAGCTGGCCTAGACATGAGGAGATATGGGTCCATCTCCTCTTTTTCTGCATAATGTCTGCTTGGTCACTTAATTTCTCAGTACTCGGACAATTCTTCCAAAATCATGAGTTCTTAACCAGGGTCTGTTGCTTATTTGTTTTGTTTGTATTTTGAGAACTATATTTCAATGTATTTAGTTTTCTTGGTAATCAAATGTATTTTATGTTATGCATTTAACATTTTTCTAAGAAAGAATCCATGGTCTTCATCAAATTGCAAAATGGGTCCAACACACACACACACACACACACACATACACACACATACACTCACACACACAAAACAAGCTTAAAAAAATATAAATTGCAGATGGTAATGTGCATTGGAAGCTTTCTCATGAAAAAAGTTCCAACACAGTTCTAGACTCTATCTCTCTGTCTCAGTGGTGGTTTTATTTCAGCATTCATCAGATAACCTTTCAAATATACACAGCAAGGCCAGAAAACTTGAATGTGATTCCTGGATTTGCCACTGTGATATTTGGTAGATAACCTCTCAAAACCTCAGTTTCTTCATCAGCAAAATGAGTGACATCTGAAATCCCTTTCTGCTCTAAATCTGTGATCTCTGCTCCATTTATCCTCCACATAAACATAAACCATGTGAGTCCCTGAGCATGAATGAATCATTCCTGTTCATATATTGGAAAAAAGTGAGGTATGATAGAGAGATTAGATTAAATTACCTAGCTAGAAAGAGAGACAGACTTCTTGTGTACATCTTCACAGTTATAATATTTCCCCCCTTCTCTCTATTCACAAAACCACCATCCTACTTTGGATCCTCATTTCTTCTTGCCTGGGCTATTTCCCTTTTAATTGGTTTCCCTGCCTCTAGTCTCATTTCACTCCAATTCATCCTCTAGACAACTGTCAAAGTGATTTTTCTAAAACCCTTGCCTGATGATGTCAATATTCAATAAACTCCAGGGGTTACCTATTACCTCTAGAATCAAATAAACTCTCCTTTGTCTGGCATTTAAAGCTCTTACAGTCTATATTTCCCATTTTCAGTCTTTTTATTACATTCTTTCCCTCCATATACTCTGTGGTTAAATCATATTTGGTAACTTTCTATTCCTCACACACACACCATTCCATCTCCCATGTACATGCCTTTGCACTGGCTTATCCTTTTTGTCTAGACTGTTCATCCCTTTCACTCAACTCCTTAGGATCCCTGACTCCTTTCAAGAACTGCTTCTGTAAGGACCAGTCTTAGTCCTAGTCTCCATAGCTTCATGCATCTTTCTTTCTAAGGTTACCTCATAACTATTCTATATCACCTCTATAGCTTTACACATACATGTTGTCTCCACCATTGAAATGTAAATTCCTCAGTGATGGGGACTTTTTCCTCCTTTTTCTTTGTATTCTTTGAGCTTTGCATAACGCCTGAGTCCTAATAAATTAAGAAATGCTTGTGTAGAGGGGAGAGAGACAGAGACAGAGAGAGAGACAGAGAGACAGAACAGAGACAAAGATAGAGAAAGAAGAAGAAGAAGAGAAGAAGAAGGAGAAGAAGAAGAAGAAGGAGAAGAAGAAGAAGAAGAAGGAGAAGAAGGAAGAAAAGGAGAAGGAGAAGAAGAAGGAGAAGAAGAAGAAGAAGAGGAAGAAGAAGGAGAGAAGGAGAAGAAGAAGGAGAAGAAGAAGAAGAGGAAGAAGAAGAAGAAGGAAGAGAAGGAGAAGGAGAAGAAGAAGAAGAAGAAGGAGAAGAAGAAGAAGAAGAAGAAGAAGAAGAAGAAGAGAAGAAGAAGGAGAAGAAGAAGAAGGAGAAGAAGAAGAAGGAGAAGAAGAAGAAGAAGAAAGAAGAAGAAGAAGGAGAAGGAAGAAGGAGAAGGAGAAGAAGAAGAAGAAGAAGAAGAAGAAGAAGAGAGAAGGAGAAGAAGGAGAAGAAGAAGAGGAAGAAGAAGAAGAAGAAGGAAGAGAAGGAGAAGGAGAAGAAGAAGGAGAAGAAGAAGAAGAAGAGGAAGAAGAAGAAGAAAGGAAGAGAAGGAGAAGGAGAAGAAGGAGAAGAAGAAGGAGAAGAAGACGAAGAGAAAGAAGAAGAAGAAGGAAGAAAAGGAGAAGGAGAAGAAGAAGGAGAAGAAGAAGAAGAAGAAGAAGGAGAAGAAGAAGAAGAAGGAGAAGAAGAAGAAGGAGAAGAAGAAGAAGAAGAAGAAGAGGAAGAAGAAGGAAGAGAAGGAGAAGAAGGAGAAGAAGAAGAAGAAGAGGAAGAAGAAGAAGAAGAAGAAGAGGAAGAAGAAGGGGAAGGAGAAGGCGAAGGAGGAGAAGGAAAAGGAACAGGGAAGAAGGGAGGGAGGAAGAAATAGAAGGGAAGATAGGAAGGAATAGACAAATAGATAACGGGATTCTAGAACTGAAAGGAATCTTGAAAGTCATCACATTTAACATCCTCATTTTTCAGATGAATATTCTAAGTCCTGGAGAAAATAAATGAGTTGCCTAAAGTCATTTAGTGAGTGAGGCAGAGACGGGGCTAAAGCTCTGGCTTCTGGCCTTTTGCACCTGATTCAATTTCCATTAACATTGGCCACATGCTTACTATATACAATAATCTGTACAAGGGCTGGTAAAAATATGAAGATTAAATCCAGGTCCTTGCCCTTAATTGACACCTCTAGAAATGTTCTTTCTTTAGAAACTTTCATGAAAATAGCTTAAATTAAAGTTGCTACCACAATAAGGAAGGCAGGGTTAGATGAGTATGTGGGCAGAAAGCGAGCAGTTTCTCTGCTGGCATTACATAAGAGTTGAGAGAAGCAGGGTTTGTTTGTTTTGGTTATTTTTTGCTGATGCTATAGGCTAGCCCATTACGTATGCGTGTTGAAGAACTCCTGCTGTGCTTGGGGATGGGAGGGAGGAAGAGAAAAAAAGTGGAAGAGACTGAAACATAGACAGCAATAGAGACAGACCCAGAGAGCCAGATGGAATCCTTTTTCAGAGGTGTCACGCATCTTTTGTTGCTTCTGGGTGGCTTTATGAGCATGTCAGTGTTTGTGATGATCTCTATTATGTTCCTGACTTTGCTGCAGACCTGTCTGATGTTTTTGGGTAGGGAGCATTGCTGACTTCTTGCCTTTCTATTTTCTGAGCCCATCCTTGTTTTTATGGGCATGTCTGACTCAGAGTTCTTGGGACTCTGACAGTGTAAGGAGAAGGCCCTGCCTTGGCCTCATCTTACCAAGTACTGGCCATGCAAAAAGCTTCTTGGAATACAGGTGCAATCCAGAAACCTCCCATATACCTCCTCCCTGACAGCTTTTGTTTCTTTCTTTGGACAGGCTGTGTTTTTGTACAAAACTCCTTTCTGCAGAACCCATCAACTCTTTTCATTGCCTCCCTCACAAGTCTGAAGTGAGGAAAAGACTTTGCAGATTTTGGAGCTCTGTATAAATGTTAAGTTGCTGCCTCTGCTGCTGCTGTTTTTTATTACTCACCTAAATCAGGCTTTGATCCCATGAGGATGGAAGGAAATGTCACCCCATCTTTGATCCTGGGTGGGTCTCAAAGGCTATAAAGAAGCTAGACTCAGATGAGAATTGTGACTCCCATACCCAGATCAAGCAAATCACAGCTCCAGGCCTGAAAATCTTCTCCCACACTCAGTACATAAAGCCTAATTCCACCACCAGCTGCTTGCCTGCATTTTGTTTTCATCCCAGCAGACGGAATGAGATGGCAAAACAGATAAGCTGAGGATGGTCTGCCAGCTTAACCAGCGAGATACCCTTCTGTCATTGGGGAAAAGCTTTCCATTGTTAAAAAAAAAAGAGAAAGAAAAGAAATAATGAACAAGAAATAAAGAAAATGTAAAGAAAAACACTCTGAGGGAAGCCATTTCACTTATATGTCTGCATTTGTCCCTTCCCTCCTAGTACATGTGCTGAGATGACTTCGGATTAGATGCCAACAGACCCATTCGTTAACCATGAAGGTCAGCAGCTTTCAAGGTCTAGAGAATGGACGATTCAGATGTGCTGTTTATAACCTTACCTGTAATGAGAGTTTGGTGCGTTTCATTTCCTGAGATGTTTAATTTCTCCACTTTCACATATTCCTGAGTCTTCTTGTCATTCTCCTCTCCCTTCTCAGAACCTGATCAAGATGATTTCTTCCCCAGCCCCCACTCTTCAATCCCCTTCTCATCAAGGATTTCTTTCCTTGTTCTCCAGTTGCTTTCTGAGTCAGTGCATTTTAAACACCCTGACTCATATAAGAGTGACTCACGGCAGTTGCTGAGAAAGGAACATTTTATGTGGCAGATGCTGCATTAGGTGGGGTTGGGGGAGATATTAATCTCATTGTGTGTCTGTCACTGCTATGGGCCATCACAGAGAGCAGTGTGTTTGCCTGCTTCTTAAAAAATGTCATTATTCAGAGACAAGTAAAACTGCTCTAAGAAAATCAGTTTCCATTTCTGTTACACAGAAAAGATTTGCACTGAAATTAGCAGTCAAGTCACATGGAAGGAAGCTAGATGAATGACTGATGAGCAATTCCTCATGATATACAGATGCATGAATCTACTAGAATATACAGGCTGTAGCAGCACTGCTGAGCCATATGATCACTAGCAACTCCCAGGAATAAATGGGCTCATTCTAATATCTATATTATGACTAATCCCCTTTTACCAAGCTGGCCAGTTAAGCTATCAATTGGACAGTCAATTTTTATTAAAAGAGTATAGGGTTCTAATTACTTTGACTCTTGACTATTTGACCTAAATCCAACTTATCCTCTAAGTTTTACATGGGAAAGGATTTTTCAGTTAGGTTCCTGCCACCATCAAAATAGAAAAGAAATAGAGTTTCATGGAAATTCAGGCCCTGTCATCTTTGAGTTGCTTCCATACTGTCAAATGACTAGCTAGTTGGGTAGGACAGGGAGTTCTGGCAACCACTTTCTTCCCTTTCCCCAGACCCCAATGAGCCTTATCAAGCTCATTTCAGTTTGACTCAAGCTGATATTGAGGAAACACTTGATTTGTTCCTAGACCTGCTTGAGTTATTGTAGGAAAAGTGATGATAGGGGGAAAAATACTGAATCAGTCTATCCAGAAGTACTTATTGAGCACCTGTGAAGGATACAAAGGCAGATCAAAAAGATCTTTAAGTGCCAAACTCCTGGTTTTTGTCTTGCATCCTACAAACAGTGGGGAGGCACTGAATCTTCTTAAGCAGAGGAGTGGTCACAATATGGTCCATGCTGTATTGAAGAAAGGTGAATTTGGCATCTGTGTGGAAGATAGATTGGAGAAATGAGTCACTGGAAGCAGTCTAAAGATCAACTCAGAGGCTATTGATATAATATAGGCTGTAGGTGATAGGGGCTCATACACAAGTTTGCTGATGAGAAGTCAGAAGGGAAGGTGATATAAGAACATATGGTAGTAGAAATGCCGTTTAATAGGTTATAGGATCATGAATGAGAACAGAGAGTAAAAAATGACTCCTATATTGTGAATTTTGGTGACTAGAAAGGTGACATCTTCAAAAACACTAGGAAACTTTGACTTAGGGGGGAAAATATGAGTTGTCTTCTGGAAATGATGAGTTTGAGCTGCTTATAGGACACCTAGGCGGAGAAATTTCCAGCATGCAATCGATAAAGTTGGACTTGGATATTAGAAAAAAAAAAGTTCTATATGTAGATTTGGGAGTTTTCTGAATAAAGTTGATAGTTAAAACCATGGAAACTAATGAGATCATCAAGGTAAAGAGTACAGAGGAGAAGGAAGTACAGGATACAGCCAGGGGCACATGCATGCAGGGGATGGAACATGATTGATAAAGACCTGCCTGAAGATGGAGGTTCTGGATTCGTGGTGGTCCAAGAAAAAGATTGCCTACTGTGTATTTACCAGTAGGTCATCTGATACCATTACATTTAAGCTAATTGCTATTGCTCTCTAGGTACCAAGTTCAGTTCTATCTATGTTTCTAAAGGACCATAAATACTGTCAAATGACCCTTTAAACTTCAGTGCCTGGAGGAGAAAGCTCCAGTAATCTCATCCTAGTTCAAACTCTATTCTGAGTGCAGTCTGACATGCTTTGAAGCATTTTATTCTTATGGCTTCCACAAGCCCTCTACCTTATCTGTGAGCAATTATAATAAATCCTTTTCTCTCCTTCCTAGTACATGAGGAATTACTGAAGGCAAGAATCATGACCATTACTCATGAAGCTGTTATTCTTCTGACTGAAAAAAATAAAGAACAAAAAAGCAGTCCCAAACACAAATTCTCCCACCTCATTAATTTTCACCTTAGTATTGATTCAGTAAGAAGGGGATCTCAGAGGTCATCTAGGTCAGTCATCAAAGACAAAGTCACTGAGGTTCATAGAAGTTAGATGACTTGACTAAAGACCCACATGGTAGCAAGTATTATAACTGGGATTTGAACTGAGGTCCTCTAACTTCAAATTCCATATTTTCCCATTGTATCCTTTTGTTTGAAGAAATTACTAAAATTACTAAGAAATTACTAAATTACTAAAATTCAATTTAAACTCTATCATGACCTTAAGAAGATTCCTCAAAATGTACAAAAATTTACTGAAGAAAAGAACTCCTTAAAAAATAGAACTGGTTAAATGGAAAAGGAGGTACAAAAAGCTCAGTGATGGAAACCATTCCTTAAATATGAAAATGGGTCAAATGGAGGCTAATAGCTACATGAGACATCAAAAAATAATAAAACAAAATCAAAAGCATGAAAACACAGAAGAAAATATGAAATATCTCATTAGAAAAACAACTGACTTAGGAAATAGATCTAGGAGAGATAATTTAAGAATTATTAGACTATCTGAAAGCCATGATTAAAAAAAAAGCTTTGGCTTCATCTTTCAAGAACTTATCAAGGAAAATTGCCCTGTATTGTAGAATCATAGAGTAAAATAGAAATTGAAAAAAATCCATCAAACACCTCCTAAAAGAGATTCCAAAATAAACACTCGCAGGAGTATTATAGCCAAATTCCAGAGCTCTCAGATCAAGGAGAAAATATTGTAAGTAGCCAGATGAAGCAATTCAAATATCATGGAACTGCAGTCAAGATAACACAAGATTGAACAGATTCTGTGAGGATCAAAGGGCTTGGAATACGATGTTCCAGAGGACAAAGGGAGCCAGAATTACAACCAAGAATCACCTACCCAACAAAACTGAGTATACTCCTTCAGGGAAAAAATAGATATTTAATGAAATAGAGGAGTTTCAAGCATTCTTGATGAAAAGATCAGAGCTGAATAGAAAATTTGACTTTCAAACAGAAGACTCAAGAAAAGCATAAAAAGGAAAGAGGAAAACATAAGGGATTCAATAAGGTTAAACTGTTTGTATTCTTACATGGGAAGATGATACTTGTGACTTCCAAGAACTTTATTGTTATTAGGACAATTAGGAAGAAAATGTATAAACAGAAGGTACAAGTGTGAGCTGAATATGATAGACTGATGCTAAAAAATAATAGAATTAAGAAGTGAAAAAGAGGAATGCACTGAAAGAAGGGGGAAGTGAAATGTAGAATGAGGTAAATTATCTTACATAAAAGAGGTGCAAAGAGCCTTTACAGTGGAGGAGAAGAAAGAGTAGATGGGGTAAAAGCACTGGTATAAAGAGGGAATGACATGCACACTCAGTTGGGTACAGAAATGTATCTTACCTTACAGGAAAGTAGGAGGGGAATGGAAGAACAAAAAGTGTATGGTGATGGGAAGATATACTGGGGGAGGCAGTAGTCATAAACAAAACACTTTTAAGGATAGACAGGGTGAAAAGAGTAGGGAGGAGAGAGAGAGAGACACACACACACACACACACACAGAGAGAGAGAGAGAGAGAGAGAGAGAGAGAGAGAGAGAGAGAGAGAGAGAGAGAGAATGGGGAGAATAAGATAAGAGGGAAATACACAGTAATATACTGAGCAAAAAATTTCAGAGCACATTTCTCTGATGAAAGCTTTATTTCACAAATATAAAATGAACTGAGTTGAATTTATAAAAATAAGAGTCATTACTAATTGGTCATTGGTCAAAGTTTACAGAAAGGCAGTGTGCAGATGAATTAATCAAAGTTATCTATACTCATAAGAAAAAAATGTTCTAAATCACTGTTGATTATAAAAAAGCAAATTCAAATAGATCTAAGGTACTGCCCCACACCTATCAGACAAATGTTGGAGGGGATGTGGGAAAATTGAAATTCTAATGGTGCATTACCTTTGACCCAGAAATACCACCATTAGGTCTGTATCCCAAAAAGACAAAAAAAGGAAAAGAACCTACATAGACAAAAATATTTATAACAGCTCTTTTTGTGTTGGGAAAAAATTGGAAGTTGAGAGGATGTCCATTAATTGAGGAATGACTGAACAAGTTATGATATAAGATTGCAAAGGAATACTATTGTTATATAAGAAACGTCGAGCAGGATGTGCTCAGAAAAACCTGAAAAGATTTACATGAACTGATGCAAAATGAAATGAACAGAACTAGAACTTTTTATACACAGTAACAGCAGTATTGTAGGATGATCATCTGTGAATGATTTAACTATTCTCAGCAATACATTTCTCCAAGACAATTCTGAAAGGACCTTATGATGAAACATACTATCCACTTCCAGAGAAAGAACTGATAGAATCTGAATGCAGATCAAATCATACTTTTTAAAACTTTCTTTCTTTTTCTTGTCCTTTCTTTTTTTTCTCTTTGGTTTGTGTTTTCTTTTACAGCATGACTAATATGTAAATAGGTTTTACATGAGTACACATGTGCAACCTATAGCAAATGACTTACCTTCTCACAGAGGGGTAGGAGAGGGAGGGAAGAGGAGAATTTGGCACTCAAAACTCTTAAAAATGTTAAGAATAGTTTGTAAAAAAATAAAAAATATGCTTCCTCCATCCTGTCATGTATATACTAACCACCATATGATTCTGTAAGTCTGATTGTCCCATTGGAGCCTTCTGTTTAATTTAGTAAGTATTCCATACCTGTAATGTACAGAGTTTGTGCTTGGAACTAGGAGAAACACAAGATATACTTGAAACTTTCTATTCCTGCCTATAAAGAACTCAAGTTTCGTAAGAGGATAGAACGCCAACTCAGATAATAGCTGACCTGTAATGCCCAAGGTTGATATGTTCATGGTCTATACATAATAGATTTGTGGTACAAAAAAGAAAGAGATAAATGTATTTATGTGCATGGTCTATTTCATAAGGTCACATGATAAAATATTCTAGAGTTGCAAGAGAAAAGAGTTTTGTGAGGATTGCCTCTTGTCTCTCCCATTAGAACGTGAGCTTCTTGAGAGGGCAGGGCCAATATTTTTGTCTTACTTTGTATACAGTGTTTGGTAAAGTGCCTGGCACATAGTAAGTACTTAATAAAAGTCTGCTGACTAATTGCCTGATACTCATTTGACAAATGGGAGTTGGTGAAGCTTTCTAAACAGGAGAGCAATGGGATCAGGAAAAACTTCCTTTATTTCTCTATTTCTATTTTCCCTGGATTTTTCACTTATTTGCATAAAATCTGTCTCTGACCTTGTGAATATCATGACCTTAAAGTCATCCATTTTGAATATGGCAGCAAGCCTTTTATTTGCATGAAAATAGCCCAGCCACAGGTATGGTTGTTACAGACATTTATCCTGAGAGCTGCATGGCAATTCCCAGACCCTGGACACATGCCAGCTCTGGAAATTGGATTCTGTGTACCTATATTCACCTGCTGCGACAATGGGGGAGAGCTCCCTATTCAACTTCCTGTTCTAATCCTGCCTGGCACCAGCCCCAGTCTCGTTGTCATGGCGGCCACTTCCCACCTTCACAGCAGCTGTTTGGGGGCTGGGAGAAGGGAAAGAAAACCAGTTCTGTGTCGCCTCTGCCTGGCACCTTTATGCTAATGGAAGGCCTCAGCTCTTTCAGAAGGAAACAAATTGGCTTTTAGGTTCTGGCAGTAGCACAGTAGAGAAAGCACAATAGGGAAGAAAATAAAGGCATTTCAAACCATCCATTTCCCTGGGCTTTGCTTACTGTTTTAGCAAAATATTTCATAACATGAATTCAGCCCAGTGCTAATGCTCCTGGTGACCTCAGGCAATTTAAAGCAGCTATTTCAAATATCTCCCATGAGGGTGCTCCTCGGAGGCCCCCTCAGAGGCCCCCTCAGAAGATGGAAGTGACTGACCTTCAGGTGGTGAAATCTATGCCAGTTAAAAGAAAACTGTGGATACTAAGAGCTTGCTAAACTGGCAAGTCCTCATACATGATCCTGGAGGCAGACTAAATCTGTTGTTGGATGACCAGCCTAGCTAAGTGTAGAGATGCTCATCTCCAGATAGCAAATCTTTTCCCATGCCTACTTTTAGAAACAACCCAGAAAATTATAGAGGAGTTTGTATCCATACTGGCCAAAAAGAAAATCATGCTAACCAAATCATAGATATTTAAGCATTTAAAAGATGATATGCACTTATTGGACCTATTACTCTAATGCATCAGTTTTTCTCTAGATCTAACGATGTGGATCCCAATGCACAATTTCCATCCCTCACTCTCAAATTCAATGACAAACATTTACTCAGAGTCTTCCATATGTAGTATACCATGTTAGTTACCAGATATCATAGGATAGTGGGAGAATACACTGAACTATGTGGATATTCAGCAATAGGGAAGGAGAGAATAAAGTCTCCATTGTACTCAGGAGAAAATGTCCAACAAAAGGGTTGCATATAATTATTGGAATAATAGCCAAATTTGGAAATCAAAGCAGCTCTTACCTTGAGGATAGCCATTCTATCCCCCACCATTGCTAAAAACAGCCTCTTTCCTTCTCCTGTTAACTATATTCCATCTCTGGCTAAGGCTCTAGAATCCTCATCTCAATCTTATAGAAGAGATTTTCTGGGATTTTGAATCCAATTTAAAATTTTCTTAAAATTAAAAAATAGCACAGGTCACATATAACTTTATGTGCTAGATATTGCTTTTGTTTTGTAGATGAAATGAGGTTATTATCTTTCTGTTTTATTTAGGGGATGAGCAGAACTCTCTAAATGAAAGGTGAGGTGAATGTCAATCATAGATGGAATTAATTCGTAATTCCTTTGAGGTATTGTGAGAAATCACAGTGACAGAGGCACCTAGCTCATCTATAGCATCCCAGCACAGTGATATTGGGGGAGAAGAGACTGTATTTCCCTCCTTTGTGGCCTTTTATCTTTCGTCCTGGCTCATGACCATGAGTGATGTTTCTGAGATTCTGAGTTCAGAGATGGGATGAATTAATGTATTTTATTTGGAAACAGTTCAGTGACTTACTCTAAGTCGTACAGCCCCCAATAACATAGCTAAAACTGTAGCTCAGATATTTTTATTTCTCATCCAAAATACTTTTACTATACTTCATACTCCCAGCAACTAGGAAAAGAGAGAAGGGAGATAAATGGGAAAAAAAGATTGGCTAAGAGTTATAAGTTTCTTACATTTTTAAAGTATGGAATTCTAGAGTAGCTTTACCTGAGAAGCAAAACATCATGGTGGAAAAATCGCTGAACTAAGAGATGAGAGATCTGGATTATTGGCTTGAGACAAGGGAGCTGGTCTTAGTTCTCCTACTAATCTGCTATGTGACTTTGGGTAAGCTGTTTTACCTTTCTGGCTTGGTTTCCTTATCTACAAAATAGGGATAATAACATATACCCTGCAAGTGTTACATGATGTTTTTAGAGGAAAAGTAAAGCAGTATTTGTGAAAGCATTGCAAAAATGTCAGGATAAGAATTTTTGTGACAGAAGAAGGAGAAAATGGAAAAAAGAGGAAGAGGGGAAGGACAAGATGTTTTACAGATAATCTTCTCTCCTATGCCACTGGTTTTCAGATGATGCAGACCTTTTTTCTCCTATCCTATAAAAGATATTAGACATCAGCTCCTTCCTAATTTCAGGCATGGCAAGATGATTGAATGAATATATGACTGTTAGTGTAGACCACAGACTTCTATGTCATTGTGTGACTTGTGACTGTGGCTCCCCTCACGGACTTATTTTCTGGGGTCAGAAAAATTATGGTTTTTGTTGCATAACAACTTCAGATGCTTTGCCAGGGACCATGGCCAACCCATATTCTAGAGGCCATGTAGCCTCTTCAGTAGCTCCAGTTGTCAAACTTCCCACTGATGAAACTTCTCCGCTGGGTCCTTAAAGAAGGAGGGAGGTGTTTCATAGGTTGTCTATTTACAAAATGATGGTTCCTGATCAAGGGGAGATAGCCCTGCACAAGATGACACAGTTATACCGGGCAAGCCCTCTGTCTTCTCTCACCTGCTTTCCACTCCCGTCCCTCATTCATCAAATGAATGTAAATCACAAACATGGAAACCATGTAACCCTTTCTGAGCTTTCAAAACTTACATAGGTGCTGTTTGTCTATAAGCTACTTTTATGAAGGCTTCCCTCATCCTAGTTCTTAATTGGTGTTTATCGTAATGGCAGAAGACCTCTTAACCCAGCATCCAGAGCTTTGGCACCACAGATTAGTCTAATATAAAATCATATTGTCATTGGGTGATTGTTACAGGAAATAAAGTCATCAGCAAATATATTTTCAATTGTGGAGAACAAGTATAGCATGTGCATGCGATAGCACTTTCGTGGAAGCCTACCCATTCTCAGAAGGCACAGTTAAGGGCAGATTCTAAAAGCTCAATAAACTCTGTTGACTTGTAATTTGGGTCCTGGGTGTAATTTAAGTCTGAACCTTTTCCTGAAACTCTTAGTTAATCTGTGGTGGGCTTATCTTTATAGAACCACAGAAGCTCAGAGTTGGGACTGCTCAGGCTAGTGAATCCAACTGATGGTTGAATAAAAATCCTTTTGATAATATCCCTGATAAGTGGTCATCCAACCTCTGCTTAAAGACCTCTAGGGATAGGACACGCTACTTCCTAAGACTGACCATTCAAGTTTTGTATTACTGTGATAGTTACAAAATTTGACCCTCTTATAATCCAATCCTTCCTGTTGCCTTAGAGCTTGCACAAAGATCTTAGAAGTCACTTCCCTATCCCCACCGTTATATCACATAGTCTTTAGTTCATCCTCTGTAAGATGGTACTAATATAGTGCATTCTAAATTGTAAAGTGCTATATAAATATGAATTATCATTATTATTAGAAGGAAGAGAAAGAGGAGGAGGAGGAAAACAATAACATGGTGTAGTGGATAGAAAACCCACTTCAGAGTTAAAATTACCTGAGTCCAAGTGTTACTTAGACCCTGGGCATGTGACTTAATCTCTCAATGTTCCAAACAACCCTCTAAGATTAAAAGTTGCAGAAGGGTTGTTGTGAGGCTTCATAAAGTACTTGGCATAGTGTCTGGCACATAATAGGCACTAAATAAATGCTATCTCTCATTATTATCCACATTGGTAGAAGGTATTTCTTTAAAGGAGACAAACTTTTTTTATGCCAATGAAATCTCAGATCTACTCCAAAGTATTTATTCTTAATATATTTTATTAGCATATTATTGTTATTATTAATATATTATTAGTAATATAATTAGTAAACATTAAAAATTTGATTATTTTAATAATTATATTAAATAATTAAAGAAAGGATGCTAAAACTCCTCCTAGCTCTAACATTCTTGTTCTAAGTTTCTTTCTGTTTCAATTAATTAACAATTATTAAGACTCTTTCAAGGTAAGATGTTATGTTTGGTGCTAAGGATTCCAAAAGGGAAAATGTTTGCCCTCAGGTAGATTATATTCTAACAGGATAGACAGCATGAACATGTAGGCATACATACAAAGCTAATATAAAGAAACCTTGAAGTACATAGTCCTAGCAGCTGCGGAATCAGATAACTTACCATTGATGGTTGAGTCTGAGCTGAAGGAAATCAGTTATTCCAACAGGTAGAAGAGAGGTGTGGGAGAAATGGCAAGGAGGTCAATTTGGCTGGAACATAGACTGCAATAAAGATAATAGTGTATAAGCATGGAAGATAGAAAGGGGTCAGGTAAAAGGCTCTAAACATTGATCCTTGTGGCAATAGAGAGTCCCTTGAATTTATTGAGGAGAAGATAATGTAGTCTAATCTGCACTTTAGGAAAACCACTTTGGAGCATGTGTAAAGGATGAATTGGAGAGAACTTTGCATCTAGGAGACTAATTAGAAGGCTATTGTGATAGTCTAGACAAGAGATGATAGAGCATAAAAATAAGATGATGCTGCACAAGCAACGAAAAGGGGTCAGATATAATGGATGTTGCAGAGGTAGAAATGACAAGATTTGGCAACTGATTGAATATCTAGGGTAAGGTGGGGGTAGTAAAAGTGGCACTAAGACTGAGGACTTAAGTGACTAAAGTGAGGACTGTGCCCTTGAAGAAAAAATAAATATTTGGAAGAAAGGAACAGATAACAAGTTGTTTCCAATATTTAGATTTGGGGATATCTAAGGCACATTCAATTTAAAATATTCAATAGAATGTGGGAGAGAGACTAGAGCTAGATTTATAAAAGTAGGAGTCTATGTTCTAAGGTCTTTTCAGAATCTATTCTCCCATGTTCTAAGGCTTCTTCCAGTTCTCATATTCCATGTTCTATGTTCTAAGTTTGCTTCTACCTCTAACATTTTATTTTCTAAGTTTCCAGCTCTAATAATTTATGATTATAGGGGAAAATGGAAAAGGAAAAGAGTGGGCTTCTTTATTCATGTGGAATGTTCTGCCAGTGATTTGAGAGAACAATGAATTTCACCTTGGAAACCATAATCATATCAGTGTCAAGGAAAAAGAACAAAAATGAGCTCCTTTGATAACTTTTAGAAAGTTTTCAGTAGAAGATTAAAAGCCAGGATTGATAAACCTGTGTTGTGCCAGGAATTGAACAGCTTAGGATGCTTTCACTGAGTCTTAAATGACCAACTGAAGTCAAGAGGAGATTTATTTAAGACTAATCATTTTAAAGCAAGAGAAGGCTTTCAACCAGAGATGTAGCGATTCTCTAGCACTGGGGGAAGATGGAGTAAGGAGAAATTCAGGGTCCTCTGGCACTCTGACTTCTCTATTATGATTGACATTACAGTGATCAAAGCTGCCTCCGAATCTGCAGATTACTTGGAATTGAAATTCCTCTGCATTGATCATACTCAATTATCCCCACACCACCGGAGAACTTGGCACAAGGGGACTGTGAAAGCAGGTAAGGTGGGATCAAAACAGCAGCTAATCCAACCAGATGACTTCTAATTCATCACAGGCTGGGACTGCTCAGGAGGACACTCCAACAAACATTTCGTGAGACCATACCCAGAAACTTGCTGTGATCATCATCAAATGAAACCTCATCACAGAAAACCAAAATGGGTTGCATTTACTGATTGACTGAATGATTCATCCACTGATTCATTCATCAAAGTAGTAGAAAGGTAAGAGCACTAAACTTGCAATCCTAAAGTGTTTTCAGCTGTCTGAGCCTTTGTTTTTAGCTTTAAACTGGGCAAATAGCCCTATCTCTCTCACCACGTTGTGAGCACCAGATGATGTGTGGAAGCCCTTTGTAACCAGAAAACACTTTATCAGTTCTTGCTGTTGCTGTAATCATAGTTTGGGTGTTTCATGCACATCTGATGTTCATGCTGGAAAACAGTAGGGATTTTGTTGTTGAGTCATGTCTGACTCTTTGTGATCCCATTTGGGGTTTTCTTAGTAAAGATGATGGAGTGGCTTGCCATTTCCTTCTCCAGCTCATTTTACAGATTGAGGAACTGAGGTATACAGGCTAAGGTGACTTGATCAGGGTCACACAGCTAGTAGGTGTCAGAGGCCAGATTTGAACCCATAAAGAGGAGTCTTTCTGACACTAGGCCCAGCACTCTCTCTACTGTGCCCCATAAACAAGGGGAACACAGGTTGTTTGTCCTTCATTCTTGAAGAGGACCATGATATCAGGAAGGTGAGGCCATAGTTTGCAAGTGAATTGGGAGGGCTGTGCAAAGTCACCAGCCTCACTTTCTCCTCCAGAGCCATCTAGATCCATTTGCAAGATATAGATCAGTACGACTGGAAATGGTGTGTTAGGCATTGTGCAAAAGCAATGAATATCAGAGACATAAAAGGATATTTAGAATAGAGAATAAAAGAATTCGGAGGGACAGGAGAGCTATGCTCAAGTACTTAGAGGGTAGTCACAGGGAAATGATATTAGACTTATTTGCATTCATAACAGAGGGTAAAATTAGGAATTGTTTAGAGGTAGATTTTAACTCAGCATAAGGAAAGTAAAATTGCTTTCTAAAAGGAAACTAGAAAGCCTCAGGAGACAGTAAGTTTCTTGTCCCTGGGGGTCATCAAGAGGAGGCTGAACATGCTTTGTTCATGGATGTTGTTAGAGAGGATTCCTCTTCAGATATGAGTTGAACAAGATGAACTCTCAGGTACTTTTGCTCTCCAAGGTTCTGAAGTTCCCTACTCCAAGATATTGGCTTGCTCACCCATAGGCAAACATGACCAATGTAACTTTGGGACACAGATTAGGGCAGGAAAGGAACTTTTGATGATCTCTAATCTAGTCCCTTCATGACACCCACAGAGGTTATTGGGACTTGGCAGGGGATGTAGATAATTGGTGGAAGAAGCAAGATCCCAAGCATGGCTACCCATGGCTGTGTAGAAGTAAACTAGAAATTGTCCACACTTGTCCACAACATATGAGCATTTGTCATATCATCAGATAGATCAAACAGAAAGCTTATGTAACCCTTTGAAACCAGGAGAAGTATAAGTCATAATATATTTAATGTTTATGACACTTTTTCCTTCTAACTCATGAGGTCTCTTAACAGTCTTTATTACCAAGTGATAATCTTAAATCACTTGTATACTTGGATGAGTGGGTTTTGGGGGAGGGCATGCAAAAAAAAAAACTAATAAATGCTTCTGAACTGAAAGATGTTTATAGTCTATGGGATTATGATATTTCTGAGGTTTTTTTTTCACCAAATAATCTTGTAGTGAATGATAATAAGCATGTGTCACCTTTTGTTCCCCAGGACGTATGCAGCAGATAGGTCATGATTGGGCCAGATATGATAATAGGATGGAGGGATTATAATTAGGGATTATTCTCTTCCTTTAGAAAGTAGGAGCAGGACAGTGTCAAGGGCCCACCACATAGAATCTTTAGAAAAGGGGATGGAGGGAAGGAGAGGGAGAAAGAGAGAGAGAGAGACAGAGAGAGAGAGAGACAGAGAGACAGAGACAGAGAGACAGAGACAGAAACGCAGAGAGAGACAGAGACAGAGAGAGAGACAGAGAGAAAGAGACACAGAGAGAGAGACAGAGAGACAGAGAGAGAGAGACAGAGAGAGAGATTTAGTCCATCCCAAAGGACTGAATTTTCAGGAGGATTGTGTTATTAAGAGAAACTCAGTTTTCTCCCACTCCCAGCAGTGAGCCTCCTGCTCCAGTGCAGAACTCCTTGGATCCATATCACCGCAGATCACCTGACATTCCTGCTTTGGACACAGCACCAGGATTCGATATTTTCTCTTCCTCCCCAAAACAAGCAAACAAACTGAACAAATCCCCCCTCTGATGCGTACTCTTACCGTTCACCCTTCGTTCTCAGAGAGGACCACATTTGAATGACTTACGTTCACTTGGATACTTGTGATTTTTGTTGTTGTTATAGACTAGATATGGGATTTCATCTGTGTGAGGAACTCTCAGTGAGAAAACTGCCTCCGCTAGTGCAGATCAGTGCCTGATCTATAATATATAGTTTTAGAAAGTTACCTAGGGCACTGCGAAGTTAGATGGCTTGTTCAGGGGAACACAGAGCATGTCAGAGGTAAGAATGATAATTAATAATAATAATTGATTACTATTATATAATAATAATATTTCAGAATGGCATAATACATATATTCATTATATAATAAATATATTATACAATAATAATCATTATTGTTACAGATTTGTAGAATTTACACAGTGACTTAAGGTTTACAAAGAGCTTTCCTTATATTATCTCATTTGATCCCAGATCTTCTGAATTCTGAGTTCAGTTGTCTAGCCATCGGCCATATTTAATCTCATGAACCTTTGCATAGTGAGAATTAAAAAGTATTTGTTCCATTGAAGAATATAGGGAACAATTATTTTTCTAATCAAATATCCCCAAAGTCCCCTTCTCCTTACTCTCTCAAAACACAAACACACTCACACACACATGCACACACACACACACACACATACAAAGAGTGTTTCAAAAAGGAAGATCAAATTTCTTGATAATAATTTCTTTCCTGGCAAAGAGTCACCCACCTCATTAAGAAGGCCTCATTAATGGTTTAGAAATCCTTTCCTTTGAACCCTTCTTACAATTTCCTTAATTAATTGCAGTAATTAACATTATGGACTTAAATGTCTTCACAAATGTCATTGTTACACATAGGTAATATTTCTCATATCAAGAAGTGTGGGGCTCAGCCTGAGTTTGCAAGAAATCAGGATAGCAGCAATAATTTTCCCATGATTTTTCCACCTCCCCAGCCCTTACCACCATCCCAAACTGAATGTTTTTTTTTTATCTAGTCAACCATGTGGCCAGATAGATCAGTAATTCTAGAACATCGTCATAGGGCCTTACTTTTCCATTTCCTTACCAAGTGCTCATCTGGCACTTCAGATCCACAATACCCAGGATCTGCTCTCACTCCCTCTCCAGCTCAGGATCCAAGTTATCCATTATCCTTCCTTGTTGTGAGAACAAAGTGCTTTTATTCATACCTAGCATAGTGCTGCCACATAGCAGGGATAATACCCTTTTATCTTCCTCTCTGCCTATTCCATTTTCCCCCATCTTTCAAGACCCAATCTTACAAAGTTTTCCCTGACTACTCTAATTCACATTAATATCATCTTTATTAACTCACTGCACTTAGGATCATGCAATCTAGTCATCCATTGTGCATTTGGGACAGCATTTTTTCCAGCTGATTCTTATAGCCTTTTCCTTTTCCCTTTCCTCAGGCCTCCTACCCCTCCAACTCCAACAAAGAGCTGATAAGAAACAGCGAGAGGCATCTTGATTCTGGTGATCTGATTCAGGCTACTTGATCCCTTTATGAGGCTTATAGGACTTAGGAGCTTGGGAAGACTTCATCTTCTAGAGATTCTCTCCCCTCTTCCATCAATCGATATGGCATCTTTAAAAACTGTACACTTGAGGAAAGTTTGTGGAGTTGTCTTATGTCTACAGTCCTTTTAGAGTGGGAACTCCTGAATAGGGAGTATTTCAATTTGTTTCTATATGTACGCTGATGTAGCTAGGTGCTCAGTGGATAGATTGTTAGTCTTGAAGTCAGGAAGATTCATCATCCTGAATTCAAATCAGGCCTCAGACTCTTACTAGCTATGTGACCCTGGGCAAGTTACTTAAATATATTTACCTCTGTTTCCTCATCTATAAAATGAATGAGAGAATGAAATGGAAAACCATTCCAGTATCCTTGCCAAGAAAACCCCAAATGGGGTCATGGAGAGTCAGATATGACTGAAAATAACTGAACAACAACCGCAAAATATGTAAGCTACAAGAAAGAACTGTGAAATAGACCTGGGTTAATTGGATTGCTAGGATGTATTGGCAGTTGGCAAAAACTGCCTGACATACAAGCAAGTTGTTGTCTGAGAGTATAGCTAGCTCTGAGGTGCCTCCTAGCTCAGCTTTTCAAGTATGGCACTCAGGGAAGAAGACAGTATCCTCACAGGATGAAGTCAAAAAGAGTTTGACAATTTACTTGTGGTCTGGAGAAGTCAAGATAGGAGAGAGAGGGTCTCAGTAATCCAGGCACATCATTGTGACGAGTGTTTATGATAGATGATGAAATGGTGATGATACGTCCCCAAAGACAAACTTTATTACTGTGCCCTAGGCTGGACCAACTTTCATGACTCTGGGAAAAGGGTCAGGGAGTTCCAGCAACCTATTTCTGAAAATGAGGGCTATGAGAACCATCTTCACATATTATGAGATGGTTGCATGAGGAGATAGAGATATGACTGAGAAGCCATTTCCATAAAGTAAGGAGACATCCTTGTTCACCAATTACATACTTGTCTCATGAGAGTTATGATTTGAGGGGGTTGGGGAAGGATACTGAAAAAGGGAAATGAGGGGCTAAAATTTCCATAAGAAGACATTTCCATATCATCATTATCCTTCATAGACTTCAAGTCAGTATCAAATTGTGTCACCTTCAAAATTCTTCCCTGACCCTCTCAAGTGTACATTTCATTCATACACTTTAGAGCACATCTACTTTTTTTTATGCACTCACAGTCTAATTAATTTTACATCTCTCTGTGTGCATAGCATATCTTCCCATCACTACTAGGTAGTAAATTTTGTGAGGTCTGCTGTAGGGGTTACGCTGGCCCTCCTAGTTGTCTGTTCATCTATAGCTAGTTCCAGACCAGGAGGAATAATAAATCACCTAAAATAGTCACATTATCTGATTCATACTGCAGATTTCCATTGGGTTGGAACCAATTACTGCATTTTACATAATTATTATTTCAACTAGTGTGAACCCAGATCCATATGACCACATTAAGGAATTCATTATTTGCATTAATTGGGACCCATCTATATATTAAGGAAGCAAGACACTTAATATATCAAATACTGAAAATCACCTGGAATAAAACTGTTATTACTCCTAAAGTATTATTCTTACATGTTTTAGAGTCTGTGCTTGGTTCCAGAAAGTTAGGAGTTAAACCACAAATTCAAGGTATGAACAAACAATGCCAACCATTATTCCTCCCCCATTCCTTGCTTTTCTTAAGCCATAAAACCTCTTATCTAGCTTCCGGCAGAAAAGATGGAGAAATATAGACTGGATAATAATAGTTAGGTAGATATTGGGTTTGTTGAATGACAGAATCTAAAGAGTAGGAATTAATTGTTCTATATCAACTTGGAAGAATGTCTCTGGTGTTTTCCAAGAATCTGTCCTTGAACTCATTATGTTTAGCATTTCTATCAATGACATAGAGGAGGGAATAGTTGTGGTGCTTATCAAATTTTCTGATCATGCAAAACTTGGAGGGGCAGCTAACTGGATGACAGTCAGGATCCAGAAAAGCCTTGATAAACTAGAATACTAGAATGAATCGAATAAAATTGAATTGAATTTACATGCAAATTCCTAGAACACTCTAGCTGCCTTGGTAGAGGAGGAAGTTCATGGATACTGAGAAAATTTCCAAGATGCAACTCAAGGCCTTGAGGAAATCATGGCCACCACCACCACCCCTAAATAACCCAAATCATCTATGGGAGGAAAGTCTTCTCCTAAATCTTCTCTTTTGACTTATGGCCTTGCAACCCAATACAATACTCAGATATCTTAAAGGAGAATGCAAAAGCAGAAATAAAAGGTAACACTTTTCTCCTCACCAGTCTCTGCCTTAGAACTTCTACTATGAAAGAAAAATTCATGAAATATCATTATCATATGCTAGAGGAGGAATCTTTCCTAGATAAAGGGAGAAGATTGGAGAGTTTGGCGCTGCCACCCCTAGAAGTTAATTTGAGATTGAAGACCTCTCCGCTATACACAAAACTCATAAAAGACTCAGTTTGAGGTGCTTACTAGAGGAACTGTATTCCCCATACAAACACACACACACCTTGAACTTCACTCCTGCTCCACTCTCTGTCTCCAGCTCTCTGGATGTTTCTACCAGCTATAAAGAATATCCTTCACTAAACCTTGTTAGGATGCTTAAATTTTGTGGAGCAATTATTTTTAAATTCTTTGGTCATTGTATTACAATAGATTCACTCATTTAGAAAGTATTCAGTGCTAAATGGTAAGGAACCCAAAATAAAACTAATTCAAGAGCAGAGGTCATGCTTCATTTACATTTATAACCCTAGCACCTCTCATGGTAAACTCTACACAGTAAGCATCCATAAGGTTTTGTTGAATTAGAAAACAAATAATAACTGAAGATGGAGATTTATACTTGATATATACATACATATATATATATATATAGTATACACTATACTACACAGAATTTCATTTTAGTGCTTCTTAAAAAAGATAGAAAATGATCATAAAGGAAATATGTGAAATATGTAGTTGCCCCCAGAGAGATGAGGAAGTACAAATGGAGATGATATGAGATAAAATGTTTATTACCAAAACAAGGAGTTCCTGGTCAACTTTTCCCATTCAATAATGCTTGGCTGCAACTTTATGTTAATGAAGTTGAAAGATTGCCATAAATAGTCCTTAGAATTAGGGACATAGATCAGAATTAGTGAATGTCATTTCATATCATCAAACATAATTTCTAAAAGGACTGAGTATTCTTAAAATGTTCTAAAAAGGGCACTGGTTTATAGGAGTAATTTTTTTTAACCTGACAACCCCACAACTGCTTCAGAGGACGAGTCCTGAAGAATACCCCAAACCCACAAACAAATGGAGGGAACACACCTTGAATATAGGCCACTTCCAACATTTATCCCTGTGGTATGATCAATATATTTCTTAGTCTAGGAATGGTAAATATTTCAAGATTAGAACCAGTAGAATAAAACAAATATAAATTTCATAAAAAGTGATTTATAGACTAGGAGGAGATGATTTCATAAACTAATTTCCACTAGATCCTTCAGAGAATTAAAAATTCTGAGCTTCTCAGATGGTATTATCAGCTTGCTTTGATGGTTGGCAACCTCCCAGCAATTGTGTTGCTTTGAGATAACACATTGGCTCTATCCTGAAATCTTATGGATGATAAATTAGAAATAGAAACGCTAAGGGAGCTCTGGATATGAAATGATGCCATTATCATTCTACTATTATTAATAACTCTGCTAAACATAAAATCAGAATCACCAATAACACCTCTGCCCATGTGCTTTGCAAATGACGACCACATTGCCTGCTCCAGGTATTTCAGGGAAATGCTATATTTTAAGATAATGATTTGGCAATCGGCAATGCGCTTTTCTCACATGAGTACTCTTTTCAGGAATATCAATAATAATGTCACCTGTCTCTTGGTATCTGGATGGAAGTTTTCTTAGATTTGTTTACTGACATATATTCCCCAAGGGAAAAAAAATGTCTATGCCTAAGTCCTAGACTGGGAGAAGGATTGCAAGTGTTGGCATTCAGAAAATAGGATCATTGGATTGAGACCTGGATTAAAAAAAAATACACAGAAGAAAACAAAAAAGACAGAAGAGTATGCCAATAAATAGTGGAGTTTTGTAACTACATTGCTGAATTAAATATGCACATATTAGGTAATACATATGCATTTCATATATTTGTGTGAATACATACACATAGATAGATAAAATTATAAATGATAGGAAAAAGAAAGGGGTCATCTGATCCAACTTAGTTTATAGATGACGAAACCGTGGTCCAGAAATATTAACTGAATTTCCCCAGATCTTTAGCAATCAAAAGCAACTACATGAAGAAAAGGATTGCCTGAGTTATTCATAAATTAAAGCAAATAGTGATCAAACTGGCTGCTGAGGTTTCAAATTGGAAAGATGAGGAGGGAGTCACTACGGTAATCTACTAAAAATGGGTGGGAAGAGGAAGGAGAGGTAGGGATTCTGGGCAAGTCATTCATGTAGGAGGTTGGCAGTTCCTACAAATACAGGAGCAAGTACCAAGTATTGATACAATTTAAAATATCAGGAACCAGGGAACATGAAACAATCTGCAGTGGCTCCTTTTACTACCTGACAGGTTTTACAGTATCAAGTAGGATATTTCTTTTATGACAATCTATACATTTGGAACACAGTTCAGTCAAGTAACTCTACAGTCATTGGCAGATCCAGAACAAAAAGAAAACGTAGAAAATATACAGGGAATGGAAGTGAATGGAAGATGCTTGGATTTCTGGATAATTTAGATTGTGGAGAGTGCCAACCTTAGTGATGCTTTAGATTAGAAAATAGATATAATAACCTGAAGGATTAAGACTATGAGAATTTCTCAAATGAAACATAGAAATACTGACCCACATCTTTGGCACTTGTAGACACAGGCTAAATAGAACACCTAGGAATATTCCATTCGTTTCTTGGTATTATTGAAATACCACTTTAATGTTTCAAGGATCTAGATTTTGCAAGTTTCAGCACTCCTATCATTTAGTAAATAGTCTTAAGTAGTTGTCCTTACTAAAGAATCCATCGCCTCGTAGCCAACAGGTTGATGAGATTTTTTTCTGAATTTGAACTGGACCAGTCTTCCGATGAAAAATGTTCCTTTAATTACCAAACCTGTATTTGATGACTTTGCAATATGGTAGGAGCTGCTAGAAATTAGACTCCACTGGCATAAGTTTTGAGAATCTAAGTCATCTCCCAACTTCAAGGAGGCATTGGAGTATGACATTAATGGAAGTCATTAGGATAGCCATCTCAATATATAATGATCTGCCCAGGGCTAGGAAGCTGTGCCAAATGGTGTGCATTCAGAAAACCTAGGAAAACTCATTTGCCTAAAATCCTGCTTTGACATGCTTACTATCTCAAAATTCCTTTAGTAGAGATTATATAATCTTGGACAAATAAGAGCAATAAGAATAATAATAGTATTTACAGCGAACCCATTATAGGTTCACTAAGAACTTTACAAATGTTAATCCATTTGATCCTCTCCACAAACTTTGCAGAAAGATGCTATCATTATCCTCATTCTGTAAAAGAAATTGAACCAGAATGAGGTTAAAACTTTCCCAAGGATATATAGCTAAGAAGTGTCTGAGGTCAAGTTTGAACTCAGGTTTTGCTAATTCCTGACTCAAATTTCTATCCATTGAACCACCCACCTGCCCCTAAGGACAAATCACTTCAACTCTCTAGGATCTGATTTCTTCATCTAATCAGTGAGAGGCTTAGCATTGACGATCTCCAAGTTTCTTTCCAGGAGTTTATAATCTCTGCATCAAAGTCACAGCCTTTCAGTCTGTAATGAGAAGTTGGGCTTAAAGTGGGAACCTCTCTGGAAGAAGGATTAGAGTGACTGAACAGGCAACAAGGCATAAGTCTTATACCAGGGGTGGAGAACCTATAGCGTTGAGGCCACATGTGGCCCTCTAGATCCTTAAGTGTGTCTCTTTTGACTGAATCTAAATTTCACATAACAGATCCCCTTAATAAAAGGATTTGTTTTGTGAAGTTTGGATTCAGTCAAAGGGCCACACTTAAGGACCTAGAGGACTACATGTGATCTCAAGGTCACAAGATCCCTCAACTCTGCTTTATATCATATTCCTTCCTGAATGTGTGTTTGGATAGAGATGAGACAGAGACAGAAAGAGAGAGAGACAGAGATAGAGAGAGAGAGACAAAGACAGAGACACAGAGAGAGGGACACAGAGAGACAGAGAGAACCTCAAGGCACTGGGGAAAGGAGAAAGTATTACGGTAGAAGAAAGAAAGAAGGTCATCAAAGCTGAGATACAGATATCCTTAACAATCTTTAATTATTCATTTATTCCATAATGCTGTTATTTAGTGGCTATAAATGTAAGGCACTGTGCTAGGTACTGAGGAAACAAAAAAGAGGAAAAAAAATCCCTACTTTTCAAGAATAATTTTCTAGTAGGGGGATGTAGCTTATTAAAATGTGTTTCTTGCCACATCAAAGTATTATTAATTTGTATTTATTACAATGCAAAACTAGTGCTGATCCCACACATTTATCTTGAGGTGTTCTTTCACCTGTTTTAGGAAGGGAAAATCTAGAATACCTTAAATTCCTCTCTTTCACTGTGAGTCTGTATTTTTTCATTGATGGTTACTATCAGGACTGGGGGATATATCCTTTTCAGTTGCAGCTTCAGCTCCTTTGGTTTTTGGAATACATTATTTTCTGGTCTCTGGTGATTTCTTATAAAGGTGGAATAATCTTGTGTTATTCTAATTGCCTTTATTTCATATTTGAAGCTGCTTCTGCTCTGCTTCTAGCAAAAATATATTGCTTGTAAATGATATTGTTCAATTTCCTTCTACAGGTTTTGTTTCTGTTTTTGTGGTAGTGGTCTATAAGTTTTCTCAATTATTCCTTTGCTTTATTCATAAATACTGGAGATTTATTTTATTTTATTTTCCCTATTATTGTATTCAGGTTTTTTTTAATTTAGCAAGTTTCGGAAATTTTCTCATTCTTAAGTTATCCCTGCATCATCTGAATTCAAGGTCAATTTATTTGGATTATATTCATTAGACCTGCCTTATGCTTCTCTAATGCAAATTTTCCTCCTCAAAATTTTAACGTTCCATATCTATTATTTTCTCACAGCTTCTACTTATTTGAAGAGATTTTCCATCACATTCATTTTTCCTATTTTAGTATTTGTGATTTTTAGTTATGCCTCAAGAACTCTAACTTCTGACAAATTAATTCACGATTTCTTCTTTTATGAAATCATTTTCTCTTTTGAGTCACTGCAGGGTTTTGTAGTATTATTCCATGACCTGTGTAGAGTCTACAGGATTTCATCTTTCACGAGGCAACATCAGTTCACTTTCCTTCATATTCTATTTGTTTAATGTGTTTTGGTTTCTCTTACAGAATTTAATCATTTCCTCCTAAATTTTAGGATCCCTTATGATGGTTTATCTGTTTGTGAACTAGGTTTTTATTCATACTTTCTCTCTTGATCTTTCAATTTCAGGCTTTTTCTTATATTTCTTATCATTTTCTTTATTCTCTATTACTTTAATGTGTTTGACCAGAATTGATATGTGCTGTTTCTTGCAGCATCTGACAGTGCAGGGCACTTCTAGGACATTGTAGAATCCTTATATTTGCTCACACACACCCCTTTCCCACATGCCTAATCATTTTCTTGTGCTCACTTTCCCTGGTGGACATACGAAATCAGTTAGGAGTAGGGATTGTGAATCAAAGCTTGAAATATTTAAGTTTTCTAGAATTAATGAATGATGTTTTTATTTTATGGTGCTTCCATCTTCTTGACTTGTAGAATTAGCTATAATCATCCTATATCTAGCACATAATTCCTTTCTTTTGAGGTTTTGGATTTGAAGAGCTTTGCATGAAGAGTGAATATTTTATTTTCATTCAGATCCTATGACTCTCAAGATGCTCCTTTTAATAAAAAGAATTAGATTTATGATGAGTCATCCACACATTCTCCTCCAATCTTTCTAGGTGCCAATAGTCCTCATGAGTGGAACAGCTGAAAATATTCTGTGACTGAAAAAGTATTTCTCCAGATATAAATCAGACTCTGCCGCATTGAAACTAAACTGACAAACTTGATTTCATTAGTCCCACAAAAAAGCAAGTAAGTAAATGAACTCAGGTTGTGTTAGGAAATTAAAACTTAATGCATTAACTGACCACCAAAAAATAATGCTTGGTGGCCTCAATTTGCAGTGTGGTATAATGCAATGAAAAATGGATTGAGAGGGAGGAGAATTTATTCAAAGTTCAGGATCTACCAGAGACTAAATGCCTGTTACTGTCCTGGACATCTTATTTGGACTTGTTCATGATTACTAATTTTCTTCCCTAAAAGGCAGCATTCAGAATTGAGCACAATGCTTCAGAAGTCATGTTGTCAGGGCAGAGAGTACAAAGGGCTTAAAATCTTCCTAGTCATGATCACTGTGCCCTTCTTAATGATGGTGACCTAAAATTTCACATTAAAAACCTTAAAATGAGGAAAACCTCATTATGAGTGCACGGTAGATATTGCTGGGAAAATCATAGCTAGTAGTCAAAGAAGTTGAATCATTTCCTAAGGAGGCAAAGAAATAACTAATTATATCCTTAGCACTAGAGTTATTGGATATGGATTCTCAGCAATGTGATATGCTAGATAGAGTTCTATGATTAGAGCGAAGGAGACGCTCAAATACTACTTTCGGGCATTATTAGATGTGTAATGTTGGGGAAGTCATTTAATAGAAAGAATATAAACTCTCTGTTGGCAAAGATTTAGTTGTGGTTAATGTTTACTTTCCTAGTATTGTGCTCAATAAGTGTTGCTTGTGGTTTATGGAATGTAAACTTTATAAACCATCCACCCCATCTCCTTAACTATAAAATGGGACTTTTTTTAAAAAGAGTCCCTGCTCACAAGGTTGTTCTAAGGAAAGTGCTTTGTAAACCTTAAAGTTCTACATAAACTCTCCATAAGTAAGCACAACATTCAGGTATTCTATGGTTTCCAAGTGGGGGAAATATTCTTGAGCATTAGGGCCTTTTCAAAGCCCCTCTGAACACAACATATACGCGACTGCCTTCACCTACATTGAGGCCAGACCTACATCAATGTATTGATCTAGCAACATCCCTATTTAAAATTCTGAGAGGGTGACCATTCTGCTTAGCTACACAGGTTGCAGTGCCAATTTTCCTTACACTGATGTATCATAGTCCTTCCAGTAAGAAATAGATGTTTAGTCCCTGTGTAACCCTATTCCTCTACCCTATTCCCTATCAATACTCAACTTCTCAGATGATAAGTATAAATTCTGTAAGGCAAATGCAGTGTGAGCTCTTTTCCCAAGTTCCCTGATATACTGATGTGAAGGAAAGAAAGAAGTTTTGATGAGGTAAGCACTGAAGGATTCTTTTAATTTCACTCAGGAAAAGCTAAGAGCCTTTGTCTAAAAACACAGTTTGAGGGTCAAGGTCTTTTACCTTCTCCTTAGTCATCCAAACATGTCCAGGAAGAGTCAGGAGACCTGATTTCAAATTTTAACCCTGAAATAGATGACCTATGATCAGCTTGTGGCCCAAGGCTTCTTGCATTTTTGTCAAGTAGTCTGGCCCCCCCATAGAATGAGTCTCTTCACTTCAAAAAGTTAATTTCACATTTTTTCATTTATTACTACCATCTAGATAAACACAGTAAAGGTTCCAAAATGAAATTCTGAGATAATTTGTATTTAGGGCATCTTAGATGCAGATTACAATTATTCAATGCACACCATTATTATTGGGTATATATCATTTTATTTTATTCCATAGAAAATGTATCAAATGCTGAAGACTCAGAAGAGTACATAAACACAGAAGTATAAATACAGAAAAATAAAGCACTGAAATAGTCTGTATTGAAATGAACCCCTTCGCAAAGCTGAACTGAAATTGGGGTAAATATTCTGTCATTCCAGTGAGTCCCTTCTCACAAAGACCTGGACAGTCACCCCAAGATGCATCTTATTACCTTGAGGTATAGCTCCCCAGTAAAATAACATTTGCTCTCCAAGCAAGTTGCTGTCCAGAAATCATGAATGTTTCTTGTCTTTTTTCCAAGGAATACATTAGAAAGTCTCTGTCTAGAAGGTCCAGTGCCTAAAATCTTGAACTTGGGTTTGATCATGAAGCAACTCTCAAAGCTCATACCATCCAGAAAATTTCCTTTGTCTTCTGTAAGACTAAATTCAGGGATTGTGGCACCTAGGTAATTCCCCTATGGTGTCCTCTTTCAAGCCACTTGAAAACAGGTGTCTTCCACTCTCATATGCTCTTGCTATTAGCCACCACTGCTGCTATTGTGTTTGGAAACTAATTCCTTCCCCTACTATAGCTGTACTATCAAAGAAGGCAGAAGGGATACTTATGCAGTATCAAAGAGTACGCCTACTTGTATAAGCCAGAGGAAGAGTGGCTGATCTTCAAGCTAATCATTAGAACTTTCCTGTGCACTATCAGCTGGTGCCACACAATGACCCATGTTCTATAATCACCTCATATATTGGGAACACTTTTCGATTTAATCTTCTGAACTACTGTCTATCTAGATCTAGAAATTAACAAAGAATTAAAGTTTCTCCAGATTTTTGTTATGGACATGATGGAAAAATGTGGGCTAGATGATTGTACAGTTTGACTGATATTGGATTGGTTAATGGCTGCATCTAAGAAGTAGTCATTAATTGTTAAATGTCAACTTGGAAGTCTATCTGAAATGGCATGACTCAGGATTGACCTTGAACTTTTTAATTGATTTATCGTTGACTTAGATAAGGAAATAGATGTTATGCTTATCAAATTTGCAAATTTCAAAAGCTAGAAGGGTTAGTCAAAACATTGGTCAACAGAATCAGTATCCATAAAGGACTTAACAATTAGGCTTAATCTAATAAAATGGCATTAATTAGGAAAAATTTGAAGTATCACATTTGGGTGCAAGAAATTGATTTCATAAATGTAATATGGGGCTAGATGCATGGCTAGATTATAAGCTGAAAAGTTCTAGGAGTTTTGGGGACTTCAACTTCAAAATGACTTTTCCATCCTGCCAAAGAAAAAGTGATGCTCTTATAGGTTGCATTGAGAATCATAGTGTCCAGGATCAAGAAAGCAATAGTTTCAAATTCTGTCTGGTTTAGAATACATCCAGAGCCATGTTTTAACAGGAATATGATAAGTTTGGAGTATTGCCAAAGGAAAGGAACTAGGATAATGAATATCTTCACATCATACCATCTGAGGACATATTAAAGGAAGCAAAATATTTAGCTAGGAGGAGAGTTGGTAGGAATATAACACAGAAAGGAGAAGGGATAAATATTTATATAGCACCTGGTATGTCCAGGTATTGTGCTAAGTGCTTTCCAAATATCTCATTTAACCACTTAATAACATTTTATGCATTTGAAAAACTTTGAAGTAGAAAATGGAATTTACTTGTACTACTTGAATTAAGAGTCCAGAAGATAGAGAAATGAAATGGAGTTGCATTGAGGCATATTTCAGCCTGACCAAGGAAAAATATCCTAACTCTTAAAACTATCTGAAATTGGAATGGGAGCCTTTAGCAGGCTGTGGACCCTCCCCGTGCTCTGCCATTATGGTCTTTGAAAATAGACTGGATGACTGCTTTCCTGGTATTCTAGAGAAAGAATTTTTTTTTCAGCTGTAGGTTGAACTAGATGATCCATGAAGTTCCTTTTAACTAAGATTCTGTGCTTCATTCAGTTCATCCTTATAAGGATCTGGTAGCAATGGTGGTCAGTGACATATCCTATGTTTTTTGAAAAGTTATCCTCAAAGTCCTAGAGTCAGACTTCAGTCTCATTTTACACAGGTCACTGAGCAGCTGTCATCTGGGAATGAGTCATTGCTAACCTCATCAGGAAGGATTTGAAACAGTGACCTAGAGGTGATAGGTTCCCTAGCCCATTAACCTTGAGTCACTTTATCTCTCTCCCCCAATCCTTAGATAGAAAAAGGAACATTCATCTTATACCAACCATGGGAAATACAATGGACATATACTTGTTTCCTTTAAAGCAAAAGAAATGGTAGACACATGCTCACACACTCACACAGGTATATATGTATATATTAGTTCTCTATTCCTAGTACAGCAAATATTTTGAAGCCCGGATCTGATGGAGTTCAATGGATTGCCATTTCCATGAGTACATGGTCATTTTATTTATTTGTAGCTTTCTGTTGTTTTTGATGTTTTTGTCTTTAACCTTGCTGTCATTTTTGGATGTACACCTCTGCTCTTCCATCCCACCCAGAGAGGTTTCCCTTGTAACAAAGAAAACTTGTTGAGCAAAACTAACAGATTCAGAAACCTTTTCTGACAGTGGATGCAGCATTTTACAAACCTAGTACCCCCACCTATCCAATGAAAGGGTTGTTTACATTTCATTTTCTCTTCTCTATGAGAGTGGTTATTATAATAATATAACCTTCTCCATATTATTTGTCAACCCTCCCCTAATTTTGGAATTTTACTTAATTTATTGATTTTTAAAAGAACTTTAGTTACCTAATTCTTTACCTCTTTTTTTTCCACTCTCAGTTAAGTGGTTTATTCAAAGTCAGGATCCATTTGTTTTCTAAATGTAATAGCTCACTAAATGCCTAGCAGAATGTTTTGCCTAATGGTAGGTGTCTAATAAATACTTGAGTTGTTGAAGCCTAAAGATTGTCTCTACAACACAGTGACACCACCAGAAAAGACCATGGATAATCATTAACTTGGGTTTAAATGAAAGATGACAGTATAACAGACCACATATTCATTTACAGAATAGATACTTTTCATGTTAAAACCTCTTGGATGTCACTGGTTCACCGAACAAATGGTAACCAATTATTAATCTATTTACACATTTATATAGTTTTTAAAGTAGACTTGGTATTCCATTGGTATATGTATCTGCCTTGACACTCGGCTTGAGAGAATTGCTAGGAGCACTGCTGAGAGGCTTACTGCTGCATGTCTAGGATCACAAAGCCAGTATGTGTCCAAGGTGGGAGCTGAACCCTGGTCTTTGTGCCTCTGAGACCAACCTTCAGTCCATGATACTATGCTGTCCTGTAAGACTTCAAAGATTTGTGACTTTGTCTATGTGGGTGTGGCCTCCAGAACTTCAGACTGTAACCTTTCCACATTTTAGTAAACTTTAAGTCCATCGCTACGCTTTAAAGGTTCATCTCAGTAGAGCCTGCCAGAGGATTTGCTCTGCTGGACTAGACTTTCAACAACCCAGGGTCATGTCCATTCTGTGATGAGGCATTAGATAACTTTATAAATTCACCTATAATGAATCTTATTTAGATTTAAAAATCCCCAAACTCTTAAGTGTTTTTGGTAATTGAATTCATCCATCCATCCATCCTCCATCTGTCTGTCCATTCATTTGTCCATCCATCTGTCCATCCCTCCATCATTCATTTGTTCAGGAACAGTATTCTGCAACTGAGTGAAATGCTGAACTCTCCACCTACCACACTCCAGCTATAAATAAATTGACTTCATGCTCTCAAGGGCATGGGATTTTTTGATCAGCTCAGTTCCCTGCCACAGCTTTTTTCATGACAACATTTTCCCCCACTTTTCTCTCTGTTTAAGTTTCTGACCATTTCAATTTATTTGAACCCATTTAAACAATGATAAAATGGAAACTCCTCTATATAAATTGAATTCCAATTACTCCTGCTCCCTTGCCATCTTCTGGCTATAAGTTGAAGTACTTTGCAAACTGGCATGTTTATGAGGTGATAATTCACTTGACAGCTAGAGATACTGGGATCATTAAGAGGGAAAAAATAATTAACATTACTTTTAAAGCAGCTTGAATATATTTTATATTTTGAGATTATTAAGGAATGCAATAAACATTCATTCTTTGCAGCATATTATATCCTTTGCTTATTGTGAGGACTAGGGTGCATTTTTATTATCATTTTATTTAGTTAGGATGATTTTCTTTTACTGATGCTATGGCAGGGGGAGGTGCAGTATTGACTGTGTGCCAAAGTGGAATTTTGAATTCAGAGGCCTGGGTTGGAATTCCAGCTCTGCCATTTGCTTTTACCTTATGCATATTTCTTAAGAACTGGAGCTGCCCCCAAAAGAGACAGTCTGCTTCATGAGGTAGGGATCTTTCTGTCACTGGATTTAAGCACAGACTATATGGCCACTTACCTAAGACACTGTAGAGGAGATTCCTTTTCAACTCTAGGATATTATTATCCTCAGTATACCTTGGGTTGGCATTATGGGAAATTCTACTTTAGGTAAAAACTTAAAAGAAACAAGAAATGGGAAACAAATGAAGATAGTTTCTCTCATGCCACCTGTGTGTACCAAGGACTACTATATCCCTTCCCACCAACTTCTAAATTCATTTTACCTTGATGTTTATGTCTCTCATTTCTGTTCAAAACTGTTCTCAACATATTACAAAACTATTGTATATCATTTGTCCAAAACATTTTTTTCTTATGAACCAATTTAATGCATCGTACATCTAATTTCATGTTGCAATCTGTGAAATAGGCATTTTAAAAAGCCATTTAATTTTCCAGGTGACTATTGTTAGGCTAACGTTTATTGTGATGAATCATGAATGTTATTGAGAAGACCCTCTTGTATTCTGGAGCCAGATGCAATCAACATGATGTCATCTAGATATAGGAGCACTTAGAAGAATCTTCCATCTCCAGGGAAGTCATCTTCCATTCAGCATGGACTGCTCCAAGCCAAACTATCATCTCTAGGTTTTAGGCTTTACTTTATGTTGTTGATCAGAGAATCCCTGAACAAAGTTCTTTCTGAAGTCACATCTCTTACATGAGCATCACAGGTACATGACACCTTGCTAGAAAGAGAGTCTTAAAGACTTCATTGTACTCTAGTCAAATGTTTTTTTTTTTTAAATCATCAGTGCACACTATCTTGTATTTTCAACAATTCCCAATAAGTTATGTGATTTTGAAAATATGTCTTATCAAGAAATAGATCAGTATCGGCCCAATAGAGGGCTGGAAATAGAGTCAAGGCAACTTGATTTATTTACTAGCTATGTGAAACTGGGTAAATGATTGGGTCTTTCTGGGCCTCAAATTCATCATCTGTAAAATGGAATGATGAAAAAACTCACCTTACCTGTGAAGATCAGGCACAATAATATGTAAAGTGTTTTGTGAACCTTATGTATATATTCAATAATTATTATTAAACAAATCTCTTGATCTTATACTATACATAAGCAATGAGGTAGACTTGGAATTGAAGAGTAGTAAGAGAGCAGACTGGACTGCATTTGAGAAATTGTACAATATTCTTGATAATGCCAGATTTCTCCAAATACAAAAATTCATCTCATTAATGGCAACATTCTTCCAGGAATGCCATGTGACCATGAGTTACAGAACAGTACAGATTTTGAAGAATCAAAATTGCAAATAACCAAAAAGGCACTGGAGAGAAACATATTTGGGCTGCAATATGTTGCCCAAAGACTCATACCCCCAAAATGGCACCAAGGACATCAAAGAAATATATGATCCAAAGATAGATTGTTTTCCGTAATCTAGTCCCTTCATTTTACATATGGGGAAAATGAGTCCCAGAGATGTCCCAAGGTCACACAGGAGTTGTGATTTGAATCTCTGTTCATGGCTATAAATTTAAGGTACTTTTCATTATATCATACTGCTTCTCAATGGATTTTCCATTTCATAGATATAGGCACTTCCCTCACTGGTACACATTTGTGACCTATCTATACTGCATAAGAGTTGTTTGGGAACTCCCATAAATCTTCCATAGATAATATGTCTAATTCACAGGAAACCTTACTCTAGATCTTTTAACATCCCATGATATTGATATATACTTCAGTTGTCTATTGAGTATTATTGTCTACTATTTTTTATTATTCCTCTTCATTATTATAAAACTATCAATTTGAATCTATATTCCCAAAGTCACTAAATTGTAGAAACCCTTTGATCCATTATATTCATATACCAATATGTATTTAGTTATTCCCCATTAGATGGGCATGCCTTTAGTTTCCAGTTCTTCGCTATTACTACAAAAAAAAAGAGCAGTTATAACTAATTGCGTACACATGGGCCCTTTTCCTTTGTCTTCGATCTCTTTGGGGTAAACCTAGTAGTGTCATCAAAAAATTCCCACAATTATTAGCACTCACTCCTTCTCGAACATCACTTGTATAAAATCATATTAACACACACATTGGGTGTGTGGATGTGTGGATGTGTATATATATATATATATATATATATATATATATATATATATATATATATATATATATGTATGTGTATGTGTAGATATATATATATGTGTGTGTGTGTGTATAAATGTGTGTATGTGTATGTATATATTTGTTCTTTCCTCTTTGTAGAATGTAAACCTTCTTGAGGAGAACCACCACTGTGTTTGTGTCTTTTAGCACTTAGTGCCTAAAATAATCCTTTGCATACAGTAGGAACTTTATAAATATTGGGTCAATTGAATTGAATGGAACTTGAGTGTTCATAGAGTCATCATGTATACTCCTTTATTAATTCATTGTTTCTATGCACTGGAGTGAGAGCAGGAAAGGCTACAGACAATGAGAAACCAGGAGGGAAACTCCCGGACAGGCACACCAGTCATTCATTTGACTTTCCCAAGATTGGCTACTGGCCAATGGACCAACACACCCACAACAGAGCACAAAGACAATGGAACCAACACCATACTAACAGAAAGGGAATCTTCTTGGACAAGCTTTGTCAACTCCTTCCATCTCAGTTTTCTTATTTGTAAGTTAGAAACTACTTGAGAGGTTGCCATGATGATGAAATGTGATTAAAATGGTAACAATATGTAAGGTTAAGATGATGCATATATTTTTGTTTCAGATATATAGATGTTATATGGGGCTGCAAAGAAATATAGAATGCCTTACCCAAACTGGGGAATTTATAATGTCCTTGAGGACAGAAGGTAGAGTTCAGTTCTTAAATTAGTCATTTGTATCTGGAACTCATCTTTCTACAGGTACAACATTGTAGGTACTGCTTGGATTAAACAACCCATTGATGCCATATAATATAGTTGTAATATTGTACATAATATTGTACATTTTTAATGAAGTATGGTAGCAAACACCATTGTTGTGATATGATTAAGAATAATTAAATAAAACCAAACAACGAGGAAATAAACATTGGGTTTTATTTTCTTTACCTCAAATTCCTTCACTAGAAGAAAGGTAGATTTTATTACATTGTATTGAAGCAGTGCCAAAAGATTTTTGTGAACATTTTAAAAATATATTTTATTTTCACCAATTACATATTAAAACAATTTTTAACATTTGCTTTTTAATTCTAAATTCTGTCCCTCCCTCCCTTCCCTCCCCTTTCCCTGAGATGGCAAGCAATCAGCTATAGGTTATATATGTGTAATCACATAAAACATTTCCATATTAGTCATTTTGTACAAGAATACTTGAATAAAAGAAAAAGAATGAAAGCAAAAAATAGCATGCTTTAATCTGTATTCAAACAATGCTCTGTCATTGGTCCTTTGGGATTGTCTTGCATCATTGTTTTATTGAGAATAGCTAAGTCATTTAGAGTTCTTCATCATACAATATTGCTGTTGTGTACAGTGTTATCCTGGTTCTGTTCATTTCCCTTTACCTCAGTTCATGTATTTCCAGATTTTTCTGAAATCATCTTGCTTGTCATTTCTTATGGCACTTAAGACATTTCTTATTCTATCACAATCATATACCACAACTTGTTTAACCTTTCCCCAATTGATGAATGTTCCTTCTATTTCCAGTTCTTAGCAACCACAAAAAGAGCTGCTATAAATATTTTTTGTGCAAATAGTTCATTTTCATGTTTTTATGTCTTCAGGATATAGACCTAACAGAGTTATTGTTGGATCAAAGGGTATGTACAGTTTTACAACCCTTTGGGCATAGTTCCAAATTGCTCTCCAGAATAGTTGGATCAGTTCACAGCTCTACCAATAATGCATTAGTGTCCCAGTTTTCCCACCATCATTTTCCTTTTTTATCATATTAATCAATCTGATAAATGTGAAGTGGTACTTGAGAGTTGTTTTAATTTGTATTTCTGTAATCATTAGTAGTCTAGATAATTTTTATGTGATTATAGATAGTTTTGATTTCTTTGTCTGAAAACTGCCTGTTCATATCCTTTGACCATTTTATCAACTGGGGAATGACTTGTATTTTTATATATTGACTTGGTGCTCTATATATCTGAGAAATGAGACCTTTATCATAGATGCTTGTTGAAAAACAATTCCCCCAGTTTTACGCTTTCCTCTTAATTTTGGTTGCCTTGGTCTTGTTTGCGCAAAACCTTTTAGATTTTGTATAATCAAAACTCTCTATTTTACATTTTGTAATGCTTTTTATGTTTCCTTTGGTTCTAAATTCTTCCTTTGTGTGTAGATCTGACAGATAAACTATTCCATGTTCTTCTAATTTGCTTATGGTATCATCCTTTCTGTGTAAATCATGTACCCATTTTAACCTTATCTTGGTAAATGATGTGAGATGTTGAAATATGTCTAGTTTCTGCCATACTGTTTTCTAATTTTCCCAGCAGTTTTTGTCAGAAAATGAGTTTTTGTTCCATAAACTTTGATCTTTGAATTTATCAAACAGTAGATTGCCATGATCATTTACTATTATGCCTTGTGTGCCTGATCTATTCTGCTCATCCACCACTCTATTTGTGAAATTTTTAAAGAAAAATTTCTAGACTTTTTCCAGGGTCTCTAAGACATTTATACCCAAATCCCTATGGTCAGCATCCTTTGAAAAAAAAATTAGGCACAAGACTGTTTGGATAAACTTATGTCTAGATGAATGAACTTCTGTTTGAGGAGGAAAGATTGTACATATACACATTAATGTATTTGTATTGTATATTACTTGTGGAGTAAATTCCATCTTGAGGATTTACTACATGTATGAATACATATGTATATGTATCATGTATGTATGTGTGTATCTACGTGTGCATGTGTATCTAAATGTATATTGTATCTATTATATACCCAGAAAAATGTAATTAAAGAAGAATAAAAATGGAAGTTGTTGGGGATCATGCAACTGATGTTGATCTACCCTCCTTGATGAAGCCTGCCCAGTCCTCCCAGGGTAGAAATGTTCTTTCAGGCCCTGAATGGGGCACACTGCCTTTTGAATTTATCCTGTGCACTTACCATATTATAATATGTGTTGGCATTACTTGTGTATATATCTTTTTCCTTTATTAGAATACCTTTATTGCCTTTTTTTTGACAAATAGCACTTTAGGCCCGGGGAGATGAAGTAGCTTATTTAGAGGCACTCAGGAGTCACAAGGGATAGAGTATGGGGCCTGGAAGACCTGAGTTCAAAAGTGACACTAGAACAAGTCACTTAACCTCCATTTTGTGTTAGTTTACTAATAATGCCAACCTAATAATGATATAGACTTTGTGATGGCAAATCTCTTATAGAAAAATCTTAGTAATAGAGTAGTCCGTTTTGAGCATTTGCTACAGGTAAGAATTAGGAATTGTTAATAAAGTAACCTCATGGTGAGATAATTATAGAACTATGGACAAAGAATACTGAATTCTAGTCCAGGCCCTGCTAACAATTGGCTGTGTGAATTTGGGCAAGGCCACCTAACCCTATCCAATCCAATGCAATCCAATGCAAAGGAATACATTACAGTGGCCAGTTATTGAAGACCTGTTATGTTCAAGGAATTGTGCTGGGGATGTAAATACAAAAGGATAAACAGTTTTTGTCTTTGAACAGTTTATATTCTACTCAATGAAAGCAAACCATTTAAGGTTTCTGCCCTCAGTTACCCAAAGCTTTAGCGAAAGCCCTATGAAAGGATTTGCTAAAGGATCACAAGAGAATGCTGCATCAATGAAGGAAGTATCCATAGGAAAAAGATCACAGATCCAATGGATTATCAAAATATTAATCCCCCCTCCAGTTTTCTCATCTAAAAAACTGAGATAACAATACCTGCATTCGTTACGTCATAAGATTTTTGTGAGAAAATTTCTTACTTTTACTATTATCAGAGTAACCTCTGAACTCCCTTCCAACTTGTGATGTTCCAAAATGTCAGCATACATTATGTCTCATTTTATCCTCACAAGGCCCCTGAAAAGCAGAATCGCAGAACCCTAAGGTCTCTAGGGAGAGAAGGAACTTGGGAGATCTTGGTCCTCTAATTTCCAGATGGAGAGACAAATTTCTTACACGTAATTTCCAGCTTTATTTTTTTCCCTTTGGAGATGATAAACACCCCAGAAAAGAACTCTAATTTTGGAGAAAGCAAACTGTTTTTTGGAGAAAGTAAACATTTTTGCTTGAGCTTAGAGGAGAAGCCTTAGATGGATGCTAAACACAACCTGTTAATCTTTGCCTAACAGGAAAGCACGAGGAGACAAAGGATGCAAGGAATGTGTTGGTTAACTCAAAAATAATTTCTCTGGAAAGAGAAAAGGGGATCATTTTTATGTCCTCCTGCTTAGCTTAACAAAATCACCTGGTATTGTTTCTGGTCTCATTAAGAAGAAAAAGCTAAGTGAGCAATTTTAGTCCTTTTCCACTTTTTTTTTAAGATGGTCTGTTTGAAGAACTATCCTTTGAGGTTGACAGTAGATCTGCAGTGGTTTCCTGAAGGGTATGATTACAGAAAAACACCTGCTTGCTCTTAGGATGATTCAGTAAGGAAGGGCTGGGGCTGCTTTGCCAAATCCTGCCAAGATAGAATCTGAACCGAATGTAAACCAGCTTTCCCCCCAAATATCAGGACCCTTTGTTGATGCTGAGGAAGAACAGGTGCTCACATTTCTGCTAAAAGGAAACACTTACCCAATGAATATTGGAGCAGTTAAGGATATAAGGATATAAGAATGTCAAACTAGGAAAGGCCTTAGAGAGCATCCAGCTTAATCCCTCATATTCCAAGTGAGGAAACTGAGGCCCAGGGAGGCTAAGCCCCTTGCCCAGAGTCTCAGAGATACTTGGTGGCAGAGTTAGGATTAGGACCTGGGTTTCTTGCTTCCTAGGGCTGTGCTCTTTCTTCTATGCCAATGAAACAAGAGTTTAATATCATAGTTTAGCTTTATATGGCATCTTAAGATATTCTTTGATTCTCCAACAACAATGTGAGATAATATCATAATCTCTATTTTTAGAGACAAAGAAACTATGACTCTGAAAAATAAAATAACTTTCTCAAAGTCACATGACTGCTTGATGCTAGAGCTTGGACTACTGTAGAACCAATGCTTCTTACATCCCAGGACATTATCCTTTCTAATATAATGAAAATAATAATAACAGCAGCCATGCCATGTATATAGTAGTTTATGTTTGCAAAATGCTTTGCTTCTTTAATCTCATTTGAGCCTCATAATAATAACCTTTTAAGGTAGTTGCTGTTATAATCTCCATTTTATAGATGTGGAAACCGAGGCTGAGAGTTTAAGTGATTTGCACAGTCACACAGATAGAAGGGTCAGAGGTAGGATTCCAACACATCTTCCTTATTGCTTTATCTACTGTGTCATCTATCTTACTGAATGGAATCATCATACTGGGCATCCCTACCTCGCATGGCTGTTAGAAAAGCAAATTGACTCTAGGTTACATTTTTATTGTTTCCCGTATGCATGTACGCATGTCCTGTGTACTGAAGTTCCCCTCTTTTGTCCCTTCTTTGGACTCAGAGTATGGTAATGAATGTAGATTGGGATCTGCTAGCCAGCATTAGGATTATTCTGATATTTTATTCTTGAGGGATAAGATTTAGTTATGTGTTATGAACATTTAACAGTGTCCTTCTTAAAATATATATATATATATATATATATATATATATATATATATATATATATATATATTTATTTATTTATTTTCAGTTCTTAACATTGACTTCCACAAGAATTTGAATTCAAAATTTTCTCCCCATCTCTCCCCACCCCCACCCCAGGACAGCATGCATCCCATCTACCCCTTCCTCCAGTCTGTCTTCCCTTCTATTACCTACCCTTCTTCCATCCCCCTTCCCCTCTATTTTCCTGTAGGGCATAATAGATTTCTACACTCCATTGTCTGTATAGCTTTATTTCCAGTTGAATGCTAAAACAATTTTTAACATTGATTCTTAAACCTATGAGTTCCATATTCTCTCCCTCCCTCCCCAAACACCCTCACTGAGAAGACAAGCAATTCAATATAGGTCATACATGTGTAACAATGCAAAGCACTTCATAATAGTTACATTGAAAAAGGCTAACCACATTTCCCTCTGTCCTATCCTGCCCTTCATTTATTCCATTCTCTTCCTTGACCTGTTTTCCCACAATAGTGTTTGTTTCTGATTATCCCTTTTTCCAATTTGCTGTCCCTTCTATTACCTTCCCTCTCCTATCCCCTTTCCCCTTGCCTTCCTGCAGGGTAAAATACATTTCCATATCTAATTGTGTATGTTATTCCCTCCTTAAGCCAAATACCATGAGAGTAAGACTCAATTATTTCCTTTCATCTCCCCTCTCTTCCCCTCCATCGTAAAAGTTCCTTCTTCCCTCTTTTGTGTGAGATGACTTGCTACATTCTACTTCTCTCTTTCTCTTACTCCTAGTACATTCCATTCCACAGTAAATTTATTTTTAGGTATTTTACCTTCATATTCAGCTCACCCTGTGCCCTCTGTGCATGTATATATGTGTGTATATATGTATATATATATACATATATGTACATATGCACACATATATACACCCATGTACGTATACATACCTACACATAAATAATATAAGTACATACATACCCATATACACCTATGTATATATTACCTCTAACTTTCATAACACTGAAAAATGTCTCATGAGTTTTAAATAACATCTTTTTATGTAGGAATGTAAGCAATTCAAATTTAATGAGTTCCTTAAAGCTTCTCCTTTTCATGTTTCTCTTGATTCTTGTATTTGAAAGTCATATTTTCTATTTAACTCTGGTCTTTTCAACAAGAATGCTTGGAAGTCCTCTATTTTATTGAAATTTCATTTTTTCCCCTGAAATATTATACTCAGTTTTGCTGGGTAGATGATTCTTGGTTTTAATCCTATTTCCATTGACCTCTGGAATATCATAATCCAAGCCCTTCTATCCCTTAGGGTGGAGCTGCTAAATCCTGTGTTACCCTAATTGTATTTTTCACAATACTTGAATTGTTTCTTTCTGGCTACTTGTAATATTTTCTCCTTGACTTGAGAACTCAGGAATTTGACTACAATATTCTTAGAAGTTTTCCTTTTGAAATGTCTTTCAGGAAGTGATCTGTGGATTATTTCCATTTCTATTTTGTCCTTTGGTTCTAGAATATCAGGGCAGATTTCCTTGATAATTTCTTGGAAGATGATGTCTAGGCTCTTTTTATTTTTTGATCATGGTTTTCAGGTAGACCAATAATTATTAAATTATCTCTCCTGTATCTATTTTCCAGGTCAGTGGTTTTTCTACTGAGATATTTCATGTTGTCTTCAATTTTTTTTCATTCTTTTGGTTTTGTTTTATAACTGCTTGATTTCTCATAAAGTCATTAGCTTCTATCTGCTCCATTCTAATTTTTAAAGAACTATTTTCTTCAGTAAGCTTTGAAATTCGTTTTCCATTTGGCCTATTCTGCTTTTTAAAGCATTCTTCTCTTCATTGGCTTTTTGGACCTCTTTTGCTATTTGGGTTAGTCTGTTTTAAAGGTATTATTTTCCTCAGCATTTTGGGGTCTCCTTTAGCAAGCTGTTGACTTGCTTTTTGTGATTTTCTTGCATCGCTCTCATTTCTCTTCCCAGTTTTTCCTCCACTTCTCTTACTTGATTTTCAAAATCCTTTTTGAGCTCTTTCATGGCCTGAGACCATTGCATATATTTTTTGGAGGTTTTGGATGTAGGAGCCTTGATTTTGATGTCTTCGTGTGATGGTATGCTTTGTTTTTCCTCATCTGAAAGGATGGAAGAAAATACCTTTTCACCAAGAAAGGAACTTTCTATAGTCTTATTTTCCCCCCCTTTTTGGGCATTTTCCCAGCCAGTTATTTGACTTTTGCATCTTTTGTCAAGTGGGGGGTATACTCTAGGGACCTGTAAGTTCTGACTTCCTTAAAGGTGGCACAATCAAGAGATAGGAGTTACTCCTCTTTTGGCCTGCACTCCAGTCTGTGAGCAACCCCAAGAGCTCTTTTCTTCCCAGGATCTGTGAGAAGGGTTCCCTCTCCACCTTCACCACCAGCTCCACCATGCCAGCATTCCTTCTGACCCGAGGACAGCCACTCAGGGCTGAGATCCAGATCAGCCACTTGATTCGCCCAGGGTCTTTCAGCCAAGGGCTCCAAAAGTGAATTCTGCCTCAGTGACTGCTGCCACCCTGGGGCTGGGGCTTTGACTGGACTCATGCCCCCTCTCACCCAGGTAAAAGAGCTTTCTTACTGACCTTTGAAGCTGTCTTTGGCATTTGGTCATTGAGAAATCTGGGAACTACAGCTGCTACCCATGATTCCTCACCCTGAAGCCTGCTCCAGTCTTGTCCCTGCCATACTGTGCAGTCAAGCTCTGCTCTGAGCCAGGTGAAATAGACCTTTCTTGTCAGCCTTCCAGGCTGTCTTGGGTTGGAAATCTCTTTCACTTTGTCATTTTGTGGTTTATGCTGCTCTAGAATTTGTTTAGAGTCATTTTTACAGGTATTTTATGGGCTATTGGAGGAGAGCTAGAGTAGCTCCATCCTTCTACTCTGCCATCTTGGCTCTGCCAACTGTCCTTTTACTCAACTGTAAATTAAGATACCTCTCATCTCTGATTCCATAAGTCTACAACTATATTTCACTGGGCCATGCTAATTATTCTACTGCTAGCTAGCCCTATGATCTTGGGCAAGTCATCTAACCGTTCTTCATCTTAAAAGTGTCGTATTAGAAATGTAGTGGTTCCTGCTTTAAAACTTTTGACCCTGCGAACTTGAAATAGATTATCATAATGATACTGTTAAGTATCAGTGTAAGTATCATTCTTCTCATGTTATAGGTAAGAGAACATGGACCTGGGTTGATTAAGTGTCCATGATCTTATAGCTTGGAAATAGCAGAAATAGAATATTAATTCACATCTCCCACCTCCAATTTCAATGGAACTACTGCAGATCTTTTATCCAGTTTCAGAGGATATTCTTCATCTAAAATTTATTTTTATCTCCCACAATGCCAAACACAGAACTTAATAATTGCCCTGCTAAACCAGCCTACCTTTCTAAAACCTCTACTGAAGGCCAGAATAGGACTAGGCCTCTGATATTACAAGTGTCTTAGTCTTGCCTTATTCTTGGGTGGTATTGTTCAGTCATTCAAGACAGTCTGGCAATGGGCAGAGAGAGATGTTTTCTGATTTATGACCTTTCCAGTTTATGAGGGCAGAGGCAACAACATGCTCCCAAAAGATCTGAACTAATATTAAAAGGTCCTGACTTTCTAATTCCCATTGGCATTTACAAATCTTCTGGTCAAGTATAGTGGTCTGATGAATGTCCTCTAACTTCTGAACCTGTACTTCTGGTCTATGGACCCAGGTGACAGTTTTGAGCTAGAAAAATCGCTAGTAGTGTTGAGCTAAAGGCTAACAAGTGTCAAATACTAATTAAGGAGATTAATCATTCAGAACATCAAAGCACTGGGCCACTGTGGCAACAGATGTACTAACTTAATGGTCATTAGAACGAGCACCACTCATAATTAAAAGTTGAGAGGATCGTAAAATCAATATCTGTGGCTGGCACCAAAGCAGATTAATCTACTCCTACATCTGGGGCTTCCTTGAGGATTCTGAGGTACACTTACACTCACACATGTAGATAGATAAACAGATGGACATAGACATATGTATGTATGTATCTACATATATATATGTACATAGACATATCTACATAGACATCAATATGTAGAGGTAGCTAGATAGAAATAGAGATATGGAGTGATAGGGAGAAAAAAAGAAAGAGAGAGAGAGAGAGAGAGAAAGAGAGACAGAGAGACAGAGAGACAGAGAGAGAGAGAGAGAGAGAGGGAAAGAGAGAGAAGAGAGAAAAGAGAGAGAGAAAAACAGACCGATAGACATTGCTGTGAATGAGTCCTCCATTAATGTAGATGGCAACGCTTCCCAACTTGTCCATGTCTGTGAAAATCCTCCATGCTAGATCCACTCTAGTTTTCAGCTGTCCATTTGGTTACATTAGTACTCCAACTGACCTTGCTTTCACTATAGAGTCAGATTCTTCTAGTCACAAGTGTCCTTGATTTCATGTATTTTACACTATTTCTCACACATGGTTGGTTATTTACTAAAGTATACTTCTACCACAATCTGTGTTTTGCCCTCCTTTGGGTTATCTGCTCTTGGGATTAACCAGAAAACATGGAACTCCAAGATAAGAAGCCATATAGCCACAAGGAAAACACTGATGTTAAAAAAGAGGCAGTACCAATAATTCTGAGTCAGGAAAATCTAGGTCAAAAGTCTGTCTTCAACAGGAATTGAGAAACCATAGATAAGTCATTCAACATGTCTGACTCTCAGTTTCCTCATTGGTACAATGTAGGTAATAATCCCTCTAGTACCTTTAGTAACAGTGGTTTCATGAGAATCAAATGAAATAATGTTATCTAAAGTACTTTGAAAACCATCAAGTACTTTAAACATTATTATTAATAAGAAGGACTTTTGAGAAAATAAATATCATGAGATCCTTGAATAAAACCCTGCAGTTTCACAAAAGTGCTCCAGCCAGCTCTCTTTTTACTAATAAATTATGGTCCCTGGTCTTAAAGAGCCTGTCCAAGATATTTTTACTGTTTATCTAACTCAATAGGCTGCCCATCCTCTTGAATGCTATAATCTTGATATCATGTGCTGCTCGTCCACTTTGTTTTTTCAATATGAATGACTAGGATGAATTATTTTGATGAATGCAGATCTAATTAGGAAGGCCCAGAAATATTCCAGAGCTCAATACAATCAGGAAAATACTATCTGCGGCATCAGGAACATATTGCCATATTTTCCCTAAAAATAGTTACCAATGTATTTGATTTTTCCCAAGGATAATAAGAAAGGGACTCCAGACCAGCATGAGGTTTATAATTTAGCATATGATTTCACCAGATTTACAGTATCTGTGATTATTTTGGTGTTAGATTTAAAAAAAAAAAGAATAATATTCAAAAGTATTCATGCTTTGAATTTTCACTGGGATCTGAGTTCACATAAACCTTCCTTCTTTTCCTCCACATTATAGAGTAAGGGATGCCCTAGGCCACTTAGGATGCAAAGGTTGAACCTTTTTACCTTTTCCATTCAAATTTCATCCATTTAAATTCCATCTGAGTCTGGCAACAAATAATGGAGTATGCAATCTTGAGGAAAAAAACAGTCTTAAGCAGAAATTACACTTGCCAGGCAGATTTCTTTCAGGTGGCTCACTTAATTTCTGACCTTTTTTGACCTGTTTTATATCTGGAGTTGAACTAGTTCTTCCTGAATAATATTGAATTCATGCATAGGCAGAGCATGTTGTTGACTATAGAGACATTAGGAGGGGACCTTTGCCTCTCCCTCCCAAAGGTTTTACTTCAACTGATTCCTGAAATTCAGTATTGTTCTATGACTGTGAATCTGCTTTAAAAGTTCAAAGAATCCAGAGAGTTAGCATGCTAAGATAAAACCTGGGATCTGGAGTCAGAAGACATAGACTCATATTGAATTCATGTTATTTTCTGTTCTTGTGACTTTGGGTAAGTCACTTAACCACCTTGGATCTCAGTTTCCTTATCATCAAAATGAGGGAGTTAAAGTAGAAGATTCCTTCTGGATCTACGAGGATCTACGATCTTCAAAACAGTTGGAATGGGTTTATCAGATAGAATTTCTCTCTGATAGGTGAAATCTGGGTAGTATGGACAGCAGTATAAAAGAATGCATTGAACCAGAAGTCCTATTCTTGGTTCCTTCCCTTACTACCAACTGTAATCTTGGGGAGGATACTTCACTGTTAGGGAGTTTATGAGTCCTCATCTGGAAAATAAGGGAGTGAACTCTATAAAATCTCAGGTTGTTTCCACTCTAGTGTATAATTCCATAAGAGAACCACATGATTTGGTCACAGGAATTCTTGGTTCAGGCTAAAGGACCATAGGAAAATGGATAGGTCTGAGGTTACGTTAGTGAGTCCCAGGACAGATAACTGAATCATCCCCTCAGGACTAACCCAATGCTACCCAACATACCCAATCTAGCCTTATTATGATCATCTAAGTCAATAAGAGATCAAGAGTGAATCCTCAGAGGCTATATAGCACATTGGAAAAAGACATCAACCCAGGGAGCTGAGATGTATCTTTATGTTCCCAGGAGAACAGAGACACTTTACAAAGGAAACCATTGTTCTCTTCTGGCCATGGGCAGGAAGTGGAGAGGGTGCATGGGTGGTGGGGTCATTGTAAGACTTTATTGAAGCCAGTTGAAATATAAGGACTAGTCACTACTGATCAATCCTAGGTTCAGAATAGATTAAATTGGTTTTTATGGGAGAATGTATCTCTGATGTACCTCTTATACACCCCAGGGAAGAGTGAGTGCTCTCCCAGGAGAGAAATCAGAGACTGAATTTGTAGATGAAAGAATGCTTAGTTGGACATCGAAGATGCCAAGGTCATCCACTGTATCTCAAACCATCTCCAGTCATCCTGACTTTTGCCTTGACACTGGACTATGATAACTCTAGAAGAGAATGTAAGACTAATGATAGGACAGAACAGAAGAGTTGATAGTGAGGTTCTTCCTAATAGCCTTGAGGAGAAAGTAGGGCAAGTGTTATTATCGCTATTTTATAGACAAGACAATTGAGTTCTTGAGGTACTAAAAACCTTTAGAGTTGGGTTTTTTTTGCTGCTTTGTAGACAGTATTCTACCACATGGCAGAGCAGGCACTGAAACTCAAATCCTCTGCCTCAAAGTCCAGTCATCTTTCCTCTAGATGAACGTACAGAGCTGCCCATTCTAGTTATCCCGAAGACTTTGCCTATGTATACCTCTGCTCTCTCCTCAGAGGACCCTCACCTCTCTGACTGTTCCCCTTAACTTGATCCTTTCTGTCAGAGTGGTTCCAGGACTCAGGAAAACATCAAAGCCTTTGGATATGGGAGTGTTATTTAGCACAAATACTGCTGCTCTGGGGCTCATGGAGCGTTTGTGAACTCATAGAGAAAAATAAAAAGAAAGTATATTGGTTCACTCACATAGCAGAGCCAAATTTCATCTCCTGCATATTGCACAAATGCTAATGAAGAGACAGGACTCAGCTAAAGATTTGGCACATATGCCTAAGATAATAATAAGGTTACCATAATAATGAAAGGCTGGGTTCTTATGTAGATTTTGCTGGAGCCTAAAGTAGTTTTCATAGCTTTTACTTGTCTGTACTCCTTCTGATATAAATTTTACTGTTTAATTCCAGACTGATAAGCTAAATCCTAGAATGGACACCAGCATCCTTCCCAGGTCACCAGATTAATTGGTGGAAGAGCAGGACCCAGAACTAGGATTTTATTAAAAAAGAAGTTTCATTGGTCAGAAAGACACATGAATACAGACCTCATGAATTTTTTCATTTATTACCATGGTGATATGTAGCCCCCTAACTCTTGAAAAAACATGGAACACATTTGAAAAAACACGTTTGAATCCATCAGGTAACAGTGAATCACAAATGCCAGTTCATCTACTCATTTCTTAGAAGACACTGCAAAAAGTTAGAGATAGCTCCCATCTCCCAAATGGGGATACTCCCCATAACTCTTAACAAAGCTAGAGGAAGCCACCTTTCTCTCTGGAAGTTGCTGTTTATTGGAAACTAAAAAACACGAAATAAATTGCTTTCTGAACAATGCAACAAAAGCAACAGAAATAACAACTGAATGTTATGTAATTATAATGACCAAGAGTTGCCCTGAAGCAGAGGTGGGGAAAGCACATGTTACTTCTTTTGCTGCAGAGGTAAAAGATGGTAGAAATTAAATGCTGCATATGTTGTCAGGCTCATCATTGTATACGTTGGCTTTGCCAAACTACTTTATGGGGTTGATTTTTTTGTTACAAAATAAAACTTACTGGAGAGGGGAAGATAAGGGATATTTCTAGAAATGAAGATGATGAGAAAACAAATGGTTTCAATAAAATATTTTTTTTCAAAATGCTCACCTATCATGATTATCAAGAACTTATCTTTTCTCCAACCCTGCTCTCTAGCAGAGTTATTGGAGAGCCTTTACTCTGTGAAGCACAGTTTTAGGGGAATGCACATTTGGATTTGTTCTACTGTGAAAATCTGCCCCTGCTGCCTCTGCTGACTCTTCCTGTACTCTAGATCTTGGCTTTTGTGTCTTCAAGAAATGAAGTTCTTTTTCAGTTCTGACTATTTACATGCATCTGTGTAGGGTCTGACTGATTCAGAGATTGGTCTTCAGTTGGAGAAGCTGGCAAAGAAATGTAGCTTTTGAGGATGGACCAAACCTGTAGAGATTGCTGGAGAAGACCGGACTTATTTTTCTAGTAGAAATGGGAAGTTCAGTTCATAGAATGAAAGAACTATGGTTGAAGGGACCAATTAAACAAAGGGAAGGGGAAAGGAAGAGGCATTTTTAAGTATTTATGTGCCAGCCATCATATTTGGCTCTGGAGATGTAAAGACAGAAGCAAAATCAGCTCTGCTTTGAAGGAATTCCCATACCACTAGAACCTTGATGCCTCTATGTGGGATATGGACAGACACTCCTAAATTTCATGGCCACTTCCAGATTATTGATGGAGCTTTGTGGAGACCAGCAACAAATATGGGAAGTCACACATTGTCTTATCCTCTTTGATAATTAGGGAGAGAAACAAAAATAATCTTGAATAAGCAACAGGGCTCTAATATCCTCAATAATTAATTTCTTCAGGAACTTTATGATCAAAAGAATCATAGACTTAGGTGAGACATAGTGTAACTATGTGGGAAAAAAGTCAATGAACTAGGCAAAAGATCAAGTTTTCAATCATAACCCTGGGTTAACCACTTTCCCTTTCCAAGGGTATTTCTTCATTTCTAAAATGGAGGGGTAGATTAGATTGTTCCTAAGGTCCTTTGAAGCTTGAGAGTCTCTGATTCTACGATGTGTTCCAGATGATGCATTGCATAGAATGCCAGGCCTGGAGTCAGAGTTTAAATCAGATCTAAGTTCAAATCTATCCTCAGATACTTCGATAGCGATGTAACCATGAACAAGTCACTTTTTCTCTGCCTCATTTTCTTCATCTATAAAATGGAGATAATAAATAGCACCTTCCTTCCAGAGATGTTGTTAAGATCAAATGAGATAACATTGGGAAAGCACTTAGCATAGTACCTAGCATATAGTAAGTGCTATAGAGACATTAGTTATTATTATTAACTCAAGTTAGATTTAATTTTTTAACCATGTCATGGATTGTTCAGTAGAGCAAATCACAGAATAGCAGAGTATAATGGAAAGAATCTCAATTTTATATAAGGGGATTTCAATCAAGTCTTGGCTTTACTACCTGTTAATCATATAACCTTGGACAGCTCATTTGTCTATGATAAACCTGTTTCCTCTTTTGAAAAACCGTAACTAAAAATAGCATCTACCTCACTGAGTCCTTGTAAGGATCAAATGAGGAAATACATAGAAGGTGAAAAATAAATATAAGCTATTGTTATTAATTATTGTTATACACTGCTCATGTTTTCTTGGGTAAATCACTTCACCACTTTGGGTTTCCAATTCTTCATTTGGGAAATAACAGGGCCAAACTAGCTCATCTCTAAGTTTCTTTCCATCTTTAAATCCATGATCTCATCTCTTTTGCCAACTTTTCTCCATTATTCCTAGGTGGTCATTCAAATGCTTCTGATGGATTTCTATTTCATGTACTATGCTAAGGAGTTGTAATCATTCTCTTGTGCCTGTTTTTTTGGATGACTTACATATGTAAATCTGGGCAAAAATTCTCAAAAGTTTCTTTGGACTCTATCTAATATTTGAGTGTTTTCCAAGAGGCTTCTTCTAGCATTTCAACACTTGTGAAGATAGAAGGGGATTCTAGGAAGGAACACCCTTATTAGATCACTAGATCAACATACATAGTTTGTTTTGCTTCTCTTTATTAAGTGGCCAGGTCATGATTCATCAGCATTGATTCCCCCAGGTCACCCAGCCAGGATGTCTTCCTTAATGATATTGCTGGGCTCTTGCTCTGAGTACTGACAGCTATAAAAAATGCTCACTCCCAGAAAGGGCAAAGAACAACTTAATTTGACTAGCCACAGCTACTCTGGGTAAGCCCAATATGAGGAAACATAGATTTTAACCTTTTGGATTTTCAACATCTTAGACTTCTTTTCATGTAGCTTGCTGTAGGCTGACATGGCTTCAAACCTGCTTCATAGGCTTGTCCCCTGTGTTCTCTATGCACTCTGCCTGCTTGATTTTAAACATCTATAAATGTTGCAGTGGGTGGCATAGGAAAACATAGGGCATTTTTCTGTGGATACTTTAATTGCTAGACAGAGGCTTATGATGAAGTGCCAGTAAGAAATGGAAATCCAGTGAAACTTATTTATGTGGGGCTCAGCTCTTCTTTGTCATGTTTATTTTCAGCGCATCAATAAATAATGATTTATTAAGATTCTAATAAGACAAACAATATACAGTCCTTGCCTTCAAGGAGCTTATTCTATATTATAGAAAATAATATAGACACATTGTAATAAAAATATAAAATGTATAAAGAAGTGTGCATATTAATAATTAGTAATTGTATTAACAATAATATGTAATATTATCTTATGTGGAAAATTAAGATATTATTAGATCTTATACTTATATCCATACATTATAGATATAGTATATCTATAATTTTATATCTATAATTACATATTATATCTATAATTTTATATATCTATATATAGATATATATGTGGAAATTTTATATATCTATATATAGATATATATGTGGAAAATTAAGATATTATTAGATCTTATACCTATATCCATACATTATAGATATAGTATATAAAATTATATTATATCTATAATTATATATCTATATATTGTAATTATATCTATAAAAGATTATTTATATCTATAAAATATATCTATATCAATATTTATATTTATTATATCTATAAATTATATCTATAATTATATCTATAAAATACATATCTTTAGTCTTGCAATGATAGTCTGGTGGTTAGGATGGAAAAATATTGTCCCAATCACATACTCTCTTCCTTTTACAAATGAGAAATCTGAGGCTTGTAGCTTGCTTGTTCAAGATTATGTATTTTAGAAGTAGTAAAGTCAAAACTCAAACCCAGAGATCTTTTGTAAGTCCAGATGTCTTCATATTCTATCACATCTACTATTTTTTGATTTAAGGATTTCATACTGGCAGATATTAGAGATATTAGATATCCCACCATAAAGAAAAATCACAAGATTTTCTACCTGGTGGAATATCTTCCCGTGCTCCATCAGCAGTCCTCCATAAAAGTTCTTTGCAGCATGCTAGAAGTCTTTCTGTCATGGTTTTTGTACTTTGAGGCTTTTCAGCGGGCTCTCCACATTGTTCATCTGTTTGTCTTTCGCTCCTTGTCATTCTGTTGCCACCTCCTCTCTTTTTTTTAACCCCCAGTGTATACCTAGGGAACCCCTGGATAATGTCTTTGATTTTGTTAAATTATGACAAACTTTCAATAGAGAAAAACCTACCCATGTAGGGTCATCCTAGAAACATGCTTTACTTTTCTCCACTAACTTTAGATATTTCTATGACACTAGTAGATTAATTCTTCTGAATTTTCAGGAAGACAAAGATCTACCCAATTTTGCCTCAGAGTAGAGGGCTTGAGCTAGGTGGCTAGGGGAGAGAATGCTAGATTCATTGTCAAAAAGATTATTGTTTCAGTCATATCCAACTCTTCAAGACCTCAAATGGGGTTTTCTTGGCTTCTCCAGTCCATTTTATAACTGAGAAAACAGAGGCACACAGGGTTAAGAGACTTACCCAGGGTCACAGAGTTACTAAGGGTCTGAGGCCAGATTTGAAATCAAGAGGATGAGTTGTCCTGACTCCAGACCTGATGCTCTATCCACTGTACCACCAAGAAGACGTGAATTCAGATCTTACAAGCCTTACCAGAGAAACATTGATTAAGTAAGTGCTAGGAATATAAAGACAGTCTCTGCCCTCAAGGAGCTCACAATCTAAAGGGGGAGACAAGAAACAAGCGAACATGTGCAAGCAAATATTTGTACAAAATACAAAAATATTTGTACAAAATACAAATGTGTACAAAATACAAAAAAATGTACAGGTAAATAGGTAATAACCAACAAAGAAAAGACATTAGAATTCAAAGGAACTGAGAAAAGTTTCCTGTAGAAGGCAAGATTTTAGCTGGGACTTGAAGGAAGCCAGGAGGGGTACATAAGGAGAGAGTATGTAGTCCAGGAATGGGGTACAGCCCAAGAAAGTGCCTGATGCCAGCTGAGTATGAAAGCAGGGGTGTGAGATATAAAAATAAAACAGGAAAGGTGGGGAGGGGGCACTTGTCTACGAAGGGCTTTGAATGCCAAACGGGGGCTTTTATGTTTGATCCTAGAAGTGATACGCAGCCACTGGAGTTTATTAAGGGAATGACATGGTTGAACCAGCACTTTAAGAGCATCATTTTGGCAGATGAATAAAAGATGAATTAGAATGGGGAAAGACTGAAAGCAGGTAGACCCACCAACAAGCTATTGCAATAGTCGAAGCATGAGGTGGTGAGGGCCTGCATTGGGGTGGTGACAATTTCACAGGATAGAAGGGGACATATTAGAGAGATGTTTCAAAGGTTAAAACAATAATCCTTGGCAATAGATTGGATATGGGAGGTAAGAAAGATGAGAAGTTAAGGATGACACTGAAGTTGTGAACCTGGAGGACCGGGAGGCTAGCGATGCCCTCAATAAAATAGGGAAGTTTGGAAGGGGGGATAGAGAGGGAAAGATAATGAGTATGGATTTTAAAGATAATCAGTTCACTTTGTCCTAAGCAGAGCACATCCTGATTGTATATTATATAATATATTATGTAATTTCATTATATATAATAATATATATTATATGTATCTATTATAATATTACATATTATATAATTATATATTCAGATATCTTAAAAATGGTTGGAGATGCAACAGCAGAGTTCTGAAAAGAGGTTAGTGCTAGACAAATATGTTTGGATATCATCAGCAGAGAGTTGCTAACTAAATCCATGGGAGTTAATGAGATCGCCAAGTGAAATAGTATGGAGGAAAAAGAGAAGGTCCACAACAGAAACTGGTGGAGCACCCTGTGCTCGGACACCCTAGAGAAAACAGAGTATCAAAGAGAAGAGAATGATTGAAAATGTCTCAGTCTGCAGAGACATCAAGAAGAAGGACAACTGAGAAAAGGCCGTTGAATCTGGCAATTAGGATAACTGGTAAATTTGGATAAAGTCATTACGATGAAATGATAAGATTGAAAGCTGGACTCTAGGGAGTTAAGAAGAAAATGAGAGAATAAGAAGTGGAGGCACTTAGGTGTAAATATCTTCTTATACAGAAAGAAGATAATTGAGCCCATAGGAACTGATGTCATCAGAGAATTAAAAAAAAAAAAGGGTTCTTACCCTAGAGTCCACAGACAGATTTCAGGGAATCTGCTTATTCTCACTAATCTCTAATGGGAAATTTAATACTTCCTTCAGTCATTAATTTAAAAATTATTCTGAGAAAGGATCATAGATGTGTTACCAAATGGATCTATAGCACAGAGAAAGGTTAAGGACCCTTGATGTAAAGAGAGAAAATGAAAAGCGTCCAGTCCAGAACCCTAGGTGCAGTCATGCTAACGTGGTAGGAAATAGACATAGGAGGACTTGGCAACTAGGCAGTGCAGTTGAAAGAATGTTGGATTTGGAGTCAGAAAAACCTAATTCAAAGCCTGCTTCATAAATTTACTGTGTATCCCTGAATAAGTCACCTAGCCTCTCTCAGACTCAGTGTCCTCTTCTGTAAAATTGGGATCATATTAGCTGGAGTCTACCTCACAGCATTGTTGCTGTTACATATACTAAAATAGTATATGTAAAACACTTTGAAAAACTTAAAACTCTATATAAATCCTAGCTATTATAGTTCTAGATTTGGCCCAGAGCAGACACTATTTTTTCCTAATAGTGGGCCACATAATTTGAAATCTATATGCATTCAGTCCACATGAATGTTTTCCAATTACAATGACTAATTGAGCCAAGCCATCTAGCTTGACACCTAGAAACAGTCAATTGTACAACAGTAGCTCTGGGCAGATGATTAGGCCTGACTGTCCTACAAGTTTATGTCTTCTAACTAATTACTTTACTCCTAAAATCGCAGCCAAACTGTCTTTGTACTGCAAAGCACCTCACAGATCCTTGGAATCTAGAGCTTTAAACAACATTTGGTAAAATAAATTTTGGAGTAAGTGTCTAAAGAAAGAGGTATCAGCAGTATGGACTTCAGAACACCTCTTATCCCCCTCCTCCCTCAAACACATTTAGAACAAACCTTAGAGAGTCATTCAAATCTGCTCTCAATGAGTATTTCCAGCCTTGTATCTTACATGGCATTTGGGGACTAGGGAAGGGGGAAGATATCAGTTATATAGGGATCATTCTCAGGTAATATCTCTCTTTTTAAAATTTTGTTTTAAATATTATTTATTTTAAATATTCTTTAAAAAGACTGAGTTCCAAATTCTCTCCCCCCACCCCCTACAGCTCCTCCTCCACTCATTGGGAATACTGACAATATGATAAATCAATTACCATGAACTTCCTTCTTTCTGCGTATAACTCAGGCTAGAGTCAAAACTCAATTTCTCACCATTTCCTGGACATTTCTTGTACTTTTCCATCACTATTCCTTAGTTTATACTGTTCATTCCTTAGAAAACTCATCCTGCCAGCTTATTTATTTAATGGCAATCTTATACCCTGCCCACAAGGCCTAGCACTACTGTTCCCTTCTCCACAAAGCTTTGCCTTATCCTCCCCATCTCACCCCAACCTGGAACCAATCACAGCCTCCTCTGAAATTCTACGCCATGTTGTTTGCTCCCTTTTCATCAGATTTAAAGCCCACAGCCTTGTCATTCATAGTAGTGTTTTATTACCACTAATAGATTATAAGGCCATGAAGAACAAGAATGCTTCTTGTAGTATTTGGTGCTTAAGTTGTAAATTGCTCAGTAAAGTAATTTTTAAAAAAGACACTCAACAAATATTTTTGTCTGAATGAATGATAATAAAGTTCTCCACCAGAGACGTGTTCATGTTAGACCTGTGTTAGATACTTTCCTAGCACATCATGTCAAGATGATGAAAATAATTGCTTTGTGACCCAGCTAATTGCAACAGTTCTGCAAAAAGCCAGTAGGTAGGTAGAGTATGTATTAGCACATTCATATTAAGCTGAGAAAACTGAGGCTCAGAAGTTAAATGATTGAGAAAGGATTTAAATTCAGGCCTATTCCCAATGCAGTGCTATTCTCACTCTACTATACTCAGAAAGAAGGGCAGTAAATTATTTCCCTATCCTCTGCAACTAGAAAACTCTTTTGCATCACTTTGCAGCTCCAAAAAAGAGAGAATTCCCAGACTTTCCCAGATAGAAGGCCAACTAGCCTCACTCAACCCTGAACAAGACTCCCCTCTTGCACATACTCAACAAGTGGTCACCTAGTTTTCACTTAGAAAGAGATATCAGTGAGCTCATTATACTTTATTGTGTGTGTGTATACACTAATACATAATATATAATGTATATACTATACTGTGAAGAAAGCTTTCCTTAAATCAATTCTATATACTTTTCTTTGAAATATCTGCCCATTATTGGTGATTTCTCCTCCAGAGCTAGAACTGAGCTGACCTTGTAGTCATGACATTGGAAGAGTTCCAAAGAGGAGTGCAATCAGGTAGCCCTTTCAGCATGGCATAGTGGAAAGAAGCGGAGGTATGGACCCAAAAGCTGGCTTTTGAGATTTACCTCCATGAGTGTGTGATTATAGGCAAGACCTTTGTAAGCCTCAGTTTTCTTATCTGTAAAATGGGAGGGGGAAACAGTAAATAAAATCATTAGTGTTTACTACGCAGGATCATTGTGAAGCTTGAGTAAGATCTTGTGTGTAACATGCATTGTAAACCTCAAAGTACTATGTAAGTCCCAGCCTTTATCATGTATTCTTTTGTCTAGCAAATTCTAGCTTATCAATGAATATTAAAACAGTTTTCTCCGCACACCCCCAATAATATTCACAATTCATTCTCATGATGAAAATTGGAGCCAAAGTGAGCAATACGTAATTCATCTCCAAGTCTGCTCTGAGCCATAATTTTAATGGGACTCTATGTGATCTGTGTCTGTAACAAATACATTAGTAATGCCATTTCCCAGAATTAATGCCTAAAGTACTGCATGAGTTGTAGAGGTGGGGTTCAATTACATTTGCATGAATGGGAGAACTGGGCATATTAGAGGCACCATAATGTTTTGCAAAATGCAAAATTCTCAAGTCACCTAGGATATGATTCAGGACAGCCAGGTCCCTCTACAAGGGTCAATAGGCAGTCAGCAGAAATCAAAACACAAAGCAAATCATTTTCCTGGGATTTAGAGTGAAATTGAACTCATGAGTTATATATGTTACAAACCTCTTCAGATCATTTTTCATTGGTCTTTCCACACATAATAATGAATTAGATTATGAAATTCTAGAAAGGCAATGTAATATTCCAAGTTTGTTTCTTACAGTAAAAATTCCATCCATTTTATAGGGATAATTATGGGAAGGTCCCACAACTTCTGGCTTTCAAATTTAGCTATAAGAATAGAGAAGGACTTAGAATATGACGTTAAAGACATGACTTCAGGTAGCTTACTGGATGGCTAAGAGTACTAGACTACAGTACCTTAGGGAAATATTTAATTCAGGATAACACAGACAGACACATAGAGAAAATCACTTAGGTAATTAGATTCCTGAAAGCTCCATTTCTCTGCCATGAACAAGTTCCCAATGGCTTTCTTATTCTTCCTCTTTTCAACACACTTGGCTCTTTACCTACAGCATCAGGATGAGTTTGAACAACATCATCCCAGCCACTTAACTCCCCCTACCTCTATGTACTTCTCTCAGGCAGTCTTGGACTTGGGCAGAGACTGATATATCATTAGGGCTATTAGCAATGTTTTCTGCCTTCCTGTTCTCATGGCAGAACGGCAATGCCTTGGAATTACAGTAATAGAATATCAATCAGGATGTTAAGAAGGTACTATAACAAACTCCACAGAGGAGGCTGTGTGGGTGGGTGGATAGAAAACTGGGCCTAGAGTCAGGAAGACCTGAGTTTAAATTTGAACTCAGACACTTACTATCTGTGTGACCCTAGGCAAGTCACTTAACCTGCATTTAACTTGAAGGACTGGAGAAGGAAATGGTAAACCACCCTAGTTTCTTTGCCAAGAAAACCCCATGGACAGTACTGGTGTTCTATGGTGCACAGGGTCAAGAAGAATATGATGTTACTCAAAGCAGCAACAAAGCTAACTCTAGGACAGTTCTTGGGTATAATAAATTAGAACCCCTTTATTAATGAATGAAATAATTGAATCATAGAATTTCATAATCAGAAGAAACTCCAGAGGTCATCTGGGCTAGCTCAAATGTACCTAGAAAAGGGTCACCTCTACAATATACTCCACAAATAGTCATCCCAGCTCCACTCAGAGATTTCCAGTAATGAGGAACTCTCCTAAGGCAACCCATTATATTTTTGGATTGCTCCCTCCAGGAGGAAGGATCTGTGAGGGTAGGATGAAGAGAATGTTCTTTAAAAAGTTTCCAAACTCTTATTTTGGATTTATATAAAGCCTATAGTCATCTCTTTTTTTATTTTTGTATAGAAGATCTTAAAATGGAAGAGACCTTAGAACACAGAACTCCCAATATTCTCCAGTCCTTGCCTTGCTAAGATCTATTACCTTCTCAGATTCCAAGACTCCTTTGAATTACAGCAGTTTTTATTGTGGAGATGAGTCTTACACTGTCTCTCCTGCCTTTCCATAAGCCAAGAACTGCAGTGTATTTGGGGTCAAAGGACTTGGATTTGAATTGCAATTCTGTCATTATTTAACTCTGTGTCCTCATCTGTAAAACAGGATTATTGTGAGGAAAGGATCTCATAAACCTTAAAGAACTATGTATGAAAATATCACTAGAAATAATAGTGTTATCTGCAAGTTTGTTAGGATTCATATTCATATAAAACATAGAGCTGTACTAGAAGGAATATAATCAAGTGATAAAGATTTTAATAACACATTCATTCAGTGCTTTAAATTTTAGGAAGCATTTTCTCCATAAGAATACAAGTATTATTATCCCCATTCAACAGATGGGATATATTTGCTGCCGGCATGAATTGAAGAGATAATGGAAGAGATTCAGAACAGAGTCCATGTTGAAGAGAAATTCCATAAGATGGTAAGTCTTCAACCTTTTCTTCCTTTCAGTTGGCATAGTCATGATGGCATTAAACCCTGGAACACTGCAGATCCTCCTAATTCAGATCCATGATCGTTCAGAAGGGCTTTGCCCAGCTATCCATACTGGAAAAAAAAAGTACTGACCAGACTATGATGAGGAGTTGGATGGACAGAACTATAGAGACACTTCACCAGTGCTGGCATGTGTGTGTGTGTGTGTGTGTGTGTGTGTGTGTGTGTGTGTGTGTGTGTATCTTGGGCAGACTTTACAAATGGACAATGAGTGGGACCCAGAATTTAACAGGAAGAAGGAAAGCTAGATTGCCTTTGGGAAATAACAAAATGATTTTGAACACTCCAATCTTCTCTTTGGAACAAAAACAATGCCAATATTCTATCAAGGATAACATATGGCTATGAGTCATGGAACACAAAAAACTCCAAAGAATAAGCTTGAGGATTACACAAAGGCTCAATGAAAGGTACATGATAGGTGTGAGTATACATTAAAGAAAAGACATTATGAAGAGGCACTCTAAAGGTTCTTACCTCAGGAGTACATATACTAAAACTGGAATGACACAGAGTAGATTAACATGACCCCAGTGTAATGATGAAAACTCATGAAGTACTCCATATTCCTGGACTCAGCATGTGGATGAAGACACATCTATTTTGGATAACCAGCTTGGGAATTTTTTTTGTTTGACAAGGCATGTTTGTGACAAAGTAAGGTATACATATTTTTTTCTTCTTCAATGGGGGATCAGGTTGGAGGGCATGGAGGAGAGAAGGAAGAAATAAGAATTTTTATAGCACCTACGTACCAAGTGGTATTAAATCATAGGAGAGAGAGATCACTTATAGCTGAGAGATCAAGGAACACTTCATGGAGAAGGTGGTATCTGAGATGGGATTCCTCCTTGATAATTTCAAGACCATAATGTACCAATTACCCTGTTGGGCTAAGAATTAAAGTACATTCACAAATGAAGTGAAGGTCCCTCTTTACTATAATTGGGGGCAAAGTGAGTTCTACTTCTTCATACATGTGTCAGAATGAGGAGGGTATGGATAGATGGATGGTGGCCCATCAGGAAACAGCTATCTGGATGCCCAAGTGTGAACCATGTTTCTGCTTCACTCTATGAATTTTATGTTTTGCGCTTAGCCAAGATTCAAGGAAGGCCATATTTCGGAATTACTTATCATCAGGCTGACTAGCTAGCTATTAGAAACATGACCCTCCCCTCAAAGGAGTTTGTATGTGTCACATTTTATGGTTCCTGAGTGTCTCAATGAAAATTAATTCCCACTCCATTCCTGACACTGAAGTATCTTCCATTTCTGGATAATTCAGTAAAAAGTGATCAGCCAATTCAATTTAAGAAACACTTACTAAACACCTGCTATAGGTAACATATTATTCTCATACAAAATTAGAAAGACAAAATTAAAAGCCACCTCTGCTCTCAAGAAACTTAAATCCTCCTGTGGAATTTGTCAAGGAAAAATCACCGCCACTATCTCACATTTCCATGATGTTTTAAGATTCACAAAGGGCTTCCCTCAAAACAAACTCATGTAAGAATTTTGTTTCCATTTTCAAATTGAGGAAAATGAGCCCCAAAGGACCAAACAGGAACTGAACCATTATTTTTTTTTTCATTTTCATACTCTGAGCCCTGAGTCACGTGACCTCCGCATAATAGGCTCCTAACAAATGATTATGGGGTGTTAATTTCCTTTTCAGTTAAAAGTCACATGAATTGGTTGCATGAACTTGAGCCTTAGTCAAAGCTCAAGGAACCTTCTGTGCCTTGGTTTTCTTAGCTGTAAAAATTAATGGAGTCAGACTGGATGATCTCTAAGGCCTTTTTTTGCTGCAATGTTCCGTGAGATGTATGTGGCTTGATCATAGGTTCAACAAGAGAGTTTGAGGTAGGGTGGATTCTGGAGTCAGAGAAGGTAGCCTTCTTATCCCCATTTTACAAATGAGGAAACTCAGATTTAGAAACACTGTGATTGATCAAATAGCTGTGGGAAGGTGCCATTTATTTGTACTCAGTCCACATCCTAGATTTTTTCCCCTCACTTCAGGTGGTAGAAGATGCCCCAAGACTTCGGAAGAACTGCTTTAGTTGAATACCCAGAAGCATTAAGTTGTCAGGATGACTAGAAGCCTGGAGTTACCAGGCTTCGATTTCTAGCCAAGGTGTAGCCAAGTTACTTTTCTCAGAAATAGTTCAGTGACTCACTTTGCTCTAGTGTTCTGTGATAACTGCCTTATATTTGTAAATCTCCAGAGTTGCAGAGTAAGCTTATGAGGCATTTGACTAGGGAGGATGGTACAACAGTAACATCACCCAAAACAGCAATATGCACATGATGTGCAATACTTTCTTCATAGCCATTCCGGAAGTTTGGTGGTGCAATGATGATCGTCTTTATTTTACGGATGGGAAATTGAGGTTTGGGGAGGTTAAAGGATTTGCCCATGGTCACACAGTTAGCAATAAGATGGACTTAAAACAGATTTCTGATGTCATATATTCCACTTTTCCTGGTTGGTGTTCACTTGTTCAGTCACATCTGACTTTAAGTGACCCCACAAACTTTCTGTCCAGGGGATGTTCTTGGCAAAGATACTGGATAGTTGACCAATTCCTTCTCCAGTATGTCCCCATTTTATAGATGATGAACTACGGCAAATAGGGGTTAAGTTACTCATCCATAGTTGCACAGATACTAAGTGTCTAAGGCCAGATTTGAACTGTGCTGCATTCTTTCCACCATACCCTGCTACTGTTAAGGGCATAGGTTCAAACCAAAAAAAAACAAAACAAAAAAAAAACAGAAAAAAAAAACAAATAAAAAAACACCCACTGAACTTGGTGAAAGGTAAGAGGAAAGCAAGGAAAAAGGAAAAATCAAAGGTGACTCTAAAGTTTCTAGTTTAGAATAAAGGTGGTACCAGTGATAGGATAATAATAATACTTATTATTTTATTTATTTTTTGAGAGGCAGTTAGGGTTAAGTGACTTGCCCAGAGTTGCACAGATAGTAAGTGTCTGAGGCTGGATTTGAATTCAGGTCCTCCTGACAACTCCAGGTGCTCTATGCACTGTGCCATGTAACTGCCCCAATAACCGTTATTTATGAAGCATTTTGAAATTTCTATATAGCCCTTTACATACATCATATCTTTTGAGCCTCCTAAAATCTTTGTGAAGTAAGTAGTATGAATATCATTATCCCCATTTTATGGTTGAGGAGACAGAGGCTCAAAAACTGAGGCTCAGTTACTTACTCAAGATTGCATTAATATTAAGTTGCAGTCAGAATTTTAACTCCTGTCTCCTGACCTGAAATTTAATGCCCTTTCCATTATATCTCAGCTGCCTCAGAAGAAGGGAATTGGGCAAGAAAGCTACTTTATACGAGAACATTTATCCACACTATTGAATAATTGTTCAAATTTTTGTCAGACTCTCAGTAGATCAGGCTCATTTCAAAATTCATGTCTGTAGTTATGTGTGCAGTTGTACAGCTAGGCCTGCTTTCTTCCTTGTAAGTTAACTGTGGTCTTGCTGGCACAGTGCAGAGAGGATGAAGAATGTAGTGAGCTGGGCATCGTGGCATCATGGCATCATGGCACATCCTTGCTCTGGGGATGTGGAGGCCAGCAGACCTCTTGACCTGAGGACTTCTGAGCTGCAAGAGGGGTCATTCAGTCAAGTGCTTGCTCTAACTTCAACACTGATATGTTGGGAGCTGGAAGCCTGGGGGTCACCAGGTTGCCTAAGAAGGGATAAACTGGCCCAGGTTGGAAACACTCAAAGCTCCTAGATCGCTAATGGGATCAGGATCGTTACTTCCATTCTGGGTGAGGTAGGGAGACCTGGTCTTTCAAAAAGTAGAGAAAGAAAGTAGTGAATTCAAAAATCACTCTTTAGACATCAAAGTCCTTTCAATCCATGAGCAATTCAGGTAAAATAACTTGACAGAAAATGCCTTTGCAAAAAGTGGGTTTAACAACATTTACTCCATGACCTTGCCTTCTGGTTAGTTAGCTTGATTCATTAGAGTCCATGTTAATGAGGTCAAAGTCATAGATTCATATTCATGTGGTCAAATTGACTTTATTCTGTGTTGCAGTCATGTGAAACATCCATAACTCTGACCAGTTATCTTACAAATGCCTATCATTCACTAGGGAAAATGGTCAGGGAAGTGTGGATGGATCCATATACTCCATCCCCATTATTGGAGGTCTTCCCTTCCCAGCTTGATTTTTTTTTTCTAATTAAAGGGGTCATCCCTTTACTTACTTCTTAAAGAGGCCTATTCACTGAATGGGTGTTACCTCACTTTAAGTGAGTACCTGAAAAGAACTTAAGCCTAAAAGGGCCAGCATCTCCCATTGCATCCTGGGCCATCTCCAGTCATTCTGATGAATATCTGGTCACTGGATCCAGATGACTCCAGAGGAGATAGTGAGGCTAGCGACCTTACACAGCCCTCCCTCACTCAAATCGAGTCATGTCACCATTTCCCTGATGTCATGGTCCTCTTCAAAAATGAAGGACAAACCCACCACCATACTGGAAAATGAAACTTCAAAGTATATATTTTGTAGATGATAAGTTAGTGTCATCATTTTTAAGTACAAACTTTGGAATCCATGAATACCTTTACATGATTCTTATATGAATTGCTCATCACCTAAAACCCCAAAATGGGGTCATGGAGAGTCAGCCAGAAAGCAGGTGGTGTGGGAGAGAGAGGAGAGAAAGTACTCACAGGGCATGTCAGAATCAAGTGTAGAGAGTCAGGGACAGCTTCCACAGAGCAATGAAAGAGTGGATGTGGCTGCTTTGAGAATGTTTCCTTAAAATGAACATTCAGGGAGGAATTGCCTAATCAGATGAAGGGTCTCAGAGGCCCAAGGATGTTCAAGCATGAAAAGACTGCAAGAGGCTAAGGAATTTGCTAGGATGAGGAGGCTACTGGGAAATGATAACAAAAGTGTTTTCCTGGGTGAGAAGGCTTAGCAAGTGATGGAGAAAGAAATCTATGTGGTCAAAAGTAAGAATGAAGGAGTAGGATGGCTGTATTGGGGACTTTTTATTAATATGGATATCTTGGGAGGAATAAGAACATGGACTTTACATTTGCTCTTCCCAACTTTCACCTTCTTGGTTACATCCCATTGTAACCAAGTCACTGAAATTCTTTGAATTCTGATTCCATCATGCAATATCTTAGTTCTCCCTCACAATTCTTTGTCATTTACAGATTTTATAAACACATTTTCTAGGGCAGCATCTAAGTTACTAATAAGAATATTGAACAAGACAACAAAGCTGAAAACAAAGTTCTAAAGCCTAGGCACTAGAGATTCCCCTCTTGGTTCAGATCAGTCACTAATCAATTGTCCTTGGGTGCAATTGTTTAACCTATTTTGAATCCACCCAACTTTAGTATAATATAGTCTATTTTTTCTCCATCTTCTCCATGAGGATGCCGTGAAAGAAACTTAAATGACTTGCTGAAATGAAGGTATACTATGACTACAACATCTCTCAGATCTTCCAGTATTTAGCAAAACAGCTGACACATAGTCAGTGTTTAATAAATTCTAAATGACTGACTGACTAAATGGAAATTGAGATTAGTTTGGAATGAATTCATGCTGGAATGAATTCATGCTGGTTCCTACCAATCACATCTTTCCAAGTATCACAAACTCTCTACTTAATAATCTGTTCTGGAATCTATAGCTTCTGGAAGTCAAAGTCAATTTAACAGGTATATAGTTTACAAAATCCACCTTCTCCCTTTCCAGGGTTGGAACGTGTCTACCTCCATTCTCCAGGAACCTCTCACTTCCTCCACAATTTCTCCAACATCATCAAAAGCTAAGCCTATCAGCAAGCTCCATCAGCTCCCTGAGGATGGCATTGATCTGGGTCTGGAGATCTGAGTAATTTACAGCAGCTTGCTGCTTTCTCACTATCTCCTCACCTGCCTTAGACTTCAATTCACTTTTAACTATGTTCATTTGACTCTTTCTAGTCTGAAATTGTAGTCAAGAAGAGATTCTCCCTCAGTAAGCGCTCTGCATTATACCATGGAGTCCTGTTAATAGCTTCATCCTCTGCTTGTTTTTGGCATTCTCTCTCCTGAATGATACTGGTGATGAGTGAAGAATAGGACAGATTGCCTCAAAGCTCATTTGCTCGGTCATTCAGCAGCTCTCCCCTTTCATCTCCCCTTCCCTGCAATGGAAACTAAAGAGATTATTCACTTTAAGAGTACTATTATATATGCATATATATGTGTATAGATATATTCCTACTCATACGTACAAATACACATGTATGCACTATAAACATACTTTTGTTGTCGTTTGGTCCTTTCAGTTGTGTTCAACTCTTCATGACCCCATTTAAGGTTTTCTTGACAAAGATAGTGGTGTAGTTTGCCATTTCCTTCTCTAGTTCATTTTACAGTTGAGAAAACTGAGGCAAACAGGGTTAAGAGACTTGCCCAGGGTCCTACAGATAGTAAGTGTCCAAGGCCAGATTTGATCTCAGGAAGATGAGTCTTCCTGAGTCCAGGTCCAGCACTTTATCCAGTATACCACCTAACAGTCACCCATGCACACACATGCACACACACACACACACACATATATATGCAACTATGTGTGAACACACTATATGTACAAATACATATACATATGAATACATACTTATGCAAATACACATATACATACCCATATACAAAACCAGCTAGGGTAGTTAATCAGTCGATAAGCATTTATTAAGTGCCTCTTAGTACTGGGGGTACAAAAGGACCTTCCAGTGGGGGGGAGACAACATGTAAACAAACGCGCAAACAAGCTACATACAGAATAAATAGGAAATAATCTATAGAGAGAAGGCACTGAAAAGAGGCAATTTCCCCATATGGAAAACATCATAAAAGGTGGGATTTTAGCTGGAACTTGAAAGAAGTCAAGGAAACTAGGAAGCAGAGATGAGGAGAGAAAGTATTCAAAATGGTCAGAACTGAAAGATGGAGTGATTTGGGAACAGGAGAAAATGAGGGTCTTTGAATTGAGGAGTGTGTATGGGCATGGGGTGTAAGAAAGTCTTGGAAGGGCTGGCTTAGGAAGCTGGGTTTCATGACCTTAAGCTGTGCAGGCTGACCTGCCACAGGATCTATATCTTCAGGTTTGGGAACAAAAGCTCGGCTCCTCATCCCCACGTTATTGCCAGAGTGTTTTCTGGGCTGTTATTAGCATCATGATGGAGGATAAGTAAACCCAGGAGTGGAATGTGTCAGGGAAGAGGACAAAGCTGCTTATTCCTTTCTCTGGCAGAAGCTCATCCCCGTGACATGTGCCATACATCACAATCTAATCTTTCCCGGTTGAGCCCACAACAGAAGGGGCCATTGATTAAATGTTAACCTCATGGTTCCATATGTGGAAATATCCCTATTGGAATGCTATTGCAGCAAAGCAAAGCAAAGAAGGGTAGCCAGTGTGCCAAAGGCCTATTGTGAGGAAAATCAGTGATTGAGGATTTGAAATGATAGGAAATAGAAATAAAATTGGAGACCAAGGTGTTCCAGAGCCAGTTTGCAATGGGTCAAGCCAGTCTTCCCACCCCACCTGCTCCTAGTCGCCTACGTAAGTCCCTTCCTGGCAGGGCTAAATTGTCAACTGGCCATATGCCTGGTGACCCATGTGGTATCTTGCCCTTTTTTGTCTTCTTAAAATGAGGGGAAAGAGGTAGAAGCACAGAAGCCAGCTGGCTATTGACTCCATGCCTTTGTTGCCAACTTGGAGTGGCACGGCAAGGATTTTCTCTCTGTGAGATACAGTCTTGGGGAAAAGAATCACTTCCCTAACCTTCGTTACCCCTCCTCACAGTTAATCATTGTCTTAACAGAACAGCCCTCATGATTAGAGGACTGAAGGTTGATTCTGGATATATTGTGTGCCATCTTTGTGTCCTGCAAATCACTGTCTCCCTTGGGGTCTCAGTTTACTCAGTGATAAAATGAAGCCGTTTGGATTATCCTTATATTACTTATTGGCTTTCAATATATGAATACTCTGAGTTCTGCTCCCTAAAACAAAACAACCTGAGGAAGGTTTATAATACAACAGGCTCATTTATAGAAAGACGCAAACAAAAATAATACAGCTTGAAAGTCTGAGGAAAGGGAAGGGCGGTATGGATATCTAAACAGTACCAACGTGGATGCACTCTAATCACGTTTCCAAGTATCAAAGGAGATAAACTGAAAGAGAATCAAAGGGCAAAAGAACCATTAGGAAGCAAAAATTTGGGGAAAACCATAATTTCTAGCATAAGAAACCCTGGATCAGGAGTGGGCACCTGAATTGGAGTCCTCGCTCCTTCATTTACTCTCTACGTGACCTCAGGTATTTTAGTTCACCTCTCTGAGACTTAAATGTCAAATCTGAAAAGTGGGAAAGTTGGTTTAGATACTGTCTCAAAAACTAATAATCTAGCTCTAATGGTCTTTACTGTGTCTCAGATATGGATTAGGGATATCCAGGCTTCTTCTTCCTCAGGAATTGGACCTACTTTTTTAAGAGCTGTTTATACCTACTAGACTCTTCCTAAGACTCAAGGACTATTTCTAATGGGTTGATGTGAGTAAAGGCAAAAAAATAAAGAAAAAGAAAAAAGAGTTTTATTATATCAACCTTAAGATGATTTTGTAGGTAATGACTTTTGCCTAGTTTGATCCTCTCTAGACTCTCCAGATGGTTTATGGATTGAAATGAGAAGTATGGTTCTTCTGAAATAAGTGAGTAAGGAATGAGATTTTACAAGAAGAAAGGAATTTCTTTTATCTTCTTCAATAAACATTGTACTCCATGATCCAGAATGATCTGGAATAGAATCTCCTGTTTAATCACAAGATCTTGGTTTTAAAACTGGAAAAGACATTATAGATATTTTAGACCAACCCTCATTCAACAGATTAAGAAACTGAGGCCCAGAGAACTTAGGTAACTTGTCCAAGATCCCATGGGTCATAAGCGGTAGAGCTGAGATTTAAACTCGGTACTCTGGCTCTCAATCTGGTACTTTCCTACTAAACCGGGTTGCCAGTACTCTACCCTGAATGAACCTGGGTTACGTATTTTCAAAGAACAAGGATACAATGAAATTCATTCAGTAGTATCCCAAAGGAGCCAGGGATGCAAGTATTAAGTAGGACCACAAGATACCAACCTGTGAAGGCTGAAGTAGCTGGTTTGAATCAAGGCCTCCGAGAGCTGTGGACAAGAGCCATCTTCCTCGAGGTATAAGCTGACCTTATATTACCTCCCTCAGGAATGGCTGATTATGGACGCTATATAAAACACAGAGTTAGTGGTCATTTCTCAAGAACAATTAAAATAAAAGCATAAGAAATGGGAAAAAGGATGTAAGAAAACAGCCCCAAGAAGGAAGTGGGATAGCACTTACAGCCAGGGAATTAAGGAGGCCACCTCCCATGTAGATCTGGGTGGTGAAGAGCTTGATTAGAAAGAACTAAAGGAGACCTGAGCCAAGGTTGAGCTAAGGGTTTACTTGCTAGTACTCTCTCCTTCCTTGTCTAAGGTTGTTTCATTACAGAAGAAGAGGACTGCAGAATGGTCAGGCTGGAAGAGATTTTTAAAATCACCTAGCCCACTCCTGTCCTGATAACTGAGCAAAATACGGGGGCCACATAACACGGACAAAAAAAAAAAATCTGAAAACCCAGAGAACCTGGGTTCAAATACCACCTCTCTTACCACTTGCATTACCTTGGGCAAGTAATATAATTGTAATAACAAGGAGGAGGAGGAAGCAAACTAAAGGAAAATAAAATAGCTAATATTGATATAGCATTTATGTGCCAGGCACAGTGGTAAACACTTTACATTATTATTTCATTCCATCCTTACAATGGCCCTTGGAGATAGATGCTATTATTATCTCCAATTTACCAATTAGGAAACTGAGGTAAATAGAGGTTAAGGGACTTACCCAGGATCACACAGCTAATAAGTAACTGAGGTCAAATTTGAATTCAGGTCTCCCTGATTCTAGCCCTGGAGCTTTATATATTCTACCAGCTAGCTGTCTTAATCATCTAACCATTCTGGGCCTTATATAACTCATCTGTTAATATGAGGGAGATTTTGTATGTATATGTGTTATATTGTGTATGTATGTGTTATATATGCATATATGCACATATACATACATACATATTTCCAAAATGAATACAGGCTAGTTTGAGGGAGAAGGAGGAATTTGCAGTTGGGAGAATGAGGAAAGGCTTCATATAGAAGATAGGCCTGAACATAGTTTTTAAGGAAGTCAGGGATCCCCAAAACGCAGAGGTAGGGAGAAAGGCCAGCATGATCCTAAAACACCAAAGCATGGAGATGAGACACAGCCAGAGAAATAAGGTTGATTCACCTTGGCTGCTGTAGCTACCTTTTGACCAACCCTGCCCTCCAGAAGCTTATGTTCTAATGGAGACACACATATATGGAAATGGTGGTTGGGGAGTCATAGGGGTGGTAAGCCAGAAGTTAGTCAAATGGCAAAGTTTTATCCAAAAACAGTGGTAATATACTATTGATTTGATTACTGAGCCCAAGTATGAAACTGAGGGACTGAAGGGGTAGGTGCACACGTGTGTGTAGCAGCAAAGCAGAAGGCAAGCTAAGGTAGATTGCTATTTGTGAAGCACAGACTAACTTGATGTAGAGGGCCAGAAGACTGGATTCACCAGTTAAGACAAATGGGCCCACTGTGGGGATTCCTAAGATGTCTATTTCAACCCCTCTAGCAAATGAGGGGATTTTTTTCTGATGGTTTTGTCTAGAGGTGCTGTTTAGATGGAAAGAAGAACACTGACAGTAAGGGAGATGGGAAGATGGGCAGGGTGGGTAGCTGTATGTTATATGATGTTGAGTAGGACCTCAGAGACCAGTGATGTTCAAAACCCTCATTAGTACCTAACTAGTAGCAGAGCCAAGACAAGAACTCAGTCCAGAGCTTTTTTATGTGAGTACAGTACTCATAGTTCATACAGGAAACCGAGTTTGATGCCCTTTCTTTTGGTCTTTACTCCCCAGTGCCTTCTACATAGTACAAGTTGAACTATAATCAATAGACCTATTAACCCAGGATATACATTTTTGAAAATTTTACATTGTCTTCATTTATGTTACTGGAAGAATACTGTTGTCTTCCAGTTTCCCCAAATATGTGTGCCGCATCTTAAGTGAGGAAACAATTGCATCAGCATACTCATGGCTTCTTTACTTAAAAACATATCACAGAGGTTGGATTTTCCATATTTTTTTTTTGTAAAATAAAACAAAGCAGAAACAAATACAAAAACTATTGCTCTTCTTAGATCTTTACCATCTAATATGTAACATAAGCTTGTATATTTTCATTTCTTGCTGAAATTTTTATGAAAGGAAGAATTTCTCTTATCTCCTGAATTATATAATCTAATTCCACAAATGCTTTATCTTCTATAACACAAGTGTAATTGGCAAATTTGGGTCCAGGCTATCCCCATAAGATACTTCAGATTAAGATCTCTAAGGTTTTGCTGAATAGCCAACCCCTGCAGTGAAAGATTCTGGAATAGATTCCCCTAAAGTGTTTTGACTTTTGGCAAGCTTTTCCCCTGTGCTGTACAACAATGGTTTTATTCAAATCAATGCAAATTAGAAAAGCCCTTGACATTTTTCCTTATCCAGCCATAAAAAATTCCAAGTAGCAGGTGTCGGCTTTATTTCAACCAGCCAGAAAATGTGTTCCTTTTTCTTTCTCAAGTTTCTAGCAAATTCTGTCCAAACTTTTACAGTCAAGAGAAATAGGACATTGATCTGGCACATAAAACTGACCGGGTTTTTGCCCTGAAGTAATGTGTTTGGCATCTGTTTTGTAGAGATTTGAAGAGCATCTTAAAACAGATCCTCAAGGACACCAAACACCATCTCTCTTGAAGGGTGCCCATAAATCAAATCACTCCTTCCCACTATCTTCCCCCCACTGCTTTCAACTTTATCTTGAAATAACTGTTTACCAGTGCTAGACACTGGTAACTCTTTGAGGACTGTTCATTGGTACATGCTGTGACATTTCTTATTTATTGAAACCAGTGAAATTCCATCTGGGTTAAATAAGGGGGAAGAGGAGGAGGAAGAAAGTCCCACCAAGTTAGCAGTTTATGAAATGTGTTACTGGAGAGTGCCAAAGTAGTAAAGTTTATGCATTCTGTGGTTTTCTATAATTTTATGCAAAAAGAATGAAAATAATATCTTGGGCTATTAACTTAGACTCACAGAATCTCATAGAGGCAAGGGACAGTAAGAGGTCATTTAGTCCAAGATGCTAATTTACTTTCTGGTTCATCTGTGATTTACTGCAGGGCAGTACCAGCAAGGTGTCTCTGCAATCATGATCCAGGACCATGTCTCTTTTAAAGCTCTATTTACATGAGTGACATATATTTGGATTCCATAAAATTCAAGAAGATCAGCAAACTTTTTTCTTCTATATTAAACTACCTTCTCAGTGATTCAGAAGCAACTTTATCTTTAGAGAGCCAAACCCAAGTAATCCAATTCAATCCAAGATTGAATAAATGATCTTTGAGGTTAAAAGTAAGGTGGACCCTATTCTACATACTCTCGATGTTGGTGATTGCATAGCCACCTTTGTATTATGGGGAGACTCTAATACACAGGAAACCGAGCCAGAAATCTATAAACCAAAGCAAAGTGTATTGGGTTTGCCAGTGAGAGAGACTGTCCTATTCCACTCAGGTAAAGTCACACCATTGAGGGAGGAAGTACTGCTTTATATAAGACTGGAGAGGAGTGGGGATAGGGTAAAAGTTGACTGCTCGAGGGCCCTGTTGCTGGGCCTCAAGGATGATCTTGCACAATAAATCTTTTACCCAGTTTTAGCATTAGGACTTTCTGTGTAAGAGGATGGGTAGGGGCTGTTTCTCAGGATAGGTTGCCCAACAGGATACCTATTTGTGGTTATTTACACTGCAAGTACTAATGAGAAAGGACAGACATATACGTGTGAACAAGATAGAGTAGTTCTCAAAATGGAGAGGCTCTGGATCCACAGTATCATGTGCTTTTTTGATTCCTTATTTTAGATGAATGAATATTTTGGAATAGAAGTGTCTAAGAGACCTAGTGATGTCATGGAGATCCCATTAGAGGTCTGAGCAGTTGTCAGACCTGAGTGGCGGTGTATCAGTGTATCAGTGGCTACTGAAGTTATAGTGGTTGACAGAAAGAAGGGAATCTTCCTCAGATGCAGAAACATGGTCAGTCACCCAAGGACAGCAACAGCTTTTGGAATCATGATCCTTTATGACAAAGAGAAGTACCAGCTACATACTTTAGAAAGGCACTTCAAACTGAACATAAAACTACACTTGTTAGGGGCTTCCTGAGCATTTTTTAAAGAGAGAAAAGGATTTTCAGGTCCAGGAGTTGAGAGAGATTCCTTCAACTCTAGCATTCTCTGTGATATACCTTATCACCTTTGTGATTCAAGTTTGAGCCTCCTCTTCTGAGAGATTTTGTGTGTAACAGGAGATTGTATCCCATTTATGGTGGAATGTTTTCTACCAGTCAAATACCAAGAAGATATCTTTGCTAGACATTCCCAGTATGCCCTTTTTAAAATCTAATGGAGGCAATTGTTCCATGGTTAATAGGGAGCACACCGGTGTGGATCACAGTAATTGAACTGCAGCCCCTAGGGGCAAATACTATAACACTGCAGGTAGAAATCATCAGCTGCCTTGTATCGACCCCATCCTGTGAGTATGAGTGCACAGTTGGGAAAGTGACCCCATAAGGAATGCTTCATCATTCATTCCAGTGGTTCCCAATCTACAAACCATAGATATCTCCCCAAAATAACAATAGATGTAACGGGATTTTGGCAGAAGGAGGCAGAAATGATGTAATTATTGCAAAGGTTCTGCAAGTGGATATGGAGAAAAAGCATATCTGTCTTAATGTAATCTCTGAGAACAACAAAACAGAATGTTATTGTATTCAAGCATTCAGTACTGTGAATAATAAAATATACATTTTATGAAATGAGTAACTTAAATAACTATTTCTCAGACATACTTTACATATATTGGGCAATTCCTTAGCTTCCTGAACAATTTTACTTTAGAAAACCCTACTCATTAAGAGGTTTTTTTATTACATTAAAGCCAACTTTGCTTCCTAAAAACTTTCACCAAGGCTTACAGTTCTACCTTTTGAGACAAATAAGATAAGCTAAACCCTCCTTTACATGTGACAGCCCTTTTTTGTCAGATATCTAACGTACTCCCTGAAAGTTCTCTTTCCTAAGCAAAATATCCTGAATTCCTTCAACTGATCTCCTTATGGCATGGTTTCAAAGTCCTTTACCTTTTTAGCTGTTTCCCCAATTTAATAAAATAGAAGATAAAAATCTTACAAAATCCAATTTGAGAAAAAAATTCAGAAAACCAACTGTTAAGAAAATAGGGAGGGAAAAATAAAGTTGACCCAGATGAATTTGCAAGAGAAATCTATGATTTTAAAAGAATAATGAATAACTTTCCTATGCAAATTATTCCCAAGAATGACTAGAAATCAAAATAACAATTATGAATATAGTCCCAAAGCAGAAGAATAAAGCAAGATAAATACACACACACACACAATTTTGATACATAAATATAAATTCAAAGGTTTTTTAAACCTCCTAGAGGAAAAAAAAAGACTATAGCAATTTATGTTTTTAATGATTCACTATGATTTGCTAGAATTTATACAAGAATTCAAAGGATTGTTCAAAATGAGGAAGGAATTCAGATGATCATCATAGTATAAACAAAAATTCCCCAGATCGTATGATGGTATTATCAGATCCAGAAAAAAATGACAAAGTACAACACACATTTATGCTAAAAACTCTACAAATTACAGACATTGAAAGATTTCTTTGATATGATAAAAAGTAACAAAAAAGAAAAAGCTAGCATATAGTAATAAGCAATAGTAAAACAAGGAGAATCCCCTTTCCCCAATTATTCAATGTATTTTCAGAAATATTAGCAATAGTAATAAAATGAAGAAAATTAAAGACCTGGGGATATGAAGTAAAACAAATTCTATTTGCTGGTGATATGATAGTTTATTTATAAAATTCAAGGAAAGCAGCAAAGAAACTTATTAAGAACAGAGCTCCCACAAAGTTTCAAACTACAAATAAAGCCACACAATGAGTAGCAATTTTATATAGCAACGACAAAATCTAGGACTTGATAATAGAAAAGAAAGTATCGATCAAAATACATTAAATATCTGGAAGTTAATATAACAAAACATACTCTATCACTATGGAGATATAATAACAAAATATTCCTTAAAGAATTAAAGAACAACTTAAATAACTGGAACAATAATTAGGGCTCATGTTTGGTCCATACTTATTTAATAAAAATAACAATACTACTAGAGTTCATTTAAACATTTAGTGTTAAAATAATCAAACCACTTAATGAATAATTCATACAAATATAATTACCATATAATTTTATATCATATCATTTCTCTTTTTTCTCTTGGCCATCTCAGGTTTTGTTATCTAAAAATTTGATGAGCACATCATCTATTCCTTTATCAAAAACTTTATCGAAATAGCATATGACAAAGCCCAGATCTCTAGAGTACTTGATTGGAAACCTGTTTCCACATTGGCATTGTACCTTAATAATCACTGTTTGATTCCACCTAGGTAACCAGCTCTGAAGCCATCTAACAGTGTTGTTACTACATTCGTATCTCTCCAACTTCTCACCAAGATAATTTGACATACTTTATCAGAACTTTTGCTAAAAAATAGTAAACTGTACACACAGCATTACCTTCATTGACTAAGTCCAAAAAGGAAATGAGGGTATCCTGGCAAAACCTGGCATTGATGAGATTATGATAGTCCTTGGTAATCAGCTCTTACCTTTCTAGAGGTACCACAACTATCTAATGATTTGTTCTTGAATTTTCTCAGGTATTTTAGACAGTATATGTTTCCCTTTTTTGAAAACCAGAATATTTGCTGTTCTCCAATCTTGTGTGATCTCTCTCATTTTCTATGAATTTTCAAATATCGTTGACAGTTGCTAAGCAATCATATCTGCAGATTCCTTCAGGACATAAAAATGTATTCATCTGGGCCAGGTGACTTGAATTCATGAAAGGGCACTAAGTGCTATCTTATCATCTCCTTACTTATTTTAAGGGAATAACGTGGTTGTATCAAGTAGATTTAATAAGAAAAAATATCATTTCTCAACAGATAAATAGTTATGAATAGTTTGCAGAAGAATTGAAAACTACTAATAATATTTACAAATAAAACAGCTCACCAGTAATAATTTGGATCATTTACAAATATTTGCAAATGCACGTGACCCTAAAATTGCCCATCACATTGAGCTAATTTGCAAAGATTGCAAAAATTAGAACAGTCCCTTTTAGAGGGGTTATGCCAAGATGGATATTCTAATCCACTGCTGATAAATCTGTGAATTGGTACAGTTTAGCTTATGTGAAAGTAACTAAAGTGTTCATATCCTTTTGTCAAGAGATTCCACTACTAGGCATATGTTTTAAGGATGCTGATGACAGTAAGAATGGTCCCATATATACCTACATATTTATAGCAACACTTGTTGAGGGGGTAAATAACTAAGAAAAAATTTATACCCATCAGTTGTGGCAATGGCTAAACAAAATGTGGTGAATGACTTTAATAGAACAACACTTCAGCAAAATAACAAAGTGAATGACTTTAATAGAATAGCACTAGCATAACATAATAAGAAATTATGAACATGGTAAATGTAGGGATTCATTGAAAGTCTTCTAAGAGCTGGTACAAAGTGAAATAAACTAAGCCAGGAAAACAAAGAATATATCATTACAAATGGAAAAAACAGAAAAAATGGCAACATGATGAAAATGCTGTGAAATAAAAATAACTAAATTTGACTCCAAAGAAAAAAATACAAGAAGACATTTGCCCCTTCTTATTTGAAGAGAGGGGGAGCCCTGGGTGTGAAATGCAGAATATATCATACTTCTTCAATATGTTGGTTAGTCTTACTGAATTACTTTTCCTTCCTTTTAAATAATTCATTATTACAAGGGACAACATTTTCGAAGGTGGTGGAATTAAGGATGTAATAAAAAATGTAGATGAAATAAAAGTAAAAATTATAAATAAAAATATTCAAACTAAATAAAAGTCTAAAAACAAAAAGAAGTTTCTAGCCTCCAAGAAAATTAGTTTTTGTATTTATCTTTGGAAAAATGTGGCTTCCTATTTTCCATGAAGAAATACTTTAAAAACATGCTTAAAAATTCAACACCATTCTTGAATGTCTCTCAGGCTCTCAGAAACCAACAGTTTGATGACATGAGAGCAAATTAATCAGAAATATCCTGATTAAACTTCTATCAGATTTTACATGGTTTGAAGAGTGAAAGAAGAAAAAAAGTTTAGGGGCAATGATGGCAAGGGTTGGAGAGTAAATGACCTTGAGACAGTGTTTGAAAGATGTTGTTTGAGGCTGGGCAGAGTCACACATCACAAATAGAACATTCAGTCTCCAGAATGTTGAGTTACAAAAATGAGTATGTCAAAATGGGCAACTTTATCTTACAACCCATATGACCCCATTATGATGTATGAAATATCAACTGTGACCTCTGGGTAATGGAGTAGCACCTCAGAATTTTTATTGTAGCAGAAATATAGCTGAAGATGTCTGAAAGTCTTGCTCATCACAAACTCAATTCTTATTAGAACACTGAATCTTTGCCACCTAGGGACTTTACTCAGTATTGTCACAAGGCACCAGACTCTTGAAGGAAAGGCAAATGGATTTCCAGCACCCCTACACTGTCTCTCTGAATGTTAATGTATGGGGAGGGGATCAAGGAAGACAGAAAAAAAAAAACTATTAGTAAAGTGTTTCTTTGTGAAACCTAAAAAATGCAACATCAGCCTCCATGAGACCAGAAGGTCATACTTTTGCCCTGAACAATTCAAACCACATAAAAGCTCAAAGTTAGCCATTCTGAATAAATGTACTAAAACAATAATGGCTCTTTCTAATCTAAAACATTCCTGACCAAAAATTGCATCAGATCTCCTGCTTTCTCCAGTTTTAGCAGCTGACTACAGGAGTTGCTACCCCTAGCCATGGTGCTGATTAATTCGGTATCAGCATCGCTCAGACCCCTGACAAAACTTCCTCTGAGGAGCCAACTGAATAGTGGAAAGGTATAGTCAATCATGCATTTGTGGCCATATTCTTAAAATTTTCAATGTTAAAAAACAGACTGTGAATTTTGACAGTGCAATCACTGACAATTTGACAACTGAAACTGTTTCTCTCTGTTGAATTTGGGTGTCTGAAGGGAAATTGTTGGAGCTAAAGGTCTCCAACACATTGAGAAACACTGTCAGGGCAAGGAGCTCAGGAATTTAGTAGGATAAAATGCAAACTTGTCCACATGGTTTTTAAATCTTTCTATAATTTTGTTTCAACTACCTGGACAGTCTTATTTTGTACCCTTTTGCATATATTGTGCTCCAGTCAGAAGGGAATCTTTGTTCTTTACTGCTCTCCTAATCTCTCCCATTTCTATGTATTCAAGCAGTCCTTTCTCCAAAACTAGAATACAGTCCCTGCTCTTCTCTTTCTGTGAACATTTTTCTCTTTCTTAAGGACCATCATGGATGTTACTTCCTCCCTCAGACCTTTCATCATTTCCCCAAGGTGGAAATGATCTTGTGCTCCTCATTTCCTATGAACATGTTATCCTGAGTTCTCCTTTGCCCTTATCTCAGTCTACCTGGTATTTTCCTTATTTGTGTATCTACATCACTCCTATTATATTGGATATTTCTTGAGGTCGAGTGCCATTTTTCCATTTTCCTCTCTAGTGGATAGTATTCATGTATTTGCTGAATGAAATTGAATGAATGGGCTCTGCCAAAGTTTCTAGATTATTTTTAAAGTGAATGTTTTTTCCACTGTTAACAAACAATGTAAGAATTACTTTCCTCAAAAATAGTTTGTTTGGTTTCGTAAATAAGGAAAAGAATGGGCAGGCTCGGACACTCTGGAGATGGTGTTCTGTTCCCTCTTGTAGTTTTAATTTGTTCATGTTGCTCCTTCCTTTTGATTAGGTTCTGACTTTTTTGACTTTTCCCAATTTTCCAGTGCCTCCAGTTTTCAATTTTGTGGGCTAGAGGAGAACCAAACTTGCTGGAATATACTTGGGCCAGGACTTTGGCAGTGCTAGACAAGTGTCCAACCAAAACAGCTGACCTGGCTGAATGTGCCAGCTCCTTCAAGAACCAGGCAGCTCTGGGTCTTTAAAGCAAATCTTTCCACATAGAGGCATTGCAAGTGTGTCTTGCTTCTGACCAATTCTCCAGGTCCAAGATTCCAGACCCTTTGCACCTGCCATCTTCCTCCCTGGTTTGGGAATGCTGACTTAAAGTAAAAGGTATTTACTGAATGCCTGTGATGTGTGAGACCCTGGGGATAGTAAGACAAAAAAGAAATAATCCCTTCTTTCAAGGAGTTCCATTTCTTTTTTGGAGGTGGGGAAGGAGACATAAATAGGCAGATGAGTAAATATGAGGCACTTTGAGAAGGTGAGATCACTGACAACTGGAGCATGGAAAGGCTGTGTGGAGGAGGTGGCACATCATCTGAACCTTGAAGGCAGAGGACGTCCCTAAGAAGCAGCAACAGAGTCCATTTCAAGCACTGGAAGACAGATTGTTTAAATATATGAAGAAAGGAGATGGAGAGTTAAGTACAGAGGATAACTAGGAGTATACTTTTCCTGGAACATATAGTCAGGGATGTTGTGAGGAATCCAAGATGATAATGGATGTAAAACACTTTGTAAACCATAAAGTGCTATATGAAGGCTGGTTGTCATCGTCATCATCATTGTAGTAGTAGCAAAATATAAGAAGAAGATGACAATGACTACAAAAACAACTATGGTCTATATTAGTCTATTAGTTTATCATCTATTAATCTATCATCTATTATTATTATTGTTATAAGGCTATTGGTCTATAGCTTAAAAGGAATTATCAAAATTTGCTTAAGTTGGGTGGAGCCAAGAGGGTGGAGTAAAAAGACAAACCTGCTTTAGCTCTCTCCCCACAGCCCATAAAATACCTGTAAAAAATGACTCTAAGCAAATTCTAGAGTAGCAGAAGTCACAAAATGACAGAGTTAAAGAGATTTCCAGTCCAAGACAGCCTGGAAGACCGACTGGAAAAGTCTGAGCTCAGAGCCAAGCACAGCCCAGCCTTGGCCACATGGCATGGAACAGACAGGACTGGAGCAGGCTTGAGGGCATGGAATCATGAGTAGCAGCTGCTGTTCCCAGATTTCTCAACCCACAAATGCCAAAGACAGCTTCAAAGGTCAATGAGAAAGCTCTTTCACCTGGGTGAGAAGGGAACATAGTCTGACCCCAGCCTTGACCCCAAGGCAAAAGCAGTCACTGTGGCAGCAGGGTCTATTTTTGGAGCCCTGGGCCTAAAGACAATGGGGGAATTGAGGGACTGGGCTTCAGTCCTGAGGGTCAGTTCTGAGATGAGGAAGAAGCACTGGTGCTGGTATTGGTGGAACTGATTGAGGCTCTGGAGAGGAACTTCTACTTGCAGATCCTAGACAGAAAAGCTTGTGGTTACTCCCAGACCAGAGCGCAAGTCAGCAGAGGAGTAAGCTCCTCTCCCTTGATTGTGCCACTGTGGAGGAACTGACAACTTACAGGTCCCTAGAGTATACACTCCACTTAACAAGGGACTCAAAAGTCAAGTAACTGACTGGGAAAATGCCCAAAAAAGGGGAAAAATAAGACTATAGAAGGCTACTTTCTTGGTGAAAATGTATTTCTTTCTATCCTTTCAGATGAGGAAGAACAAGGCATACCATCAGAGGAAGGCATCAAAGTCAAGACTTCTACAGCCAAAATCTCCAAAAAAATATGCAATGGTCCCAGGCCATGAAAGAGCTCAAGATGGATTTTGGAAATTAAGTATGAGAGATGGAGGCAAAATTGGGAAGAGAAATGAGAGCAATGCAAGAAAATCATGAAAAGTGAGTCAACAGCTTGCTAAAGGAGACCCAAAAAATGCTGAAGAAAACAACACCTTTAAAAATAGACTAACCTAAATGGCAAAAGAGGTCCAAAGGGACAATGATGAGAATGCTTTAAAAAGCAGAATTGACCAAATGGAAAAAAAAGGTTCAAAAGCTCACTGAAGAAATTAGTTCTTTAAAAATTAGAATGAAGCAGATGGAAGCTATGTACTTTATGACAAACCAAGAAATTACAAAACAAATCAAAAGAATGAAAAAAAGAAGACCAGAAATATCTCATTGGAAAAACCACTGACCTGGAAAATAGATCTAGGAGAGATAGATTAATAATTATTGATCTACCTGAAAACCAAGAAAAAAAAAGAGCCTAGACATCACCTTCCAAGAAATTATCAAGGAAAATTGCCCTGGTATTCTAGAACTAGAGGGTAAAATAGAAATGGAAAAAATTCAGATCACCTCCTGAAATAGATCCCAAAAGGAAAACTCCTAAGAATATTGTAGCCAAATTTTAGAGTTTCCAGGTCAAGGAGAAACTATTACAAGGAGCCAGAAAGAAACAATTCAAATATTGTGGAAATACAATCAGGATAACATAGAATTTAGGAGCTTCTACTCTAAGGGATCTAAGAGCTTGGAATATGATATTCCACAGGTCAAAGGAGATAGGATTAAAATCAAGAATCACCTACCCAGCAAAACTGAGTATAATATTCCAGGGAAAAAATGGAATTTCAATGAAATAGAGTACTTCCAAGCATTCTTATTTAAAAGGCCAGAGCTGAACAGAAAATTTGACTTTCAAATACAAGTCAGGAGAAACATGCAAAGATAAATAGCAAAGGGAAGCCTTAAGAAATTTATTAAATTTGAACTATTTACATTCCTGCATGGAAAGATGTTATTTGTAACTCATGAGACCTTTTTCAGTAGTTAGAGGGATTATATATATATATATATATATATATATATATATATATATATATACACACACACACACACATATGTATGTATATGTAGATATATATGTAGGTCTGTATGGGTATGTATTTATATGTATATTATATATGTATAGGTATGTATATGTACATGTATGTATATGTGTATATATATATATAGATATGTGTATATATATGGGTGTGTGTGGATATATGTATATAACTACATAGACAGAAGTCACAGGGTGAGCTAAATATGAAGGGATAATACCTAGAAAAATAAAATTTACTGTTGAATGGAATGTACTAGGAGAAAGAGAAAGGGAGAGGTAGAATGCAGCAAATCATCTCACATAAAAGAGGGAAGAAAGGGCTTATACAATGGAGGGGATGAAGGGGGAGATGGAAGGAAATAATTGAGTCTTACTCTCACGGAATTTTGCTTAAGGAGGGAATAACACACTCAATTGGATATGGAAATCTATTTTACCCTGCAGGAAGGCAAGGGAGAAGGGGACAGGAGAAGGAAAATAATAGAAGGGACAGCAAACTGGGGAAAGGGATAATCAGAAGCAAACACTATTGTGGGAGGACAGGTCAAGGGAGAGAATGGAAGAAATGCAGGGCAGGATGGGACAGAGGGAAATGTGGTTAGTCTTTTACAACATAAATATTATGGAAGTGTTTTGCATTGTTTCACATGTATAACCTATAATGGATTGCTTGTTTTCTCAATGAGGGTGAATATGAGAATATGGAATTAAAACTGTAATAATGATTGTTAAAAACTGTTTTAGCATGCAACTAGAAATTAAGCTATCCAGGCAATGGAGTATAGAAATCTATTTTGCCCTACAAGAAAACAGAGGGGAAGGGGAATGGAAGAAGGGTGGGTAACAGAAGGGAAGACAGACTGGAGGAAGCGGGGAGTGGTGCATGCTGCCCTGGGGTAGGAGTGGGGAGAGATGGGGAGAAAATTTTGAATTCAAATTCTTGTGGAAGTGAATGTTAAGAACTGAAAATAAACAAATTATATATTAGAAGAAAAACAATTTGCTTAAGTCTAGACCATCAACAAAATAATCAAACAAGCCTTGTTGTGCTATTTCTAAGGTGTAAATGCTTACACTGAAAATGTAACAATTAGCTGTCAAAAGCTGGTTAAGAGTTAACTCCAGCATATTCCTGACCAGACAATATGGAGAATAATGTGAATTAAGGCAAGAAGGGTAAGCTAGAATGCAATGACAGAGTTTGTATTTGTCCTAGACACAATAAAAACTGAAGATTTTTGAACAGGAAGCTTGACATGATCAGACTTATACCTTAGGAAGATTATTTTCACAGCTAAGTATAGGAGGAAATTGGAAAGTGGAGAGTGTTGATGGAGACAAACATCTGAGGAGGTTATTTCCAAAGTCAAGGCAAAAGGTGATGGATGTCTGAGAAAGGTCAGTAGACATATAAGTGTAAAGTATAGTATAGATCTATTATATTTGTATTTCAACTTTGGTCACCTGAATCTTTCACTCTCCGGCTTTTCACAGAGTTTCCAGCAAATCACTTTCCTCCTTCTATAGGAAATTTTCCTCATCTTTAGAAATGAGTGAGGTGAGGTAGGCTATATGATCTCTAAAGTCCTTTGGAACTCAAATACTATGATCCACGGATTTTGCCTGGTCTTTGCACATTGATAGCTGGTTACCTAGTTCGTTCTTCATGGTAGGATTTAATGCAATGAAAATATTCTGTCAGATCTACTGTCCTGGTGGAGTCCTTATATGATAGGCTACATTTAGTAGTCTCAGCTACAGATGAGTTATCTAGTTCAGTTAGTCTCGTTCAAGATCTGAAGAAATAAAGGCATGGACACATTCTGTGACTATGGGAACTATTAATAGTATCCAAATCATTGGCAGTAGCCAAACACAGATACAGACACATATATGAAGATGCACACATACACACAACACAGAAGAATGAAAGGATATATGCTCATCAGCTTCATGGCCATAAATGTCATATTCTGGTCCTGAGGCCAGATTTAAATCTGGTTATAATCATGAGAACTGAACACCCATCCTAAAACACACACATATACATACACATAAGTAATTACAACTCAATAAATAAGCCTTATTCAGAACTGAAGGCTTTTTCTGATTGGTTCAAGTATACACCATGTATACTCTGGAGGACAAGGGAGCTTGAGCCTTTTACAAATGCACAGATCAAACACAAGCAGACCATTTTCATATACACCAATCATGAATAAGCCAGAAAAAATCAACATAAATTAGAATTTCCTTATTTGGCATGAAAAGTTTGATGTAATCTGGTTTGCCTACAGAGACAGAAAGATAAAACCCTGTGTTGACTTTTGAAATTATTAAATTATAATATGGCACACTAGAAGTTATTCCTGATTACCCTTGGTGTCAGGTGCCATGTGAAGGAATTCAGTTATCATTTTGGCTCATCTCTCCTCCTTCTGTAGGATGGGGTTAAATTTGCCTTTATCTTTGATAGGAACAGGAACTGAACCCATGATTTCATGGGTAACTAATTCCCTGGGGAGAAAACTCCCTTTTCCAATACAGGTTGGCATCTTTTCTTCAACTTACAGTTTTAGAGAGTTGTGGAAATCACTGAAAGATTAAATGTTGTGGCCAGTGTCACAGAGCCAGTATGCATAGGAGGCAGGGTTTTCCTGGCTTTGAAGCCAACTCTCTATCCTCAGATACTTATTAGCTGTGTGAGCCTGGACAAGTCACTTAACTTCTATTTCCCTCAATTTCCTCAACTGTAAAAGGAGAATAATGATAGCACCTACCTCTCAGGGTTGTCATGAGAATCAAATGAAATGATATTTGTAGAAAAGTGCTTGGCACATAATAGGTACTCTAAAAATACTTATCCTCCCCCTTGCCCCATCAGCACAACCACACTCTATCCATTAAGCCACATTGCCTTTTTCCTTCATGGAAGGGAGAAAGCAACAAAGTAGAGAAGAGTATCTACCATAGCATGGAAAAAAACTACTTCAATTATCTTTCAGTCCCTTTTGAGAGAACCATAGAATTTTAGAGCTTAATGGAATCTTAGAGATTCTTTCATCCTAACTCCTCATTTTACTAATGAATTCTTAGTAGCCCAGGAAAGAGATTGCTTTTGCTAGCAATTTGGTAAAAGACGGAGGACTACAAATCCACGTCTTGACTCAGGGATTCTTTCCACTCAATGATGTTAGATTCTTTTAAAATGTTTTTAAAAGCTATGCTCTTTTATAACTTTAAGCTCTTCTCAAAAGGTGGCAGGCACATCACTTCACAGAAGAGAGCTCTCCGATCCTCTTGGAGATGGTTACTCTTTAATGAAAAAGGAGCAATCAATAACTAAAGTGAATTTGAGTATTCTTTCTAAATACTTTATTTCTGATATGTGCATCCTTTCAGAAAGAAATAATTCCCACATTTAAGTGCTGAAACAAGTTCTATAAATTCATATTAAGAAGTCCAATTTGTGAATAGTAGAAACCTTTATCTGGCATTCAAGGCTCTAAAATATAGCTTTCTATCTTTATCCAACAACATTTCTCTATGTGTGTCCTTTGTTTGAATAAAATTTGACTGATTTTCACCTTATTATGTGCTGTGCTATCCCTTCTTTTTATCCCCAACCACTCTATCCCTTTTTTGCTCTCATTTCCTTTTGTTTTTAGCTACTATTGTATCCTCAGTGCTTAGCAAACTACCTGGAACATAGTAGGCACTGAATAAGTATTTATTGACTGAGTAACTAATATCCTATCCATCCAAAAGCCAGATAAAAAATACCACCTCTTCCAAAAAACCTTAACTGATGTCCTGAAATGAAAGTGTCCTCTTTCCCTTCTGACTTCAACTTGATCGTGCTAAATTATGATTTCCTATACTCTTTCATCTTTAAGTGGTGATATGGATAAGAAAAGTTATACTTTCTCCGATATGAAAATGCTAGGTGACAGATAAGTTCCTTTACTAACAATTATGAGTTTCACTGAATAAGAAAGTCCTTAAGAACCAAAGATATTCTTATGAAAATAACTAAAATTTATAGTAGAAGACAGATTACAGGAGTTTTGAGCATTTTTTGTTTGTTTTTTTGGTGAGGATACTGAAACAGTGTATATGCATCAACAAGATTTTGGTTTCTGGGTTTTTTTTATCTATGTAGAGAAATTCAGGATTTTAAAAAAATACTCTCATCCAAAGTGTTCATGGTGATAGTGGTGGAGAGAAGGCTCAAGGTTAAGACACTGTTAACAGTTAATCATATTGGTAAGGTATCCAGTTACACTTAGGTGCTTGTTTCTTTAAATTATATTATCATTTCAAATTTTATTTATTCAGTAGCATTAATATTGATAGTTAGATATTTTCATCAAGAATTTCATTTGGTGTGTGTTTTTTAAAATCCGAGAAAATCAGAGTTTAAAAGGATATCAGCTGATATCTAGTCCAACTCATAATTGATTAAGACCCCATTCTGGAATGTGATTGGAAAGCAATCATCCACCTTCTTAAAAACCTCCAATGAGCAGTAATTTATGACCTCTGAGGTAGCAAACTCCACTTTTGTCCTATTCTTATTTTAAAATTTTACATTTATATTACATTAAGCTGAAATCTGACTTTCTGATTCTTTCTTCTGTCCCTTCTACTTCTACCTTGGAATCAAGTAAAATAAGTCCTGTCGCTTTTCCACATTATGGGCTTCCAAATATGTAAACGTAGTTATGCTGTTCTGCCTTGGTCTCTTCTCCATGTTAAACATCCCCCAATCTTTCAGTTAATATTGGTATAGAATGAGCTGCAGTCCTCTTACCAGTCACATTCCTCTGGATGTATGCTACCTTGTCTGTGTCCTTTCTAAAATGTAACGTCCACAATCTAGCATTGTGCTCCAGATACAAACTGACCAGGGCAGAATACAGTGGGATGATCACCTCTTTCTTCCTGTACGTACTGCATGGTCTAGATTAGCAGTATCATTTTGGGCACTGCCACATAACCTTCTTGACCCCTTTTGAACTTTTGATGGTCTAAAGTTCCCAGATATTTTTTCCAGAATAATTCTGTCTAAACATTCCTGCCCTATGTTGAACTTTAGAAGTTATTTGGCCTGATTATAAAAGTTTATTTTTAAGCTATATTACATTTCAAAATATATCTGACCCATTTTTTTCCTAGCTTGTGAATATCCTTTTGGATCATGATTCTGTCAAACAGAATTGTTAACTGTCCCTCCCAGCTTTCTGTTACCTTTAGATTGGACAAATAAGCTCTCCATTGATCAATCAAGCAACAAGAATTTATTCAGCATCTCCTCTGTGCCAACTGGATTCTGGGTTCATAAGTACAAGAAGCCATTCTGATGAATGAGTGATAAAAGTTCAGGAACCAGATCAGAAGAAGTTGGGGGGGTAAGGAAAGAGGAAGTGGGAGTAACAAATGAAGACTTTTTTCTCTAAGAGTTGGGCTGAGAAAGGGTTGGAGGAATTTAGGATGTTAGTTTAATATGCATTCACCAACTGAAATACCTTTTTCTCCAAGAAATTTTCCTTGAAACCAGGAAAGAGAAGCAAGTTATTCTTTCTTTGCACTTCTAAAGCAATTTATACTTCTCTTATGGCACTTAACATATCTATCACATTGACTTAAAGGGTTAGTTCCCCCTTAATTTCCTACCAAGGCCTATGTTAGTAGGGAGCACTTGGAGAGTATTTATTCAAGGCAAAAGGTTGTGTGCTAATAGCATAATAAGAATATATAAAAGACAGAACAGAAAGAAAGAGGACATTTTTCACCATTGGTGAAACCAATGCTTATTGTTTGGATTGCACAAAAGTTTAGTAGTATTATTGATGTAAAAAAAAAAAAACTTTTTGTGAAATTGAGCTAATTGACTTGCTTAAGACCCCATAGGAAGTTAATGGTGTGGTTAAAAATAAATCTATTCTTTTCCTACTCTCAAACTAATGTTCTATCCATCACCTGACCACAAATGGGATTCTGCTGATAAGGGAGGTCACCCAGAGAGTTTTTGAATTAAGAATATACTCTTTCACTTCTAGCTTCATAGAGTATAAGACTTTGACACTGGCGATGAGATAGATTGTTTTTGCTCAGTCATTTTCAGTTACATCTGACCCCATTTGGGATTTTCTTGGCAAAGATACTGGAGTGACTTGCCATTTCTTTCTGCAGCTCATTTTAACTGTAACTGAAGCAAATAAAGTTAAATGACTTGCCCAGGGTCATACAGCTAATAAGTGTCTGAGGCCAGATTTGAACTCAGGAAGATGAATCTTCCTGACTCCAAGTCCATTAATCTATCAACTGCACCACTGAGCTGACATCTGTGGGCAAGATGACTTTGAAAACCCTTTTAATCACTGAGATTCTAAGTCTACAAAATGGAGAAATTTCCCAATTTCGTCCAAACATAAAGAGATTAGGTATGGTATTCCTCTTTTGCCACCCATATGGTCCCAAACAGTGGCTCCTAGATATCTGAGGACTTAGCCAATACTAAGACATTAAAATTCTCTCCATCCTCTGTACTTCCCTCTTTTTCTCCAATCTCTTTGGACCCTATAATGGTACAGCTGTGTCAGATCTGGGTCTTATTTTCACAGAATCACAAAGCTCACAGTGGGAGGGGTCATCAGAAAACATCTAGTCCAGTCTATATACAAAATAGAAATTCCTATTAGAATATAAACTCATTGAGAATAGAAACTGTCTTGTTTTCTTCATTTTATATCCCTAGCGCTTAGCCCAGTGCCTGGCACAAAGCAGATGTTGTGAGTACTGAGTAAATGCTTTCTCTGTCTCTCTTTCTCTCTTTCTTTATCTCTTTCTCACTTTCTCTCTGTATTTACATATGTAGATAGACATTGATATCAATACTGATATCTATACATATATATCAACAGTTATCTATTATCTAGGCAGCTAGGTGATGCAGTGGATAGAGTGCTGCACCTGGAGTCAAGAAAACATGAGTTTAAATTTGACCTTACATGCTAGCCATATATCTCTGGCAACTCATTTAACCCTGTTTGCCTCAGTTTCCTCATCTGTAAAATGAGCTGGAGAAGGAAATGGCAAACCACTCCAGGATCTTTGATAAGAAAATCCCCAACTGGGTCATGCAGAATTGGGCATAACTAAAAACAATTGAACACCAGCATCGATGTCTATATCCATATGTATATCTATACATATCTAATAAGACTATAAAGTGGGCAGGATAGAACTTTTAAGTTCCATTTTACAGATAAGGAAACTGAGACTCCAAGAGGTGAAGTCATTTGTCCAAAGTGACACCCCAGGTTCACAAGAGCCAGAATTCAGCCTCCAGTTTTCTGGCCCAATGGAAAAAGCCCTGGCTCTGAAGAGAGAAGGCCTGGATTCAAATTCTACCTCTGATACTTCTTATATAAGTAACTCTGGGAAGGTCAGTAGATCCTTCTGGACTTCAATTTTCTCATCTGTAGAATGGAGTGGATTCAATGGCTTTTGAAATCCCTCTGAGCTCTTGATCTCTGATCAACTTTCTCAAACTCCATAGCTCATACTCTCTATCTGCTTATATCCTCTATCTTGATCTCTGTGAGTTGAAACTCCTAAGCCTTTTCAGCAGGTATCTTTGCATGAGTTTCCCCATCCTCAACCCCCATTCCAGGGTTTACAATCTGTTTAAGAAGCTAAATCCTACAATAAGTCTCTCCTGTTGAGCTACAAATACTGTTTCTTTGAAGTGGTAACTTTAAAAAGATCCTGGATGAGTTGTAACTAGTAGGTTATCTTGAGATTCTCCTGGGGACAGACAAGCATGGTAAATAGGCAACTAATTTGATTTTGTATCTTGGGTTTTGAGATTACTTTTCAGAGACAGCAAGTGTAGTCATTACCCTCTCTCTGCCCTCATAAGGAGAGCAAGACATGAAGTCTGCAGATTTAAAAGCCTTTGATGGCAAGACATTGCCATGTCCCCATTCCACTGATCCATAGGAATAGCTTTATGATTTGGACATGTAGTGATGATACATTTCTAAAACAAGGTAGTATAAAAACAAAGTGGTTCAGTGGTTTAAAGAAAATAGAAGCAGACTTGGAGGTAGAAGAAGTCACAGATCTTTCCCTTATTGGATATATGACCTCAGACCAATCAATTAACCTATCAATTAGTCATAAGTGTTTTTATTCATAAAATGAAGATGATGATCCATTGGAGACTGTTGTCAGGTAATTCAAGTAAGAATGTACAGATGCAGGAAGGTGTCTCTCTCCCTGTTCCCCTCCAGTCTGATGCCTGGATGTGTTAAAGTTGTCTTATTTTTTTTTCTCTTTCTCTTCCTCCTCTTCTTCTTTTCCAAAGAGCAATAGAGATTCTTTGGTTTTTACCCCTTCCAACTAAAGATGTACTTAACAGCTATACATAGCGGTCATAAGTTCAGATGTGCAGCAGTCATGCTAAACCAGAAAGGATCAGTGCCTCGCACAGACTACTGGGAACACTAGACCAGTAAGGAGTGGACCAGAGACATCAGCCCCAAAATGCCACCAAAAGTCATCAATGGTTCAGTAGCATCAGAGAAGTTGTCCTTCTATGTGTCTTTACATGTGTCTCCTACATATATCCATTCTTCTTGTAGAGAATATATATATTTGTGAGAGGCTTTGACCCAGAATCACAGGGGAAATATTTCATTGCTACTTTGCTTAGGAAGGTATTTCATTAAATACTTTTATTTTAAATTAATTTTGTCGACTAGTAGGCTAATGAAGGTAATTATTTATTCATGGGGGTGGGATTATGCCCCATCAAAATTTCCAATTTTGAAATGCATTGATTCTGTCATTAGGAGATAATCAATCAATCAAAAAAAATTTGTTAAGCGGTTACACAATAAGGAGATACTATATTCTTAGTATATGTCAAGCATAGTGCTAAGTGATAAGATATTACAAAGAAAGGCAAAACTGACCTGCCTTCAAATACCTACTATGTACCAGGCACTCTGCTAGGTGCTAGGATAGGACATGGAGAATAGTTCCTTCCCTCCATCAAGGGAAATAACATGTACAGACAGAATCCAGTGAGAGCTGTTGCAGTCACTAGTGGTATAAATAAGAAGAAAAAAGATAAAGCCCATCCTGTCTCAGAATTTTATTGGGAAATCCAAATCATATGAAGACACTCTGAAAAAATGTAAGGGGCATGTAAGGGATTAGTTCTGTTTATATATTATTATTTTAGCAGGAACCATCCTGCTAAACCATTCTTTCTGGAGTGTAGCCCATGAGTTTAACTTTAATAGTGGGAATTTCTGGACCAGGACAGTATGACAGAAGACTGATGGTGGAAGTATTTAGGTAGCAACGATAACTGTCAGTTTGCATTGACCATCTCCATTTATGGAGAGGGTATCTTCTGACCCACCTGACCAACATGAGATCATCAAAGGATAAAGGCATGTTTTATCCACATAGCATTTTGCAGTTTACACATTGAATTAATATGCATGTGCCCAGTAGAACATTACAATAGCCTTCATAGATAGGCAGAACAGGGGTCATTATCGCAACTCTACATGTGAAGAAATTGACAGCGGTTAAATGGTCTACTATGTATAGTGATAGATATAGACAGGAGAGGAGAGGAGAGGAGAGGAGGGTTCAATGACTTGGCTCCTTGGATGATAGATAAAGAAATGGAACTCAGGTTTCCTGGCCTTAGCCTGGAATTATTTTAATACACTGAGCTTCCTTTACCTAGAAGAAATGAAAGAAAATATGTTTTTATATGATCCTTTTGGTTTGTTTGTTTGATCCAGACCTGTGAGTTTATCTTATCAGGAACTTCTTGTATGGAAACTCCCTTTACTGATGTCAGTCTTCAATACTTCTCTAAGATATTGTCATAGATGCCTGGAGCATGGAGAGATTAAGTAGCCAGTGTGTCAGAGGAAAGACTTTAACCTAGACCTCCCTGACTCCAAGACTAGACTTCTATCTACTTTGCTTCAGGAAAAAAAGATGGGATAGGATCATGTTTTGCCAGGCATACACTGCCAAAGGTCCTGAATTATTAAATCAATTGTCCGTCATTTGAAGGGAGGAACTGCTGTCAGGTGGTGAGGCACAGACAGTGCTAAAGCCTCTGTATGACTCCCATACTGCAGAATGCCCTCTCCTTCTTAGATGGAATAAAGGCTCTGACAGCCCATATTGTCTCCAGGATACCTTGATTACCATCCCATCCTGCTGTGCTCACAGCATTATTCTTATGCCAATGCAGGTGGTGTGTTTTATGGGCTTTCCTGCTGGTATTGACATTTTCCTTTGTGAGGACCTGTTTTCTAAGAAACTCTAATTTGGATTTTTGTCTGCCGGTAGAAGGGGTAGGGGGGAGGCCGACCATGTCATGAGCTTATGGAATCATGGGGTGATCAATGCTCAGACATTAATTGTATTTTTTCTCTACTGTTTTATCCCTAATGCAGGAGAGTAGATGGTGAGAAGGGGGTGTAATTTCAAGATGGAAATAGATAGCTTCAAACTTTCTTTGCAAAGGTTTTCTCATGGGCAACACAATATGGGCTGAACGCAGAGAGCTGGGTTAGAAACCTGTCCTACTTACTATAATTTCTATAACTATATTCTAGGGCAACATGGGGTAGCAATATTAATAACTCAATTGTATATGGTACTTTAAAGTTTTCAAAGCTCTTTGCATTCATTATTAAGATTCAAAAATACTACAAGGCAGACATCAGATATTACTCTCTTCTTTTTAACAGGTGAGGAAACGGAGACTCAGGTGTAATCACTTGTCCATAGCTAATCAGGCTGAAAGGTGGGACTTTAACCCAGACCTTCCTGACTCTAAGTCCAGTATTCCATCCTTTTAAGTCACATTGGGTAGCTCTAACATTTGCATCTCTTGCCATAGCTTTATTTCTAGGACAAAATGGCAGTACATATTCATGGTGGAATTCCCTACATTAGAGAGTTTCTCACTAAGATAAAAAGCAGACCTAGGCAATAAATAGATAAATAAATGTTGATAGCTAGCTAGATGAATAGAAGTATATTTCTGTGAGTTGCTGAACATCTTGAAAGAGAAGTATATAAAGAACCAAATGGTTTCATCAAGACCAGGTCATGTCAAAATAACTTCCCTATTCCTATATTGAAGGATTCCTGAACTATTAGATGAAGGGAAATATGTGGATATAGTTTACATAGATTTTAGCAAAACTAAAATATCTTCAAGTATCCCCTACTATTATTGTCAATAAAATCGAGGGATATGAATTTGCCAAGAATACAATGAGATGGATTTTTAACTGGTTCCCTGGCTGGACTTAAAGAGGAGCTGTTGATGGTTCAAAATCAACATGGCTAAAGGTAGGACTTGGACTTTCCCAAAGATCTGCACCATTTAACACTTTTTCCAATGATTTGCATTAAGGGATAGATGGTATACTCATTAAATCTACAGATAACATGAAGCTAAAAGGAAGAGCTAATACATTGACTGAGAGGGACAGGGTCCCAAGGGAAACTGAGAGGTCAGAGCATTGAGCTGAATTTAATAAGATGAGATTCAATATTGACAAATGCAAACTTTTACACTTGGATACAGTAAATCAACTCAAACGTGCAACATGAGGGGACATGATTAGAGAGTAGCTATTCTCAAAAAGATCTGAGGGTTTTAGTGGCCCATGAGCTCACTTTGAGTCAGCAACATGACAAAGCAGCCTGTGATTTCAGGCTACGTGAAGAGATATATGGCTTTCAGAAACAGGGAGGTGGTAGTCTCATTGTACTCTACTTTTATCACATCCCATCCGAAGTGTTCCGTTCTGGGCACTATGGGTTCAGAAGGATATTGGTAAATTGAGAAGAGTATCCTGAGAGGTACAACCAGAATGCTAAAAAAACATGTCATGTAATGATTGGCTGAAGGACCTGGGAATGTTTAGCCTGAAGAAGAAAATTTCAGGGTAGAAACAGCTATCTTTGTCTTTGAAGGGCTGTCATGTGCAGAATGAACGACACTTGTTTTGCATGACCCCAAGAGGGCACAACCAGAAGAAACAGGTGGAAGTTTCAGAGAGGACAATTTAGCCCTGATGTCAGAAAAAAACAAATTACCGGTTCAAGTAAACAACTTCCTAAAGTCTTCCTAAAAAGAGAGAGGCATCCTCTTTCTTGGAGGTCTCTAAGTCAAGGCTGGATACTACTGTGGGGGCATGTTCGAGGGGCTTTATTTTTAGATGTAGGTTGGATTGGCCAATAAAACCAATCAGTTAACAAGCTTTAATTAAGTGCCAACAGTGTGCCAGAAACTGTGATATGTGCTTAGGATATAAAGAAAAAAAAAGATAGTTTTTGCTCTCAAGTAGTTTACATTCTAACAGAGGCCTAAAGTCTTTTCCAACTCTAAAATTTTCTATGATGATTTATAAAGTACTTTCCAAAACTCAGGCTATGAGGTAAATAGTACAATTTTGATTTCTAACTTTTACGCTTTAAAAATATAAATGATAGAGATGGTGTGGACCTGCCTTGGTAAAGGTAGTTTCCCCATCTTGGAGTTGCCCACATCGACGAAATCACAAGACCAGTCCCTATTTCTATGCCTAACTATTTTCAGAGGCACATAGTGATAGATTTGGGACTCAATATCTTAGCTCCTATCACTTTAACACTATGGTCAGGGGGTCCAGGAGAATTACTGGACCTTAGCCCTTGGACAAATGAGGTGACCTGTAGTTTGTGTATTTTCCCCAGGTCCTTGCCCTGCCATCCCAGGCATCTTTGTCCGGTAACATGACATCATAGGATCCTGCCTCATGTGCTTTGGGGACATCATTTAGCCCAGAAGAATGTGAGATACAATGGCTATGATGATAGAAGCTACTTCAGAAGGACAGAAGTCAGTGGTCGTGTATCTTTACTTAGATCCATAAGATCATAAACACTGGAGCTGAGATTGGCCTTGGACATCATCTAGTACAACTCTGTTTTGTTACATCTGACCATCAGAGAGAGGAAGTGATTTTCCCAGCATTACACAATTACTAAGTGACAGGTGAGAGACTAGTGATGTTGGAAATAGAATTGGAGCCAAGAGAACTGAGTTCTAATCAAATATATTAAATACTTATTCAGTACCTATTATATGCAAGGCACTGTGTTATGTTCAAGGTCTCAGTTAACCAGTCTGTGAAATAGAGTTTGGAGTAGATGATCTTTAAGACCTATTCAGCCCTAAGTTTCTATAAAATGAGCAGTTGAGTCTTATTCACATTTTACAGGTGATGGAATTGAGGCAGAGAAAGGTTGAATAACTTTCTGAGGGTCACAATCAGTAAGTATCTAAGGTTGGATTTGAACTCAGATCTTCCTGATGTTCAGTGCTCTATCCAATGGCACATCTAAAAGTCTTATTTAATAGTGTTGAGATATTAATTCCTGAAAGCAGATTCATGCTTTAACCTTCTCATAGGCATTTGCATTGGAAATGATGACCCCAGGAGACAGTATGGGATAATTCAAGTTGTCCTGGCTTGGAACCAGCCCTGGGTTTGTTTGGAGATTCTATTGCTTACTCTCTTGGGCTAGACACTCAAGACTCTCTGAGGCTAAATTTCCTCTTCTGCAAGATAGAGGTAATAATACCGCATTTGACTATAGAAGAGGGTCATTATGAAAATAAGATGAGATATATGAAAATGCCTTTAAAACAGTGTGAATTTATCAGAAATTATTAGGAAGACATATCAAGCTACACAAAATGACTCTTCATTGGTGATGATTTCTGGTGCCCTGTAAGCATGGTGGAAGAAGGGATTTAATGGTAGAGAATCTTGGAGTATAATTCAAAACCCATCTTGGTCAATTCTTCAAAAATCAAACTTTGGGTGTAATGGAACCAGTTTGAATTCACTCTCAAGATTGTTAAATTTTTGGCATGAGCATGTACACTCTGGAAATTGATAAATCACAACTTTTATTTGTTCTGTTAATTGTCTAGACTTGAGAAAGTGGTGGAGAATTAAACTGAAACGTGTTGTGGGACTTTTTTTTTGGAGAACTGGTTGTTGAACATTTACTGACATACCACTGCTTTGGCCATGTCATCTTATTTCTTAATTCCAGAAGTCCATTCCAATGTTGGAATATTAAGTATTTATATATTGTTATAGAATTTATACAAAGTTTACAAATGCATTTCTTAACAGCAACATCTCTGAAAAATAATATTATCCTTATTCTACAGATAGAGAAACTAAGGTTCATAAAGCGATTCACTCTACAACAAACAGTAGAGAAATAATAGAGCAGCCATGGGAAGCCAAGGCCAGCCCTAAATCCCAGGCCAGGGATCTTTTCACAGCAACATAATGTCTTTTATAATTTTTCCCCTTTCACACCTTTACCTCACATTTGTTAGCTCTATTTTTGTACGATCAAGCCCCCAAAATTAGCCCTACCACCAGTGGATTGGCAACAAGTGCTTCTTCACCTGAGGTCCATGATTTTAATAAAAATAATAATTTTATTTCAATATGATTATTTCCTTTGTATCACATTCCTATGAATGTTATTTTTATTCATTTAAAAATTATGCCAAGAAGAGTTTCATAGACTGCCAAGAGATGGTCAAGAACCCCTGGAAGGAGATTCAGGAATGTTCTTAGAAAAAAATCATTCCTGGTCTCTCCCAAAACACTCAGAACACAACTGAAGAAGTAACAGAATCTTGATGGCTCTTCTTCTGAGTTCAGCTGACAAATGGCACCTCTTAGCCTTAGTTCCACTCCCATCCCTCTCAAATCGCAAATTGACTATCCTCTGCACCTCCTAAAGTCAATGACTCTGTCTGCCCCAAGGACATTGTTGTGTCTATAGTAAATTAGAGAACAGGAGACATAGTAATGCACGCAGAGGGAAGCTATACTATAAGATAACAGTACACGGAGAGGGAAGCTAGATTATAAGGCAAAAAGCCATGAAAATAGATAGATGTGCGGCCTCAGTGAAATGTATGAGGGCTTGGGGTATTGTAAACATGGAATTGTCCTTTCCTTGGGACCATCTTCACAGGCCTGTCATTTGTGAGCAATGTAGAGCAAGATTTAATAGTCAGGGAAATGAGAGAGAGGAAAAGACATTTCAAGAAACTCTGCATTAACAAAATCACGTCACATTAAAGAGCTGCAAGAGACCTTTGAGACAAAGGCAGTGGGGAAATATTGACTCCGTCCAACACATGCTTCTAAATAGTACCTGAAACTGCTGGATCCCTAGGAGTGTGAGGTATGAACTTGGTGAATAATAATTACCATTGTTACAGCTATTTTATTGGGATTTTATTTATATTCATGTCGACTCTTTACTTAGCTAGATCAGCGATCTCATTCAGGGTTACCCTTCCAGTGTTAGAGAATGTAATTCTCCATGCATTTTCATTTTCTGGGATTCTTGATCCTCATATTTGTACAAATTTACTTATAAAAAACCCATGCAAAGTACTGGCAACTACTGTTTAGGATGGAAGGAAATGAACATTTATTAAATATCTACCATTGTGTGAAGCACTTTACAAAAATTATCTTATTTAATTCTCATAACAAGTTTGGAAGTAGGGTACTATTATGAATCCCATTTTAAAGTTGTGGAAACCAGGGCAGACAGAGGTTAAGTTGTGCAGGGTTACACAATAAATTCTGAGACAGGACATGAGCACCTATTATAATAGCCACTATCAATGATTACCAACCTCTACTGGAAGGTCTTCAATGAAGCAGGGATGGAAGTCATATTCATTAATATAGTTTGATATTAGAAATTAGGCTATGTAGGGATTATAATTGCCCAATCTGCAAGAAAAACCATGGAGGCAGAGCTCTAAGCCCATGGAACTTTGTTAAAGTGTCCATGGTCCCCTCTAATGATGTGGAGCTCAGATTGTCCTCACCATTTTAGATGCCCCCTTTTCCCCAGGGTCTTATTTTTATAACAATCGATAAGAGATTTAATACCTGAGACCTCAAGAGGCTAAACAAAATACAGAATCCCATTCATTAATAGACTTTGCATGAAGTTCTAAAAAATGATGCATCAGCTAGAAATGTCATGTTAGGAGTGGGAGGACTCAGGTTGGACAAAAGCACAGGGCATCTCCACTGACTAAGTGGTCATAAGATGGTCACCTGCTCATGTTGGACAAGAGAAAGTGGTCCAAAGGCACAAAAATAAGTTGAGGGACTTTCCGTGTAATTGAGTCACCTCTGTCACACTGGGCTTGGTCACCATGACAAGGCAAAACAAGGGTAGAAGGCCTGTAATTAGCCTCCTATAATCAAGCAAGTGAACTTATGACCTGCAGTTCATAGCTCTGGGGCCCAGTATGGAGAACTTATAATCACTACCCCTACAAAATAATATCAAATTGATTAATATTAATTGGAATAGTGTAGGGGTTCAAATGAATCATTTCTCATAGCTGCATGACACAATGTTGACTCATATTAAGCTTTATTGTCCCTAAAATTCCCTATATTTTCTCATACACTATTGTCTGGCAACAAATCCATATTCGTTGACCACTTAACAAGTATCAGACTTTGTATTTATCTCTTGCTGATTTTATTTTATTAGATCAAAAATCATTATTCCAGGAATTTTGCAGAGTCTTTGGATCCTGACTTATCACCTATTTCTTATAACATTATGTCATCCATAAAGCATGCTATGTTTTTATCCAAATCATTAATAAAAATGTTGAACAGCATGATGTCCAAGTTTTTATGGCCTTCCACTATTGATTTCCTTTCAAGATGACAGTGATCCATTAATCATTACTTTTTAGGTGCAATCAGTTCTGAATCCGTCTGTCTTATTTGTCCACATCTCTATTTTGTCCACAAGGATACCCTACGAGTCTTTATCAGATGATTTATTGAGATTCGCATATGCTATATTTACAAAAATCTCTTTATATACATGTTTATTACCCCTATCAAGAAAGGAAATAAGGTTAATCCATCATAATCTGTTCTTGAAGAACCCCTGAAACCTCATAACGATTATCCTCTTGCCTTCCAATAGCTTGCAGAGTATCCTTTGTATTCTAGTAAGAACTGACATTAAAATTTATTAGCCTGTAGTTTGAAAATGTGCCCTCTTTTCTTTTTTGAAAATTAGGATCACATTTGTCTGGCTCGAGTCCTAGGACACTTCATAAGGTAGTAAGTTCCCCAGGCTTAGAAGTATTCAAATGGACAGGATGGGATATAATAGAAGAGAGGATGTACTTCGGAATCATTTGGATAAGATCATTTCTGTTCCCAGTTCTGAGATTCTTTGGTTCTGTAAAGTTTATTTCTTCCCTGGGGCTATCCTTCTGAGGTTGTCATGCCTGGGAGAGGTGGGTGGTAATGGTAATTGAGATTCACTTCTGTTCTCTCAGAGAGCAAGGCATTCTGATAAGTTGCATGAAGTTAGAAAACCTGAGTTTTCATCCCAGTTCTTCCAGTTGTTATCCCTGTAAACTCGGGGACTCATTTGAGGAATAAAGGGTTTGGTTGAGATCAAGTGTTATTAAACTGGAGTCTGTATACTTCTTTGTAAAAGAATAAATTTTGCTAATTCTATTTCAATAGAATTAGGTTTGGTTTTTTGTTTTTGGTAATTCTATGTATTTTATTTTCTGCTCTTAAAACATCATTCTGGGAAAGGGTCTATAAGTATCATCAGAGTGCCAAGATGGTGCATTAAGCAAAAAAGGTTAAGAACCTTGGTTTATATTATCACTAAGGCCCCTTATAGCTCAAACGTCCCATATTCTATATTCTATGGTCCTTTCCTCCTTTTAGCATGGTATGTTCTATATTCTAAGATCTTTTCCAAGTCTACTTATCTATATTCTATGTTCCAAAGTTCCTTCCAGCTCTGATATTCTAAAAATGGGGTTGGCAGAATCAAGCCTTAGGACAAATTCAGTCCACCCTCTATTTTTGTACTACCTTTATTTGTTCTGAATTATAGGAACTATAATCCAGAATAATAATCAGATATGACTTTATGTAATCTATGTTCTAAGGCTTATTCCAACTCAATCATTCCATGTTCTAATGACAGTCCCAGCTCTACATTCTATGAACTTTGCCCCAGCCACCAATGCCATGGCTTCATCTTCATCTAACCTCTAAATCATGGGGGAAATGACTAGATAACAGAAGATGATCTTTGTGTAATCTTGCTCTTCTCCCAGAGGCCTTTTTGAGGACCCCGCCCCCCCCTTATCATAAGTACAGTTAATGGTGGCTATGGAATTCTCAAGATCCTGCTGTATTTGGCATTCCTGTGCCCCAGGAAAGGGGGAGGTAATGAGTAGGTTTTATCAGATAACTTGAATCCCTCATCACCCAGACAAGTTCACATCAGCCCAGACTCTGGATTTGAATCCAGGTATCTAATTCAATACAGTTTAGTCCATTTTTCACTATAGCTCTTGGTATCATTTGGACAGCTGTGCATTTTGGTCTGTTCTGTCCAGTAAAGCCTCCTTATCACTTCTGGTGTGAAATATGTGTTCAATGACCTGATGGTCAGAGTTTGCACTTTAAACTCTGTAGTTTCCTCCTTTAAAGTCCAAGGCCAGAGCTAAGTTGTTTGATAGATTGTACTTCAGCTGAAAGCCTCTCAAAAGCCTCCAATAGTAGCCCTTTCATCCCTGCCCAGACCTCTAGTTCTCATCTTTTTGAAAACAGAAACAGACTGAACTTAGGAGGATAAAAGGAGTTTTATTTTTAAAGCTTCCTCTTGTTTAATTTGGCTTTCCCCTTTCTCTCACAGTTCCCTTTGGTCTTTCTGTTCTGGAGAGATGCTGTCTTCCCTCCTGAAAGGCAAAAATGAGAAAAGAGGAAAAAGAAGATGAGTTTGCCCAGATCAAAATGAAAATCTAAGGAAGAAACAGAAAAGGAAAGGGAAGGTCCACACCATAGGTAGCTGGGAATACTTGTAGCTCTCAAGGTTACTTGGAGAAGCTGGATAGTCACTGGTGAGGCCAAGCCAGGTAATGGAGGGTGAAAGGTCAACCTAGATGACCTCTCAGGTCCCCTCAATATCTAGGATCCTCTGGATCTATTGGTGATGCCCTTTTACCTTTCCAGAACCAGCTCTGCCCACCTGTCCCCAAAACACTATACAAACATACTCAGAGAAGTACACAGCTGCCCCTTTCCATAAGAAGGGAAACAAAAGAATGCCTGTCTCATAGTCGTTTGCATCTCCTTTGAGTTGTGGAATAAAATTCTTGGAGCTTAGAGAAACAGCTTGGGGTAGTGGAAAGAGTTCAGGCTTTGGAGTTAGATGAATTGAATTCAAATCCCATCTTTGCCTTTTAATATCCATGTGGCTAGCACATAGTACTTGTTTGATAAATGTCTATTGACTGATAAATGTAAGTGTAGGCAAATTATTATTATGGACAAATATCATTTAGTCCTGTTATTGATGATTTGGACTGGAAACCGGGTCTCTTCTTATCCCAAGTTAAGTGCCCTTACCAATAGATAAAATGATGCTGTCTCCTCTACATTTGCTTCCTCCTTACCTCGAAGTCTCAGTGAAAAACATTAAATTATTCAAAATGCAAAGGCAACATGGCATAGCTGATAGCATGCTCCACTTAAAGTTGGGAAGAGTTGGGTTCCAGCTGTATGTGTAATGTGGGTCAAATCACTTCATTTCTCTCATCCTTAGACTATTGTCTATAATAGCTAAATTGTTTACTATTACATATATGTATATGTGTACATATATAGTTACTATATGTGTAACCACTATTTTCTATAAGATACTAAATCATAAATGTCTAGAAATCACAAGCAGAAAAGACATTTTATCAGGTGGTTTAAAAACAAATCAACATCAAGAGTAGCAGAGACAGACAGAAATTATGAGAAGCAAATAGATAGAAATCTGTACAGGAAGATTAGGGAAACCAAGAAATAGGATGAGAAGGGAAGGAAAACAAAAAGAGAAAAGCAAGGCAGGAGAGGACAGGACAGGACAGGAGGGGAGAGGAGGGGAGGGGGAGGAAGACGAGGAAAGGGAAGGAAAGGGAAGGAAAGGGAAGGGAAGGGAAGGGAAGGAGAGCAGAGGAGGGGAGGGGAGGAGAGGAGAGGAGAGGAGAGGAGAGGAGAGGAGAGGAGAGGAGAGGAGAGGAGAGGAGAGGAGAGGAGAGGAGAGGAGAGGAAAGGAAAAGGGAAAAGGAAGTGGGAAGACAGATTTTAAAAGAAAGAGAAGGGAGAAAGGCAAAGGAGAAGAGACAGAAGATAGAATAATTAATTTTACTGGCAGGTGGGCAAAATTCAAATCTACCAAGAAAATAGCACTGTTCTTCCCTTTTATAACAGATAAGTGTCTCCAGCTGTTGCAAGATGGTCTGAAATGAGTTCCACATGTCAGACATAGAGTGCAGCACAGGATTGGGAGGGAGAGAAAAAATAAAAATGACAGAGCAGACACTAAGGCACTATCTGGATTGTTCTAAGTTCAGCAGTTGCCTGGAAAGCTGCTGCCATTAAAAGTATCAAGATTACAAGATTCCAACTGCCCGATTTAAACAGGAAAGTTTCCAGGGAAGAGGGGTTTGGGAAGGGGCAGGTCATATGCCAGTGCAATCCACATCAAAATGAATAGGAAGCTTTGACATTTTGGAACTCATTTGTAGACATATGACAAACAATGGCCCAGAATGTACCTGCTAAAGGAACTGAGGGGCCTCACCTATGGGAAAGCTTGGTTCCATTCTTAATATTGTATTGAAGTTTTGACTTTATTGAAAAGACCAAGGTTATGCAGTCTACAATATACTGGTTTAGTAATTAAGGGATCTGGGTTAGAATTCTGAGCCAGTTAATGGGGTAGCTGAATGGGACAGTAGATTAGAGCACTGGGTTTGGAATCAGGAAGATTCATCTTCCTGAGTTCAAAACTGGCCTCAGACACTTCCTAGCTGTGTGACCCTGGTCAAGTCACTTAACTCTGTTTGCCTCCCTTTTTTCATCAGTAAAATGAGCTAGAGAAGGAAATGACGAACCACTCCAGTATGGAATATAGCACAGGATGAGGAAAGGGAGAAAGAGGAAAATGACAGTCACTATTTGGATTGTCCTAAGTTAGGCAGCCACCTGGGGAACTATTACCATTGAAAGGATCACATATGTGAACTCTCCTCTGTGAGATTTATGGAAAGATGTGGACAAGAAATACCCAAGATAGAAAGGCATGGACAGACCGTCTATGTCCTGTTCAAACTACACCATAACGAGATCTCAGAGTCACTCAAGTAAGATAGTTCTCCAGTTTTGAACTAAATGGACCATTTTCTTCATCCTGGTACGGAGTGTGAATGATGAGTGGAATGCATTCGGATACTACATCATTTCACTGTTTGGTCCCTTTTCAAAGCCCACATAGCACCTAAGGGACAAGTAAAATGTTCGTGGAAATGAGTCATTGTGTTCTGGAAGCTGGATCAATATTGGATTGTTGAGTGTTTTATAAGTTCTAACTTGAGAATGAAGCTACAAATTGGAGAAATAAGTCACTTAAGAGTATTTTGGGGGAGCCACTGTTCAGGGTGTACCATCAAATAGGAGCAGACTTTACTCCAACTTCTTAGGAGATGGAAACTTGAGAAAAGTCCACCAAAAAGAAGACTTTTGTAGGAAGGAGAATTCCCCAGACAACTGGAGCAAACTGTAAAGTAGGAGCCATTCGTTTCATGTGAACTACCTCCCCGCTTAGGGACCCGTTCCAGGATCTCGATGGTTTCCCGGTTCAGATCCCTAGTTTCCTTAGCTCCTGTCTTATTATACAGAGAACACCAAAGAGGGACCATACTAAGACATAACATGCCATAGTAGAGTTCCAGGTACCATGCTAAGTACTTTAAAATATTATTTCCTTTGATCTTCATAATAACCTTGGGAGGTAGGTGCTATTATCAACACCATTTTACAAATGAGAAAACTGAAATAGACAGAGGTTATGTGACTTGCTTAAGGCCACATAGTTAGTAAGTGTCGGAGGCTGAATTTGAATTCAAGTCTTCTAGACTTTGGGCCCAGTGCTGTATCTGTTGTGCTACCTAAATGTCTCAAAATGATTCCATTTAAGAGAAGTGACTAGAAAAGGGGGAAGGGGACTGTGGTTGGTCCTGTAGTTAAAATGAAGCAGCCTGGCCAGGTGGCACACGCTTGTGATCTTTGACACCTGGAAGAGAAGCTGGTGGCTCCTTTGAGCCTTGGAGTTTTGAGCTCCAGTGGGCTAAGCCTATAGGGTGTCTGCACTAAATTCAGCATTAATGTGGTATGCTCCAGGCCACTAGGTTGACTAAAGAGGGGCAAGTCAGTCCAGGTCAGAAATAGAGCAGGTCAAAGCTCTAAATTAGTGTAGTGAATAGAATGAGACCAGCCTCTTGGAAGCTACTGGACTTTCAGTCTGAG